>OZ012735.1:618417734-619017734 GCA_963859935.3 Lathyrus sativus | reverse complement strand
GTTCCTGGCGTTGACAAAATATGAGTCCTGACGTGGACAACTTATCCCTCTATTGATGGGATTTCTTCGTGCTAGAGAAATGGGTGTCCTAACGTGGACAGTTTTATTTCCCCGGGTTGATAAGAGGTGCTAGTCCTAACGTGGACAGAGTCGATTTCTCCGTATTGATTGAAGGTGAAGTCCTAACGTGGACAGAATTGATTACTCTTCGTGTTGGTGTCCTGACGTGGACCATTTATTCCCAGCAGATATCTTCCTTCGTAATGGTGAAATGTGCGTCCTGACGTGGACAAGTTTATAGTTCTTCGTGATGACAAGATGCGCGAGTCCTGACGTGGACGAATTTATCTTTCTTCGTGTTGGTGAAGCGTGCGTCCTAACGTAGACAAGTTTTATTTCCTCAGCAGAGAAGATGTGAGTCCTGACGCGGACAAATCAAGACGAGATGCGAGTCCTGACGTGGACAAATCAAGACGAGATGGGAGTCCTGACGTGGACAAATCAAGATAAGATGTATTCCTTAACGTGGAAAGATGATTCCTTACGTGGAAAGATGATTCCTTACGTGGAAAGATGATTCCTTACGTGGAAAGATTGTATTCCTTACGTGGAAAGATTGTATTCCTTACGTGGAAAGATTGTATTCCTTACGTGGAAAGATGTATTCCTTACGTGGAAAGATGTGATTCCTTACGTGGAAAGATATGATTCCTTACGTGGAAAGATGGATTCCTTACGTGGAAAGATGGTATTCCTTACGTGGAAAAGATGATTCCTTACGTGGAAAGATGGTATTCCTTACGTGGAAAGATGGATTCCTTACGTGGAAAGATGGTATTCCTTACGTGGAAAAGATGATTCCTTACGTGGAAAGATGGTATTCCTTACGTGGAAAGATGGTATTCCTTACGTGGAAAGATGGATTCCTCACGTGGAAAGATTAGTCCTAACGTGGACAGATCCAGAAGAAGTCTTACTCCTAGCGTGGAAAAGGTTATTCCTAACGTGGACGATGTTATTCCTAACGTGGACAAGTGTATTCCTAACGTGGAAAAGGTTATTCCTAACATGGACGATTTATTTCTGACGAGATGTGTTAGTCCTGACATGGACAATTCATTCCTATGTTGGTAGGATCCCCTCGTGCTGATGAAAGGCAGACGAGTCATCCCCAGCGAAGTCGCCGAGATTTTTCCATGTTGATAGCAGGTGGAGTCCTAATGTGGACAAGTTTAGTTGAGATTTCTTCGATGATAGAATCTTTTTCAGGCTGATGAAAATAATCCCCAGCACGTCACTAATGGATCAGTTGGTTGCCGTAACAACCAGATTCAGTTGGTGGATGTTGTTCCCTAAGCAGTGTTGCAGTTTATTTCTGCGGTTGGCAAATTTCCGGGTTCTTAGTATTCAACTGTCTCGTACCTTGAATGTTCGAAGGCCGTTCGCTCTTCACCCAATCGGATCCAAGTCGCTTGAATAGGGGCAGCTGTTGCACCCTAAAATTTGCTCAACCTTCTTCACTTGGTTTATGTTTCAATTACATTAGCATTTGCATATAGAGTCATGTACATAGTCTAATCATCTGCATAGCATAGCATAGCAAGTCATCCAACAAGGGACCAAGTACTATTCTCATCTATATGATCCTATCAAGAGGTTGTTATTCAAATTCAGGCCTATCCAAGTCATCAGAAAGAATTTGAAATCTAAGAAGTCAGTGGATCAAGTAGTGGATCTCTCTCCTATCTTGAGTGTATGTGAAGATCATCAAAGAAGTTGTGGGCTATGAATTGAGGTCATGGAGAGTATATAGACATCGTGGAAGACATGGAGAGTCATTTTGAAAGTAAGACCAGTCATTGATGTGATCACAAGAGTTGCAGTTGAAGACAGTCAACTAGGGTTTCATCTGGGTCAACCCTAGGTCAACCCTAGGTCAAATGACTGATTGAAGGGCATCAAGGTCTATTTGAGAGATGTGGGGTTCATCATTTGACATGTAGAGAAGGATGTGGTGTTGTGACAAGAAGAAATCAAGAGAAATCAAGGAGAAGAGGAGTTTCTAAATTAGGGTTTCTGTGTAAAATCCTCTGATTTAGGTCAAACTTCTAAGCAAGATAAGTCAAAATGCAAGCTTCAAATGGATCCTTGGACAACATGAAACTTGTAGAGGATCTCAATAACTTTAATTTGAGTGGTGGAATACATCAAGGAGATTTATAGAACTCAAGTTATGGTCCTTGCAAGTTACAGGTCATCTGGGGCCTCTGAAATTTTGTCTGTGAAAGTTGCTTGTCTTCCAAGCAACTTTTACCCCTCAAGGAGATTTCAAATGAATTTCTGGTCAACATAATAGTTGTTCCTCATTGTCTTAGCTTTCTAGAAAGGTATGGTATGCCTTCATCTGATTTGTGGAACTCTACTTATGGCCTTGGTAAGCAAAGGGTATTTTGGTCATCTGAGAATTACAGGCCATTTCAAGCCTATGCCCAAAACTCATACAAGGAAGCTTCAAATGAAAAACTTCACAACATCAAACTTGCTCCAAATGACATTTTGAGTCTAGAAAAGTGATCATGAAAGTTTGGAAAGGCTCATAGCTCAAGGTTTCAAATTTGGTCATTTAAAAAGGGAATTTAATGAATAAAAGTGACCAAAAATTGAGATTTTTCATAACATGGCCAAATGGGATGAAATTATAGGTCATTTTGATTGGAAAAAATGTTTTAATAACATTGGAAAAAGTGGATTTTTGAGTTTGGTTCAAAATTTGGAAGTTATGCTAGTTGGCTTACAAAGGAAGTAACATATCCAAAATTCAAGGAAAGTGTGCACAAGAAGTTTCTACCAAGTTCTAGAGTGTTCTATGATCAACTATATATTGGGTAGAGTGGCTTCATTCAAGGGTTGGTGATTCATTTTGATCAAAATACCAAGTTTCATCTCATTCTTCAATTGTGCAAATTCATTCCAAACTTCATCAAACCTTCATCATTTTCCAAACTTCTTGATCCTATCATCATCTACATCCATCATAGATCCAGTTTTCATCAAGATTTGGCTTAATTGAGGAAGAAATCGTGTGCCACCAACTTCATCATCCAAAGTGCAAGAAGATTGTGATTGCAAGATCCAAGAGGTGTGAGCAAGAACTATTGCATACAGAACCAAGAATCAAGTGTATTGAGCAAGTCCAGAACATTGCAAGCCTTGGATCTAAAGAATTCTGCATCTGTTTCCATCTTTAAACCAGGTTGGTTTTCTTTTCGAATTGGTTAGATTAGTTAGAATAATAGAGAATTTTAGGGTTAGAACTGTTAGGTTAGGATAGATGATTGAATTCAGAGAGTTTGAGAGGATTCCATGAGGTTTGATAATATGATGTTGAATCTTTGATGATCAAGAAAATGTTATATGGTGAGTTTTAATCAACATCCATTAGCATGCTGAGACCAGTGCAACATGAAGAGCATCTTAGTACCATTAGAATCTAGAATTGGCATGGTTTATAGCAGTGGAAAATGGTGGAACCTTTGTTTTGTACCTATCGGGTTGGATGCTGGAAAGAGTTTTAGGAGAAACTAAGAGTACAGTCATGTTCCTGGGAGAGAATAGAGCAATTTTGGTCTTTGAAGTTTTAAAATCCATGGCCAAACGAGGGAGAACAGAGAGGAGGAAGGTTCGCGCATGGGGAGGATTTTTCTGGCTTAGGGTTTGTCCAAGGTAGACGATGAAGGAGCATCGTTGGATCAGGCATAAGACCATTGACTCAAAGACGATCCTAAGGCTCAGATTTAATTGGAGATCTGGAGGGAAATGGCTGAAAGGATGAAACGATGCGTTTCACTTAACGCATCCTGGGCCTAAGTCAAGAAGTTACTTTCCACACCCCTGCTTTCCAGGCCCAATGTGTTTTTGAACTATTATTTTTACTAATTGCACCGTATTCTGTTTTATTTTCTTTCATGTTTTCTGATCAACTGGGCCCAGACGCGCTTTGCTATGCGCGCCCCCCAGTCTGGGCCCATCATGCTTTTTTAACTGATTTAATTACTGATTGCACCCCTCACCCAATTTAATTCATTTAAATTTCACCTAATTCATTTTTATTCTTTAAAAATCATAACAAATTGGAAAATGCTTATTTTTTAGTGGTTGTTTTTTTCATTAGGTTCATATTTCTGTTAAGAAAATTAAGAAATAATAAAATTCCAATTTTATTTTGTTTTAGCATTTTTAGAATATTTTTCTTTTAAATAGCTTTTTAAGTGGTTTAGTTTGGTGCATGATATTGTTGATTTTAGTTTAGGACTTTCCTTTTACATTTTGGATCCATTCTTTTTAGGGTGATTAACTTAGAACTTTAGCTTGTATATAAAATTTAATTCATGATTTTAGGATTTAATTTTAGATGGTTTGTTTAGGTGTGATTAGGAGAATCAAAACTAGGGTTTAGAGATAACATAGGTGTGATGAATCCTTTCTTTTAGGAGTTGTAGTTTGAATTTTGGGGTATGGGACTATAGGGATATTATGGGTAGATAATAGATCCCTTAGAAATTACTAGGTTTCCCATATTCTACTATTACTATTAGTATATTGCTTGTGCTTGCTTGACTGTGTGGTGTGCCCTCTCTAGGGTTATTATTTGTCTGTGTGGGGTATTGGGCTTGTTTGGGGCTTGGGGCTTGAGCTGAAGACTGTGCTGATGAAGCCCACTGAAGATCAAAGAGAATGAAGACCAACTTCCAGAGTTGATGAGGAGTATCTCTTGTTGGCAGCTGTTGAAGGCTATAGGGTTTAGGAGCTAGGCAGAGCTCTAGAGTAGAAAACTTGATTCACAAACATGGAAGGTCTTGTCTGCCTCCATTCTTTCTCTATGATTCGAAGTCTCTTTTAAATATCCACCTCCTTCCTTTGGAAGGATTAGTGAATGTATTTAAAAGATAGAACTTTTGAGGGAAAACTGTCAGTATCATGTTATCAGTCAGTGAGCCACCCTTGGTAGGCAATTGACTGTTTGACATCCATTTCATCTTGTTGACTGATATCCATCTTGGAGATTGAGACTGGAAGAAAAGCCCTGAAGACTGATGATAGAGACCTTGCTTGAAGGCTGTGAAGAGGAAGACTGATGCTGGAAGCCTGTAGATAGTTGATGATGACTTGAAGACAGATGCTGATGAAGACTGCTGTTTGCTGTTTACTTTTGCTGTTTATAATTTTTGATGTATTGATTGAATTTCCCTGACTGTATTGCTTGCTGTTTAACCTGTTAGGTTGAAAGTGAATTCTGTTCACTTTTGCCTATTGTTTTCTAGGTTCGAGGTTGAGTGGGACTCCCTTGCCTCGCTTGTATTGCTGCATCCATGCATTTTAATGCTTTATTGTATATATGCTGTTGTTTCTGTTTCCGTTTATCCCTTAGGATCTCTGTTTCTCTCTGTGCAAGAGAGGAGCATGATAGACATTAGGTCTTAACCCATGCATGATAACATTAGGTTAGTTTGATTCCCTTTGCAACCATAGGTTAGAGTTCTGTCTCTTCTTTCTCAAAACAAACAGAAAAACACAATAAGATTTCAAACACAATAAAAGACACTTCTTCCGTAAAAGAATGTGAACCCATCAAAACGTCATTTTTGTCCGCTTGGACTGTTAATCAGGAAAACCCTTTTTCAGAAGGAATAAAAACAATCAAGACAGACTTGTGTCGTACGTGGCCCGAACTACGTTTGCTCTGATCTTTCATGTTGTATGAAAGTACGTAGGCATAGGATGCGATATCCTAGCGAGCAACCTTCCCCTCCTTTCCCGTAGGCAGGTGAACTACGTTGACTCTGATTTCTCGTTCCAGACGGGAATATGTAGGCATAAAGTGCGATACTTTGCCGAGTCATTTTATTTTCTTTTTAACCCTTAACCCTTAGTTTAGATAGAATAACAATCCGTACCAGAAAACAAGCGTGGATCCCGTCGAGTACGACGGACGTGAGGGGTGCTATTACCTTCCCCTTGCGTAACCGACTCCCGAATCCAGGATTTGGTAGCGATGACCATTCCTTTCCCGTCTTTGCGATAGGTTTACTCTGAGCGTTTCCTTTCCCTCCGTTGGGATAAATAACGCACGGTGGCGACTCTTCTGTTCAGCCTGCGCCGATTTTCGCAGTAGCGACAGAACGAAGATCTAGTAATGCAACAGAAATCCAAAAAACCAACCGAAAAGGAGTCTGAAACAGAAAAGAAGGAATGTAACGAGCAAAAAACCACCAAAGATGAAAACTCATATGTGCCTCCAGCGCCATATAAACCACTTATCCCTTATCCTCAAAGATTAATAAATTCCAAAACTTCAGGTCAATTTAAGAAATTTGTTGAACTTCTAAAACAACTAAACATCACTATTCCTTTCACAGAAGCGATAACTCAAATGTCGTCATACGCTAAGTTTCTTAAAGAAATTTTGTCTAATAAAAGGAAAATAGAGGATAACGAGACAGTGGCACTTACTGCCGAATGTAGCGCAATCATACAAAACAACATGCCTCCTAAACTAAAAGACTCAGGTAGTTTCTCCATACCCTGCGTCATAGGAAAGTTCGTAATAGACAAAGCTCTGTGCGATCTAGGAGCCAGTATAAGCGTCATGCCTTTATCTATATGCAAAAAGCTGAATATGGGAGAACTAAGACCAACTAAAATGTCCGTACAATTGGCTGACCGATCAGTCAAATACCCCGTTGGAATACTGGAAAATGTTCCAGTACGCATAGGACAATTCTACATCCCAACCGACTTCATAATCATGGACATCAAAGAGGACTCTGTTACCCCAATTATCCTAGGAAGACCGTTCCTAGCTACAGCCGGAGCTATTATAGACGTAAAGAAAGGACGGCTAACATTCGAAGTAGGAGAAGAAAAGATAGAGTTTATCCTTACTAAATTCTTGAAGGCACCAGCCATCGATGACACATGCTATATAGTAGATGTAATTGACGAATGCATACGAGAATTAGAAAAGGAGGAAACTACATATTCTGAAATCATGAAAATCCCGATCCCTGATATTCATGAAGACGATAACTGGCGTGTACCATACAAAGATGATAGTTTGAGCGAGATCTTAGCACTCACTCCAAACCACATGCCAGGTCCGAAAAACCCAGCTTTAGAACTCAAAGAGCTACCCAAAACTCTCAGGTATGAATTCCTAGATACAGAATTCAAAAGACTAGTAATAGTAAACGCTAATTTAGGACAATCAGAAACTGAGCGATTATTAGAAGTCTTAAGGAGATACCCAACTGCGTTAGGCTATAATATAAGCGATCTAAAAGGCATAAGTCCCTCCATCTGTATGCACCGTATCATGCTGGAGGAAGACTGCAAAACTCCAAGAGAACATCAGAGAAGGATAAACCCGATCCTAAGCACTGTAGTCAAAGACGAGGTGAAAACGCTACTAGACGCAGAAATCATATACCCGATCTCCGACAGCCAATGGGTCAGCCCAGTACACGTAGTACCCAAGAAAGGGGGCGTTACTGTAGTGAAGAATGCGAAAGGTGAATCGATAACCCAAAGAGTTGTGACCAGAAACAGGATGTGTATCGACTACAGAAAACTGAACAAGGCAACTCGGAAAGATCACTTCCCTTTACCATTCATAGACCAAATGTTGGAGAGACTAGCGAAACATTCGTACTTCTGCTATCTAGATGGTTATTCGGGATTCTTTCAAATCCCTATTCACCCCGATGACCAAGAAAAGACAACATTCATCTGTCCCTATGGTACTTTTGCCTACCGCCGAATGTCGTTCGGACTATGCAACGCTCCAGCAACCTTTCAAAGATGCATGATGGCAATCTTCGCAGATTTCATAGATGACATCATGGAAGTGTTCATGGATGACTTCTCTGTATGCGGACAAAGTTTCGAAAGTTGTCTGTCGAATCTAGAAATGGTACTCAAAAGATGCGCCAAAGTGAACCTTGTCCTTAATTGGGAAAAATGCCATTTCATGGTCCGACAAGGCATTATTTTAGGACACGTCATCTCCGAAAAGGGGATCGAAGTGGACAAAGCTAAAATAGAGATCATAAAGGATCTCCAACCTCCGAAAACCGTACGCGAAATACGAAGCTTCTTAGGACACGCTGGATTTTACCGAAGATTCATAAAGGATTTCTCGAAAATCACAAAACCTCTTACAGGTTTGTTAATGAAAGATGCCGAGTTCATCTTCGACAAAGAATGCTTAGAGGCATTCGAAACTCTAAAGTCAGCACTCATCACCGCACCAATCATGCAACCCCCAGATTGGCGACTACCATTCGAAATCATGTGTGATGCGAGTGATTATGTCGTAGGCGCAGTTCTAGGACAACGGAAAGACAAGAAGCTTCACGCTATCTACTATGCCAGTAGAACATTAGACCCTGCCCAAATGAACTACGCCACAACAGAAAAGGAACTCTTAGTAGTCGTGTTCGCTCTTGACAAATTCCGTTCCTACTTGGTAGGAGCCAAAATAATCATATACACAGACCACGCTGCCATTAGGTACCTAATAAACAAAAAGGACGCAAAACCCAGATTATTGAGATGGATTCTATTATTACAAGAGTTCGATTTAGAAATTAAAGATAAGAAGGGGACCGAGAACGTAGTTGCAGATCACTTATCCCGTATAGGGGGCATAAAACACGAACCAGTGCCTATCAACGACGACTTTCCCTACGAACGTATGATAGCCAAATTGGAAAGTGATATGTCTAACTCTACTTCGGAAGAATCGAAACTGGAAAAAGCCGTGGAAGCTGTCTATGCCCAAGCCACTTTGTCGTGGTTTGCCGACATCGTTAATTACCTGACCGCAGGCGTGCTTCCACCGGACCTGACTTATCAACAAAAGAAGAAATTCTTCCATGACTTAAAGCACTACTACTGGGACGAACCTCTACTCTTCAAACGAGGCGCCGACAACTTATACCGTCGTTGTGTCCCAGAGGAAGAAATAGAAGACATCATCACTCAATGCCATGCAGCACCATATGGTGGTCATGCTAGCACCTCGAAGACGTGCGCTAAAATCCTACAATCTGGCCTATTTTGGCCCAGTCTCTGGAAGGACGTCCATATCGCTGTACTAAAATGCGACTGGTGCCAACGCACTGGCAACATCTCACGACGCGATGAAATGCCTCAGAGAGGAATTTTAGAAGTAGAAATCTTTGACGTCTGGGGAATCGACTTCATGGGACCTTTCCCATCTTATTTTGGAAATAAATATATACTCGTCGCTGTCGACTATGTATCGAAATGGATAGAGGCCATTGCCGCTCCAACAAATGACACGCGAGTAGTCATTAAACTCTTTAAAAACATAATCTTTCCAAAATTCGGTGTGCCCAGACTCGTCATTAGTGACGGTGGTTCGCACTTCATATCGCGAATCTTCGACAAACTCCTCTCCAAATACGGAGTCAAACACCGCGTAGCCACATCGTATCATCCACAAACTAGTGGACAAGTGGATGTTTCGAACAGGGAAATAAAGCAAATTTTAGAAAAGACTGTCGCAACCTCCAGGAAAGATTGGTCCTCAAAGCTGAACGAAGCTTTATGGGCCTATAGGACCGCCTTTAAGACACCGATAGGCACCACACCATTCAAACTAGTCTAAGGAAAATCATGCCACCTGCCGGTAGAGTTAGAGCATAAAGCCTTCTGGTCTATTAAGACACTAAACTTCAACTACACTGCGGCAGGCAAAAAGCGAATCTTGAACCTTCATGAATTGGAAGAGCTAAGATTAGACGCGTACGAGAATGCATGCATCTACAAAGAAAGGACCAAGAAATGGCATGATAAACGTTCAATCCGGAAGCAATTCAGAGTGGGAGACATCGTGCTCCTATTCAACTCCAGATTGAAACTATTCCCAGGAAAACTAAAATCTAGATGGTCTGGACCTTTTGAGGTCACCAAAGTCCTTAAGAGTGGAGTTGTTGAAGTCAAGAATCAAATCAACGCACCGTTTATAGTAAACGGACAGCGTTTGAAACATTATAATCAAAGTGAACACAGCGACCACGTGAGCAATATGAAATTGCTCGCGATTCCCGAATAGCTTACATCCAAGCTATCGTCAGGCTTCTGACGTTAAAGACAGCGCTGATTGGGAGGCAACCCAAATTTTTCCATATTTTCCTTCTAAATTTATTAAAACTATTCTTTTTGTTAACTTATGATTTCTATAAATTTATTTTATCTTATTTTCCAATATTTATATTTATTTTATATTTTTTTCTCTTTTATCACTTTTTATTTTTCTTAAAATTATGATCTGAGTGAATGTGATTTTTTCCAGGATTTTAAAAGTCATTTTACTTTTCTTCCGTTTTACCCAACTATCGAGTATGGCCAACATCGACGTTACGACTGTTGTATTTAGAGGACGAGCTCAGCAGGCCAGATTCGAGGCACTGATTCAAAGAAACTTTGCTTCGACTCTGTACTACGATACACCAACCATGGACAAGCTAGGAATCCAGGATAGCATTTCAGTACTTATTTTACCAATTAGGCTGGGAGCAAACTGCTCTAAAGACCCGATTTGCTACCTTCCGCGAACTGACATTCGAATTCCTTAGCTCCCTAAGTTACTTACCTGAATATGGCTTTGGATCCACTAAAGAGATCATCACCTTTAGAATGTTTGGAATAGACCAAACACACAGTCGTACCACGTTAGCTAACATCCTAGGTTTCCCTAGCGGACCATTTGTGTTTACCGCCACTGAAGAGGATTTTGATCTCGAATTAGACCAATTCTGGGGTTCCATCACCGGAAACTATCACCCAGAACCGAACGACATGCACAACAACGAGATACACAATCCAGCCTTCCGCTATTTCCATAGGATATTAGCCCATACCCTCTTTGGTAAGGAAGAAAACATTACAACAGTCTCAAAGGACGATCTATTCATCCTTTTCTGTGCTTCACAAGGCCGCCCTGTAAATGTTGTCCCTTTTATGATGAGGGCATTTACACGCCTCAATCAGGATCAGCACTCACCCATTTTAATAGGAGGCCTAGTCACCATGATCGCCCATGAAATTGGTCTGCGGTATTACTTGAACATAGCCGTTCGTTTCGGCAACCTCAGAGCAATGGACATCCAGTTCTGCTTCAACAGACGCATTCTAGGTACCTTAGGACCAGGAGCCTACGAATACCTCATAGCTGATCAACCTGTCCACCTTTTCACACTGCCCAACCATGAGCTAACCAGTATCCATAACAAAGACAATTGGCTTTATGAATTGGACGAGCCTATGGGACCTCCATCACCTCACTCCACACCCCAGGCTTATATGTATGACAGTGATCAAATCTCAGAAGCACACGACTATTTGTACTACCAAGATTATGAGTCCGAAGTGGAAATCAATCCCGAGACCCCTCTTAACTACCATAATTTTCCTGACCCCACGCCTGAACAAAACACAAATAAGCTAGACACTGTTTTGAAAACTGTAGACGACCTCAAGCTGGAAGTAACCACTATCAAAGATGAATTAACGCAGCTTCATATGGATTTCGTTACCTTCATGGACTTGGTTAGCGATCAATTTAATGTCGTTGTTCAACAGGTCAACAATTTGAAGAAACCAACGGAGTGATATTTTAGTTTTCGTTCTAATTTAATTTTACTGCATTTTACATTGTTTGACATTAGTCCATTTTGCAATTATTTCCTCGTTTTAGATATTGTACTACCTTACACTCATTTTTCGATTTAATGTTATTTTCATTTCAGTATTTTCCCTTAAATTATGTTTCCTGTTAATTTTTATTCTATCATTCGTCCATCATAAGTAATAATAGCATATTCTCCACTGTTAAAACGCCCCACAAGCAAAATTATGCGCTTCTGCAGACTTTGCTGATGTGACGGTCGTCACACTCCCATGACGGTCGTCATGCGCGTTACGACCGTCACAGACCCCTGACGGTCGTCATGCAGAAAAACCCCCAATTCTGTTTAAAACAGAGTTGCGGCCCTCCCCATTCCCTCTCCCCTAATTCCCCACTATCCCATTATTAAAACCCTCTCAAAACACTCTGAATCCCCTATAAAACCTCCACCATTTTCAACCTTCATTCACCCTTATATATTACCCGTTGCACTCCTTTGCCTCACCATTCTATGAAACCCCATATTCTCAAACCTCTGCACTTCTCTCACCGATATGGCCAGTGCAAACCCCGATTTGAGCAACATCACCTTCCGAGAAGGAGAGGCCGGCGAACGGCAGCAGACGAATTTCCTAGCATTCCATCAACGGTCGCTTAAACCGACCCGGTATGCCCATCTGAATTCTCTGAAGGAACTCAGGATTCTCGACGGCGTCACTTGGATGTTGCAGAGAGCCGGCATCTGGCATCTTTGCACCAATCCCCAACCCACCTACGAGCAACTCACCCTGGAGTTCTCAGCTCTTTCGCCTACACAACATCATCTGGCGACACCAACCAACTTCACGGCGCCGCCTGCTTTCGTCTGTTCGGCACCGAATATCAGGTACCCCAGGACCGCATCACCTTCATCCTACAGTTAACTCACAGCGACGATGCTCACCGCCGCATCTCCGATCAGTTCTACCAAGAGGCCTTCCCTCTCTGGAACAGCCTGACTGGAACCACACCAGACAGCTGGGACACGCTGAACGCCACTCATATCCACAACCCAGCTATCCACTACTTCCACCGCGTGTTGAGCAACACAATAATCGCTCGTGACAGTAACCATAAGGTCAACTCGAAGGAGCTGTTTTTCCTCCGTTGTGTGTTCGCTTTAGAACCGGTTAACGCTGCCCCGTTTCTCTTGGCTCACATTCAGGCCAACTGCAACCGCGGCTCTAAACCTTTCTACTTCGGTGGCATCATCATATCCATCACCATAGGCCTCGGTCTTGGCTACTGCCTCCAGACACTCTGCCAGATGCCCCCCGTATTCCTAGACACCGACCACTGCCGCGCCTCCCACCTCATCAAGGCCCACCGTGATGGGCGATATCATCCTGTAGTGCGAGGCCGCACTATCCAGAGCATCATCATGCCTTCACGCACCCAGATGCATCCAGAGGACAGAGCCAACTGGCTCTTCGACACCGCTGCCCCTGCTGCCCCAACACAGGATAATATCCCAGAGCCCAGGGACGAAGTTCAGGAGGAGCTCGACAGAGCCGGCCAGCCTGAGCCATCACAAGCAGCTGCTGCCGCTGGCCCTTCCACACGCCGCCGCCCCCGTCTTTCCACTGATGACACATCCGCGGCCCTCCTCCGCTGCATCGAGCAACAGAACCAAATGATGCTTATGATGGAGCAGCAGAACCACAGGGCTGAGGAATTTGAAGCATGGCAGAGAGAGCAAACCGGCCAAATCCAGCAATCTTTACAGATGATGCACGATATCTATTCCGGCATGGCTGACGAGATGGCACACCTCACTGTGCGAGTCGACGGTCTCCGGGATTACATATTCCACACCGGAGCTCTGAACCTCGCCGCCCGTGACCCCCCAGCCAGAGGTCGAGGAAGAGATCGAGGACGAGGACGGGATTAGTAGTACTTTTCATTTTTGCCATTTTTGTTGTTTTTTCTTTACTTCCTTTGTATCTCCCTTCCGCATTCTTTCAAATCAGTGGGGACACTGATTGAGATAGTGTGGGAGCGGATCGTTATTTCCCTTTTCATTTCCCTTTCTCATGTTGTTTCCCATTGTACTTTTTCTTTCGAATTTAAAGAAATTTTAATTTTCGGAAAATAAGATCTTATATATACATTTATCTCCGTTACGTGAACTCCCCGCGTTTCATATGACTATACAAAGAAATCTTTAAAATTCTTGCCTCAAAGCATCACGAGGACACGCCAAAGTTCAATCAAGTATGGAAATCCCAAGAAGAAAATTCTAACAACTCCATTACCGTCTTGACACCTTAGACCTCCAGTTTATGCGAGTCCGTTTCACTACCTACACGTGCCAAAGCTTCAAGCTCCTACTCAAACGTAACCCCCAGTAGTTTATACAAGCAGTCAGCACCATCATAAATGCTTCTAAGCAATGAAACCGATGCAAATAAGTGTGTGTGATCTCTAACTCAAAATGAAAAATCATGAAGAAGAAAAGCCATATAGCCTGAGTATAGAGACATGTTCCTTCTAAGTTAGGTGCTCCTCACCCGAGCATTTAGCCCAACGGTACAGAAAGTCTTTGGAAATCAATAGCATAAGCTTATGTGCAAAAGAAGAATCGAAATGGAAAAGAGATCATAGCCACTAACAGGTTGACTTGACATGAAAGTATATGGATAACAGGCTTAATGTGACTGCGCCAGAACAAACCGGGTAAAACTTGTTGCAAGGAACTTGACGCCAAGCTGCGGTAGCATGATTGGAACTGGCTTGCATAAAAAGGAGGCCTTCGAGGACTTACAACTCAGTGTCACCACCGTATGTGTTTTGTCTCAATTTTAGTCTTGGCCTTCCTAACTTATAATTTGAAAAACCTTTCGGAAAGGAGAAGCGTGCCGCGTGTTTGCCACATTTCCAATTTTTCCAACTTTTACTTGAGGACAAGTAAAGATTCAAGTTTAGGGGAGTTTGATAACGCGAAATTGTATATATAAAATGACATATGTTTTAACTAATGTTTGACTGGTTTCACTCCGAATTCGGGGCATTCCATGCTATTTGTCTAAGTATTATGCAGGTATTCGAAGAACATGTCCAAGCAAAGCAATATGAAGAAAAGGAGCAAAAACAAGTGAAAAACAGATGAAAGACCAAGAGAAAAACAGCAAAAATGAGTTTTACTGATGTGACGACCGTCACACAGCCGTTACGCTCGTCACACCTCCATGACGATCGTAATGGCCCTAGAACGTGCAGAATGAAGTCACGTGCAAAAATCCCCCCCTCAAAGACCAAAAGTGTGGCCACTAACTCCTATTTTTCTGCCTCAAACCCACTTCCTGAAGGAATAACCGTTAGATACTCTCCCTCTATAAAAGGAAGAGGTTGGGACCTGAAAAAGGGAGCCGCATTCAAGACAACGAAGTGCTGCCAATTTATCTTCAGAGCAACCTTGTCGTTCTTATATTCTTATTTGTTTCTCTTTTCCTTCTCTGCATTCTTTGGTATTTTGTAATTCCCATTTTCTTTGTACGATCAATTGGCACAAAGATCAGAATCCTGCCAACATTATGGAGGATCTGCCCAAAAGCCAATTGGAATATTTCCAGGTTTTCATTTTAATCGTAATAGCAATTTTCATTATAATGTATGTTCTTAATTACTGCTTTTATTTATGTATTCTCATTTCCTTTTCCATGTCTAGCTAAATTACCGTAATCAATATGTAATAATAATTCAGACGGGATTTGATAATAATTGGCGTAATCTTTCTCTTTTCAAAATCCAGTTATGGTTTTAGTTTTTAATCAAAATTCTAAATAAACCTTTGTCACGACAGTGAGAAGCTATTTACGGTGGTTTTGCCACGACAGTGGGAAACCATATTAAGGTACGAACCAACAAGCGACAGCTGTGGCTAAGACCAGATAGTAAAAACTAGGCATTCGATTTAAATACAGCGAAAGCGCTTTAAAAAGGATTAGAACTTAGAGATTTTCAAAAAGTAACTTTAACCCCGAACGGAATAGCGACAGCATACGTTCCGCCTTAGAGTTGCGACTAGCGTCAACAACCATCGTGAGACAAAAGTCTTTAGATCACTATTTTCTTCTTAAACTTAGTTTGAAAAAACTTAATACGCCAGTGAATTGTCAAATCCCCGAAGAACAAAATTATTGCATATCGATTCATAAATTCATATCCTAAGTAAAAGTTTTAGTTCCCTTTAGTATGCATTTATTCTGCCATTATTCAACTTGAAACCAAACCAACCTAGCTAAACACCGTAACACCGGATAATACTAGATTGATTATGAGTCCCTGTGGGATCGATATCTATTATTACTATGCGATAGACTATGCACTTGCAGTTAGATTCTGTTGCGGTGGAAATAGGATATCAAACTATTAATTAGTTTGAATCGCAATTCAATTCACAACCGCTCTTTGATTTATCCGAAGGAAAAGGTCAAAAGAGGGAAAACCTATTTTGCATCGTAAACACAATGCGGGGAGAGATCTAGGGTTCGGGGGTTGGTTAAATTTAGGGAAGGTACTAGCACCCTAAACTTCTGTAGTACTCTACAGGAACCTTTTGTTCAAATGTTTACTATTTGCTTTATTTATTTGCTTAAGGTATATGTACAAAGGAATTAAAAGTGAGAAAGGAGACCTAAGGGGTTAATTCTAAGTTTACTCGGCAAGACATCGCATCTTGTGCCTACGTATCCTTACGGGAGTGGAATCAGAGTAATCGTAGTTCCCCTCAAAAGGGAGGTTAGAGACTTCTTGACTGTGGTCAAGGTCTCAAGGGGAATAAACGCATCTTAAGGACATGTTTACGTGGAGTGTAGGAACTCCAAATCTCTACGTTGTAAATGTTAAGTTGTAATTAGGGTTAAATTAGGTTAGGGATGCCATGGCGGGAAACCCTAAAATGAGCGCGGCGGCTCTTTGACCTAATGCTAGGGGTAAAATTGTAATTTTGCCTGCGGCGAGGCATTTGTGAAAATTAGGGTTTGTAAAGGTGTAAGGGTTGAAGTTGAGGTTGAGGACTATTGACACGGCGGTCAAACGGCTAGACCTAATTCCTTCGGAGGAATGCAATGGGACAAATTAACGATGCAAATGCGCGAATTTAAACCATACAAACAGCCGAAATTAAAATGCGGAAAAGTAAACGCGATTATTAGGGTTCGCGAGGTTACAATGGAGGAACAGTTACAATAATGTGATACAATTCAAATTTAAGAACGCAAACATAAGGAAATAAACATGGTAAGCTGCACAGTGAACGAACTAGGTTAATAAACAAAATTATGAAAGCGGAAACGTGAAGTTAAGGGACATTTTTTTTGTGTTTTTTTTTACTTTATGACCCTAAGCTTAAGTGTTTTAACTTGATAATAAATAAACAAAAAAAGGGAAGATTATGATTTCTTAAAAAATATTTTCTCTTGGTTTTAAAAGAATAATTGATTCTAATAAAAAAAATGTTTTAATTTTAATATTTTAAAATGCTTTTTTTAATCTTAATATTATAAGAAAATGTTCTTTATTTTTATATTATAAAAAAATATTTATTTTAATATTATAAAAGAAATGTTTTTAATTTTAATATTATAAAAAAACCAACTTAAATATTATTAAAAATTTGATAATTAAGAAAAGAAGAAAAAAGAAAATAAAAAATAAAAAGGGTTGGGCCGGTCACTACCTCCGGACCCAACCCGGTGGAAGCAATTGATCAAAAGAGTCTTTTAGGGTTTCATAACCCTAAAAGCCCTTCTGCGGCGCCGTTTGCATCTTCCTCTTCTCTCTTTTCTCTCTCGCGGCCGTTCTTCTCCTTCCTCTCGTCTTTCTATGGATTCAATTCCTGCACAACAAAATGAAGAAACAGAACATAATGAGTTAGCAAGCTTTACGTTTTCCGGGCGCTTCTTGACAGTGACGGTGATGGTTCCGTAACGGAGAGCCTATGATGGAAACTGAGGCTACGTGTTGATCGCCCTTGTTTCAACGAACAACGGTGGCGGTCTTCGCTTCTTCGCGGCCGTTCGATGAATATCCCTTTAGGGTTTTGTTCTTCGCCGTTTTTCGTCCCTCTCCGTCTAGGGTTTGCGATCTTCGTTTTTTTTTTTTTTTTTTTCTCACTTGGTGTAGGCTAGTATTTGGACTGATGTGTATATTGTTGGGCTATGATGTTTGAGCTGAGCCCGCGTCCCGTACCTTCGGTTTTCCGCTCATACAATTTGTGGACTGGCTTGAATCTTTTAACACGACTGTGGTGTGTTATGCAGGTTCCAGTAACATGGACTTCCTCCTCATCTTTGAGTTGAACTGGTATGAATCTTCCTTGTTTTTCAAGTTGACTTTGAGTTTGATTTCTTGTTTGAATTGAACTTAACGGGCAGTTCGTATTCTCGTGAACTGTATCTGTTCCTCAGACTCTGTAGCCTTTTGTGAGTTGTTCTTGCAGCTTGTGGTTCATTTTTCTGCTTTGAGTTTGGTCAATCGCTTTGTGACATTCAATTTGTCAGTTGTTTTTACTATTTCTTTCTGAACTGTAATTTGATTATGAGGTTTACGCCCCTTTTTTTTTGCAGTTTATGGTTTGTTGATTGAACTGATATGTTGTTCTGTCACGTGAACAGCCATGCTGTTTTCTGATCTGAACTGCTGTCTCTTCTCCTGAGTTGAGCCTAAACTGATTTCACAGAATTTTCCTGAACAGAACTGGCTCTACCCTTCTTCTAAGCATGAATTTGTTTCTTTGCTTATGAACATGTGTTGTTGTACATATGGTGACTTGACTTATCTGCTCATGTTTTGTGGAGCTTATGACTTCTGTTGGTAACAGACTTATACTGTTCTGGCGCGAGCCCCTTCCTGGTTTTGTTTATGCTGATGATACTTGGCTTTTCAGGTGTTGGAAGTTTTTAAAACCAAGGAAACTCAGACCTGCCGGCATCCGGGTCTGGGCCAGAATTTTGCCTATGTTGCCTTATTTTCGTATCAGTTTGGAAATCCAATCGTGGCAAAACGAATCAGTTCCACTTCATTTATTTTTTCTATCTCTCGGATGTCCCATATGGATAATAACATGTATTACCTTATCTGACGCCCACGGCGCGGATCGGTAACGGGGGTAGGACGCAGCTTCGGTTGTGCCACTCCCAGCACTCGATGATGACATTGTTCTGAGAGTGTCGAAAAAAACTTCTAACATTTTTCCTATTCTGTTTGTTCTGTTTTGATGTGCAGGTAAGTCGAGATTTGCGGCGAAGCTTAAAGACAGCATGAAGACACTTAGATGTTCTTAGGATTTAGGATAGATACTTTAATGTAATTCCTTAGAACTTTAATGTAATTCCCTGTAACTTGTAACAAAAAAAAAAATTATGAATAAATAACATTTTTTATCCAAATCATTTCTTCTTTATAATTCACTTTGCAAACTTGTAATAATGATAATAAAATATTATGAATAAAATTCACATATTCTATTAAAATCATTTCCCAATTGCTTCTCTATGCTTTAATTTGCAAACACCTCAACATCCGATTAAATCTCACTAGTCAAATATCCTGGAATTAATTCGATCCAACCATTGCATGAATAAGTTCCATTAATCAGTCGAAGTTTTCACTGTTTTCCCTCTAAATGGACTGGAAGATAGAAAAATGATTTCTTGTTAAAACCCTGTTCCACAGATCAGATTTTCCAACCCAAATTGATATCTTAACATAATCAAACCCACGTAAATAAACGCCTTAGGAATAAAACCTCATTAGGCCCAAAATTACGAATTATGCTTCAAAATGACCAAAACGCCCCTGGGGTATTTCCTGCAAAACAAAACGTACTTTATGACTGGTTAGTGGTTAGCGGATGCACAGATGAGATGTTATGCGAAATGACTGACTAAATATAAGGGTAAAATTTGGGGTATTACAGTTGCCCCTATTTAAATAGCTACACCAGACGATTTGAGTGACAGAGACTCGAGGAATCATGGTGGAGAGATTTAAATATAGATAACCGAAAATTTTGCCCTTATGTGCGACGATATGCAATGCTGTGGACAAGACGGGAACAGCTTAATGCAGATGATGCCATGAATATGATGTGATGTGTATGAATGCGAAAATGCTGACGAAACACGACGATAACGGTATAGACACCCTGAGAAGAACTCACTGGGGGAAACGACGCGCTGAGACACAGTACAACACTGGGGAAATCTAAAAACGATAGTCAACTGGTGCGAATGACCAATTGTCACTTTGGGGACGAGATTCGCAAATGGAAATGACATCTGTGAGACGGCCTCCACTGGGGAATCTAAAGGATAAAAACTGAATCGCGTACGATTGCAAGATCGCTTATAGAATGCTGGGGCATTGAGCAAAGAATAACATCCAAGCTTCTGTAAACTATCTCTCGTGACACGATCAAACGGACTTTTCGGGAATCCGTAGCAAATATACAGGGTAAAACCGACTGTATGCCACAATAAATGGACTTTGAGGGGAACTGCCCGGATAAGCTTCTCGAGGGAGAACGGTCACTTATCGTTGGAAGGGACTTATATGCAAAAATGGATAAGCACTCAAATAAAGAGGCTGCTGCTTATCTGATAAATAAATCTTCTCGCATTTTAAGGTCGGCGCCTGGAATGCGATTCTGATTTTTCTCTTACTGAAGGATAAATAAACTGCTTCAAGATCGTGCTCTCTTGAACATGAAACGGGTAAACTGAACTTCTTCATACTTCAGAATCGTGCTCTCCTGAATATGAAACCGGGTGACTGAATATACTCATACTTCAGAATCGTGCTCTCCTGAATATGAAACTGGATGACTGAATATGCTCATACTTCAGAATCGTGCTCTCCTGAATATGAAACTGGATGTAAATGAATTTTTCCATACTTCAGAATCGTGCTCTCCTGAATATGAAAGTGGATAATCGAACTTCCTCATAACTCAGAATCGTGCTCTCCTGAATATGATTCGGCTCCTGAAATTTCTTCATTCTTCAGAATCGTGCTCTCCTGAAAAAACGGCCAAACTGAACTTCCTCATAACTCAGAATCGTGCTCTCCTGAATATGATTCCGCTCCTTCTTTTACTAAAGGATAAATGAACTTCTTCATAACTTCAGAATCGTGCTCTCCTGAATATGAAACTGCTCAAACCTCCCCGTAACTCAAGATCGTGCTCTCCTGAATACGATTTGGTTCAAACCTCAAGACGGCAGGGAAATGGAAGCCCAACTGCTCCATGGAGATGGCCATTTGCTGCGAGTCATAACGAGGATATGATCGACTTCTTAGGTGAGAAATGTCGTGTGTTGATGCTGTAAAATGTAAAGTGTAAAGGGTTGTAACATGTAGGATTGCAAAGTGTTGTACTGATATATTTTCCATGCGTGAACTGGCGTGTATCTGTAAAGGATTGTAGTTGGTTTTCTTGAAAGATAGTGCAAAATAAATGCACATCCGGGTACAGTGATAAACTTCTCGGGCGAGACAGTCGCGTATCTGCCATGGTATGGTGAAAATCTTTAGATGGTGCAAAATAAATGCACGTCCGGTTGGGCTCGACGACCGACAATACTGAGGTTCAATCTAGGATCGAGCTAGAAAGAAGACTGGTAATCAAGACTCCATCGAGGGAATGAACTCGAAGGGTAAATATCTTATCCTGGTGAGGAAAGATAGCTGAAGTAACCGTCATCCACGAGGATCGAGCTCTGTGGGGAAACTGGAAACACATATGTATTTTATGCTTAAGGCTGACAATCTATTTGGAGAGAATGGACAAACCCCAATTACTCGGCGGTAACAACCAATGATGGCGAGACACAATGAACCTGTGAAGGTTAATGCCCATGTTAATGTGAATGTATGTTAATGTCTATGTATGCTAATGTTTATGTATGCAAGATGGTATGAAATGAGTATGTAATGAGTATGTAATGAGTATGTAATGAATATGTAATGAATATGGGCATGTGATGCTTATGTCCTTGCGTATGCTGACGAAACAGACTAGAGACAGGACGAGAGACGAAATAAACATCTCGACGGAGATACCCTGCGTTCTCTGCAACCAATACGTCAATCATGGGTGGGAAGGATCCATGGTGGAACCAAATCTGGTTTTAAAGTTCTGAATTCTCTGGGGAGAAAGTAATCTGCTTGAGTGCATAGTACCATGTCTTCACCTGGGGAGAAGAAAACCTGAGGAACACTTTTGAGTTTCCCAAGAAAAAGTTGTCAGCTTATAGTCTCTCTGGGGACTGTGTTAGAGCAATGGTTTGAAAGTGTTTCTACAATAATGACATTTCCGGGGAATGAAGAGATAATTTCGGAATTTCCACTAGTCAAAGTAATTTATTACATTTCAAATTTGTTTTGTTTTTGAAAAACAGTTTTGAAAAATCTACAATGCACCTTTCATTTTCAAATTTTAGGAATAAAAGCATTTTGCATAACAAATAGAAAGCAAAGAGCAATGCACCAAAGAATGTAAGTAAAGAGATGGTTTCTTTTATTTAAAGGGCGGTAGCTCGCTGAAGGCATAGCTCCACAGATGGTTATGTTTTAAAATTGGCAACATGGGAAAAGTTACATCGAATCCAATGACACCTACTGACACTAATAACTAAGACTAATCCAGAATCCTGCTTTGGGCAAGGATGAAAGAACTAAAACACGGCTCTCATGCGGAAAGTGTGTTCGAGATAATCAGTGTCTTCTGATGCAATGAAATGCCTTTGTCCCTAACTTTTGCCTGGACCGCCCTTTCGGGTTTTCAATCCACCGGGACGCTCTTTTTTGCCTAAGCCGCCCTTTCGGGTTTTCAACTTAGCGAGCTTTTGTTATTATTTCTTTTTTTTTTTCAACCCTTACTTTTGCCTAAGTCGCCTTTTGCAGGTTTTCGACTTAGCGGGTTTTTAGGCATAATATTTTCGGACTGCATCAGAATTCACGGGATGTGCTAGTTCTTCACCGTCCATTGTCGTAAGTATTAGAGACCCTCCGGAGAAGACAGTCTTTACAACGAACGGGCCTTCATAATTGGGCATCCACTTTCCACGCATATCTTTATGTACTGGTAAGATCTTTTTGAGTACGAGCTCTCCTTGATGGAACTCACGGATACGAATCTTCTTATCAAACGCTCTTTTCATCCGTTTCTGATATAATTGCCCATGGCACATGGCTGTCAAACGCTTCTCGTCAATGAGATTCAACTGATCCAATCTGTCTTGAACCCACTCAGCTTCCTCAAGTTCAGCCTCCATTAACACTCTTAGCGAAGGTATCTCTACTTCGATGGGGAGCACGGCGTCCATTCCATATACCAGTGAGAAAGGTGTTGCCCCTGTCGAAGTTCTCACCGAGGTTCTATATCCATGCAAAGCAAACGGTAACATCTCATGCCAATCTTTGTAAGTCACAACCATCTTTTGCAGGATCTTCTTGATATTCTTATTTGCAGCTTCAACGGCTCCATTCATCTTAGGACGGTACGGAGAAGAATTGTGGTGAGTGATCTTGAAGTTATCACACAACTCTTTCATAGTCTTATTATTCAGATTGGTGCCATTGTCAGTTATTATCCGGCTTGGGACTCCATAACGGCAGATGATTTCTTTCCTGATGAAGCGGGCAACCACTTGCTTGGTCACGTTGGTGTAGGAGGCAGCCTCTACCCACTTAGTGAAATAATCTATAGCAACGAGGATAAAACGATGTCCATTAGAAGCTTTCGGCTCAATTGCCCCAATCATGTCAATGCCCCACATAGAGAACGGCCATGGTGAAGACAAAACATTCAACGGTGACGGAGGTACGTGCATTTTATCAGCATAGATTTGGCACTTATGGCATTTCCTAGCGTATTGGATGCAGTCGGCTTCCATGGTTAACCAGTAATACCCAGCCCTTAACATCTTCTTGGACATAGCATAACCATTGGCATGGGTTCCGAAGGTCCCCTCATGAATTTCCTGTAGTAACATGTCCGCTTCCCGTTTATCAACACATCTGAGCAGGACCATGTCGTGATTTCTCTTGTACAACACACCATTACTGATAAAGAATTTGGACGCCAATCTTCTCAATGTATTTTTGTCCAGACCAGTAGCACCATCGGGATATTCCTGCTTGACGAGATAGTTCTTGATATCGTGAAACCAAGGCTTTTCATCCACCTCAACTTCTTCGACCAACTGACAATAAGCGGGCTCAACTTTGCGCTCAATATGGATAAGAGGTGCTTCATTAACGAATTTAACTTTCCACATGGATGCTAACATGGCTAAAGCATCAGCTACGTGATTCTCGGATCTAGGAACATGCTCGAATTCTATCTCGTCGAAATGCTTGATCAGCTCAATAATGTAGTCTTTATAAGGGATTAACTTCTCATTCTTCGTTTCCCATTTGCCTTGTACCTGGTAGATAACCAAGGCTGAGTCACCACTTACTTTAAGAAGTTTGATTCGGAGGTGAATCGCTGCTTCGAGGCCGAGGATACACGCTTCATACTCTGCGACGTTATTAGTACACTCAAAGTCCAACCTTGTTGTAAATGGAGTAAATCCACCCTTTGGGTTCATCAAAACGGCGCCTATACCATGCCCATTGAAATTTGAGGAACCATCAAACATCATCTTCCACCAAAGACCTGGTTCTGGACCTTCGCTCGGATCTGGCTCTTCACAATCTCTTTTAATCAACAAAATATCCTCATCAGGAAAATCGAGCTTAAGAGGTTCATAATCTTCAACTGGCTGGTCTGCAAGATAATCAGATAAAATACTACCCTTAATCGCCTTCTGGGGTACATACTGGATGTCATATTCGGATAACAACATGTGCCAACGGGCTAGCCTCCCGGTTTGAGCAGGTTTTTCAAAAATATACTTGATCGGATCCATTTTAGAAATCAATAACGTGGTATGACAGACCATATATTGCCGAAGGCGCTTAGCGGCCCATGCCAATGCACAACAAGTTTTCTCTAATGGTGAGTATCTGTTTTCGCAATCGGTAAACTTCTTGCTCAGGTAATAAATTGCATGTTCCTTTTTCCCAGTCTCATCATGTTGTCCAAGCACACAACCCATAGACTTCTCGAGAACAGTAAGGTACATAAACAACGGTCTTCCAGGTACGGGCGGGATCAGAATAGGGGGATCTTGCAAATAACCCTTAATCTTCTCGAACGCTTTCTGACAATCAGGGTTCCACTCAACTGTCTGCCCCTTGCAAAGCAACTTGAATATCGGCTCACAAGTAGCGGTCATATTAAAGATAAACCTGGAAATGTAATTCAGACGTCCCAGAAAACCCCTAACTTGCGTCTCGGTTCGCGGAGCCGGCATATCTTGAATGGCTCGGACTTTGTCAGGATCCACCTCAATCCCTCGCTGGCTAACAATGAAACCAAGCAGTTTTCCAGATCTGACACCGAAGGTACATTTTGCAGGATTCAATTTCAACTGATATTTCCTGAGTCGTTCAAACAGCTTCGCCAAATGGTCTAAATGCTCCTCTTCACTCTGAGATTTGGCTATCATATCGTCCACATACACCTCAATTTCTTTGTGCATCATATCATGAAAAAGAGTGGTCATAGCACGTTGGTAAGTTGCCCCTGCATTCTTTAAACCGAAGGGCGTGACTTTGTAGCAGAAGGTTCCCCAAGGAGTAATGAAAGTAGTCTTCTCTCGATCGTCGGGATCCATCTTGATCTGATTATAGCCAGAGAAACCATCCATAAATGAAAACAACGCAAAACTGGCTGTATTGTCTACCAGTGTGTCGATATGTGGTAGGGGGAAGTCGTCTTTTGGACTTGCTTTGTTCAGATCCCTGTAGTCTACACACATCCTAACTTTACCGTCCTTCTTGGGCACTGGCACAATGTTGGCAACCCAATCTGGATATTTCGCGACTGCCAAGAAACCTGCATCCAACTGCTTTTTAACCTCATCTCGAATCTTCAAAGCCATGTCGGGTCTCGTTCTTCGAAGCTTTTGTTTGATAGGCGGACAATCTGGCTTAAGCGGCAACTTGTGAACAACAATATCCGTGTTCAGGCCCGGCATATCTTGATACGACCACGCAAACACATCAATATACTCCTTTAACAACTCAATCAACCTCGGCCTAACCTCTGTCCCCAGCATTGCACCAATCTTGACCTCTTTCTTTCTCTCATCTGTACCGAGATTAATTAAGTCCACCTGCTCTTTATACGGTTGAAGCTCTGTGTACTCGTACTCAATCAATCTTGTCAGTTCCGCGGGTACTTCAAAATCTTCTTCACCCTCGTCCTCAGCTTGATTGATGGGTGCATCCCAGTCAGGAGTGTCAGCAAAGTCATTGGATCCAACAAGGTTTACGATATCTCTGTATGATGGAAGGCTTACTTAATTAAAATGCTCGAAGATATGTAAGAATGAAATGCTGTTTTTTTTATTATTATTTTTTTTGAAAAAGGTTGCCAATTTCATTTTTAAAAGTGAAAACGAAAAACGCAAATGAACCAAAGTGGAATTGAACAAACTGCTTTTATTAATATCCTTTTAGAAATGAAAGGTGGCCCAATAAAAGCGACCCTATAGCCTTGGGCAGAGCTACGGATTTTTATTTGAAATGTAAATGAAACCTTTTTTTTTTTTTTTTTAAATTACTTTGACAAAGGGAAAGTAACAGGGATCTCTACGGCCTCCCAGTTGTTCAAAACTGCATCACCCTTAAACACCAGGTTGCTCAGCTCTTCATTTTCTTCACAGTCGCTGATGGCATTGATTTGGAAACCTCCGCTGACAAATACCTCTTGGATAACCTTCGGACGCCCTTCGACAGTCGTGGCAGCTCCATTCTGAGTTGGTTTGTAACCCAACCCAGAGCGATCAGTCTTGGTCTTGACATCAATTACCTCTCCCCAACCTTCGGGAATGCCCCTGTCAATTGTTGCTTTGGTACTCTTCAGAGATGCAAAAGATGGATTACCCTGACCCACTGTCTCTTCGACCTCCAGCAGAACAGCATTGGCGATCTCAAGTGCTTGAAAGGAAATGTCTAAAGCATTCTCATCGGCCTCGATGTAACGGAAAGAGGACAGGTTACTGACCATCAGATCCTCCTCACCGTGTATAATAACCAACTTTCCATCGATCACGAATTTCATCTTTTGATGTAACGTTGAGGTCACTGCCCCAGCGGCATGGATCCACGGCCTTCCAAGTAAACAACTGTAATTGGGATTAATGTCCATGACTTGAAACGTGATATTAAAAACTTGCGGACCGATCAGGATAGGTAGCTCAACCTCCCCCATTACCGATCGACGAGAGCCATCGAAAGCCTTGACAACCAAAGGTGTAGGTTTCAGCGCAGTCTCTTTACAAGCCAACCTATCAAGAACCCTCTTGGGTAGAACATTCAGAGAAGAACCGGTGTCTACTAGCACTCTCGCTAAATTGTCCTCCTGACATTTTACCGATATATGTAAAGCACGATTATAGTTCGGACCCTCCTTCGGTAACTCTTCATTGCTGAAACTGAGGGTGTTACAAGCGGTTAAATTGGCAATCACACTATCAAACCGACTGGTGCTAATATCTTGATCCACATGTGCTTGAGTCAAAACCTTCTGCAAGGCCATCCTATGAGCGGGTGAACTCATTAACAGAGATAGAATCGAGATCTTGGAAGGAGTCTGATGAAGTTGATCGATAACTTTATAGTCACTTTTCTTGATGATCCTCAAAAATTCGGCATCTTCATCATTCGTGACGGCTCCTTTACCTTTGTCTTTGGCAGGCATCGGGGTACTAGTCGTTTCCTTAGGTGGGACCTCATTGGAATGGGGAGTATACACACGGCCACTGCGAGTCATCCTGCTTACCTCTGCGATATTGGTCACCGTGCCCTTAACCTCTTCATTTGGAATAACCTTCCCGGACTCCTTGTCAATCATCGTCACGTCATATTTCCAAGGCACAGCTTTAGGATCACTGAAAGGAAACGGACTCGGTCTTCGAATAACTATAGGCTTAGGCTGATTCACTTCAGGGATATACGACCTTGGTATATCGAACACGAGGTTGGCGGAGCCTGCCCCTGATAAATTAAACACTGGTACCTTACCCTTTGATTCAGGCTGATGGAAGACAGGCTCAACCACGGCGACTACATCCTTCTTGGCTTGGCTTGTCACTTGTAAAACACCCTCATTAATTAACCTCTGAACATCATTCTGAACCAACATGCAACCCTTAATACTGGCTTCACAACTTACGCATGCAACGTGGGAAGTATCTACTAAACCAGCTTCAAACAGCTTCGAATGGAACATCTTGAGGGGAGTCTTAATCTGTTCAACGTCAAGGGCATAACCTTCTCCCGAATCAGCACTAATGGCATTGACACTCTCATGGTTAGGAAAAGGGTTCTTCTTAACATTTGGTTGAGGATCCTCAAATGATAAAATCTTCTTTTCCAATAAATCTCTAACAATATTTTTGAGAGCATAACAATTCTCCAGATCATGACCAGGCGCACCCTCATGAAATAAACAATGAGCGGCGGCGTTGTAATTGGCGGGTAGAGGATTAGGAGGCGGACCCAAAGCCCGAGTAGTGATGAGACCCTGCTTGACCAAAGAGGGATACAACTCGGTAAAAGTCATTGGAATCGGCGGACAAGGTTTATACGTTCTTCTGTTCGGCATATTCTGGCGAGGAGCCGGACTCTTTGGCTGTTGAGGAGCAGGAGTATTGGGTGCCTGTAGGTAGTTGACAGGAGGCGGATAAACAGGAGGTTGTTGCATAGGTTGATACATGGGAACCTGTTGATTGAAAGAAGGTGTAATAGCTGCCACATAGGGTTGTTGAGCATATTGGACTGGGTACCCTTGAGGTTGAGCATAACCTTGCGGATGCCGATAAAAGCGTTCCCTTGGTCTACCAGAGGATATAGCATTAGTCTCACTCTCCTTCTTTTTCTGGGAGCTATACGGAGGTTTCTTCGGCTGATCCTTAGAAGCGCCATGATTATTTGTCATTTTACCACTCTTCATACCCAATTCAATCTTGACACCCACAGCAACGATGTCGGAGAAATTTGAAGTCACACTACCCACCATTCTCTCGTAAAATTTTGGACGGACTGTGTCGACAAACCAATCAGCTAACTCTTTCTCGGTCAAAGGAGGTTCTACCTGCGAAGCAGTCTCTCTCCACCTTTGAGCATACTCTTTGAATGACTCAGAATTCTTTTGTGACATACTCAGCAACTGTCTTCTGTCAGGAGCCAGATCCATATTGTACTTGTAGTGTTTGATGAAAGCGTCAGATAAATCTTGAAAGCTCTTAACGCGGGATTGGTCCAAAGTTAAATACCACTTGGAAGAAGCACCCTTCAAACTGTCTTGGAAGCAATGAATCATCAGTTTATCATTCTCAACATGGGCAGCCATTTTGCGATAATACATGATCAGATGACTCTTAGGACAGGTGGCACCTTCATAACGATCGAAGTTCGGAGTTTTGAACTTCGGGGGAATAACCAAACCTGAGACCAAACAAACATCCCTTGCAGCAGTCCCAAAAATTTGATCACCCTCTACCTTTTTCAATCTCTGGACGATAGTGTTTACTTCCTCACGAAGCTTATCATGTTTCTCATAACCCTCAACATTCTCATCAAGATTATCAAAAACTGTCTCATTGAAGTACGGTTGCGCACGAGTGTGTACAACAGGTGGTGCAAAGATAGGAGCCCCCCTAGAAACTTCAGAAAACAAGGGCACGGCTTGCTGAACAGGTTGATTAATCGGAACAGTGGCTTGAGGAGGCACAAAACCGGGAGCAAGACCATAAGGTGGGTCCCTTGCTACGGTCACACTTGGTGGAGGGTCCACAGTAACGCCGGTAATCTCAGAAACAACAGTGGGCTGGGTATCCATCTTAGCATTCATGACATGTAACAATTCCATCATACGCCCCATACCCCCTCGAAGGTCTTCGAGTTCATTGCTAAGGCGATCAATCTCTTTTGCCTGATCCTCCATTCTTTTCCGAGTTTGAGCTCTGGTGTTGTATTGGTGCCGAGAACTCAGGGTGACGAAACTGGAAGGTGAGAGAACCGAGTGTGAGAAATCGGGAGACACATGCAATGCAAAAAAGTAAATGATGCTAAAATGTGGATGAAGATTTCATGAAGTTCAAAGGCAAGTACCCTCCCCTGAAGTTAGATGGTTCATCCTGTCCTACAAAAGTAACCAGGTTCTAAGGGATCTCAATATCATTGATCCTTCACAAGGGTGGTTGTTCAGAAGGCAACTTACTTGCCAACCAAAACCCTCCAAGTTTAAGATCTCAATGAGCGTGGTATCGAGTGTCAACCAACTTCAGTCTGCACCAAAGCCGGTTACCTCACTACTTTCTAAAGGCCAAGATGAGTTAACTAGGGTTCTAAAAGTCAGTTAGTGCATTGACAACATATGGCAGCCTCAATATTATCCTCAACTTGACTTAAGGAATATAAGCACCAACCAAGAAGTCGCACTAACTATGGCCACCAGATCAACCGTATCGATATACGTCGTACAGTTTCCTTGGTCTATTGCCATTTACCTAAGGTACACTAGATCCGGGTGTAGGACTCATCTCACAGCACAAGGAACAGTCCCACAATCAAAGCACAAATATATACATGCAAATGAATAATAACACAGATAGTAATAAATATGAACAAGTTAGGGATAACCCTCAAAAGTTACCAGTCCCCAGTGAAGTCGCCATTTTCTGTTGCGGTGGAAATAGGATATCAAACTATTAATTAGTTTGAATCGCAATTCAATTCACAACCGCTCTTTGATTTATCCGAAGGAAAAGGTCAAAAGAGGGAAAACCTATTTTGCATCGTAAACACAATGCGGGGAGAGATCTAGGGTTCGGGGGTTGGTTAAATTTAGGGAAGGTACTAGCACCCTAAACTTCTGTAGTACTCTACAGGAACCTTTTGTTCAAATGTTTACTATTTGCTTTATTTATTTGCTTAAGGTATATGTACAAAGGAATTAAAAGTGAGAAAGGAGACCTAAGGGGTTAATTCTAAGTTTACTCGGCAAGACATCGCATCTTGTGCCTACGTATCCTTACGGGAGTGGAATCAGAGTAATCGTAGTTCCCCTCAAAAGGGAGGTTAGAGACTTCTTGACTGTGGTCAAGGTCTCAAGGGGAATAAACGCATCTTAAGGACATGTTTACGTGGAGTGTAGGAACTCCAAATCTCTACGTTGTAAATGTTAAGTTGTAATTAGGGTTAAATTAGGTTAGGGATGCCATGGCGGGAAACCCTAAAATGAGCGCGGCGGCTCTTTGACCTAATGCTAGGGGTAAAATTGTAATTTTGCCTGCGGCGAGGCATTTGTGAAAATTAGGGTTTGTAAAGGTGTAAGGGTTGAAGTTGAGGTTGAGGACTATTGACACGGCGGTCAAACGGCTAGACCTAATTCCTTCGGAGGAATGCAATGGGACAAATTAACGATGCAAATGCGCGAATTTAAACCATACAAACAGCCGAAATTAAAATGCGGAAAAGTAAACGCGATTATTAGGGTTCGCGAGGTTACAATGGAGGAACAGTTACAATAATGTGATACAATTCAAATTTAAGAACGCAAACATAAGGAAATAAACATGGTAAGCTGCACAGTGAACGAACTAGGTTAATAAACAAAATTATGAAAGCGGAAACGTGAAGTTAAGGGACATTTTTTTTGTGTTTTTTTTTACTTTATGACCCTAAGCTTAAGTGTTTTAACTTGATAATAAATAAACAAAAAAAGGGAAGATTATGATTTCTTAAAAAATATTTTCTCTTGGTTTTAAAAGAATAATTGATTCTAATAAAAAAAATGTTTTAATTTTAATATTTTAAAATGATTTTTTTAATCTTAATATTATAAGAAAATGTTCTTTATTTTTATATTATAAAAAAATATTTATTTTAATATTATAAAAGAAATGTTTTTAATTTTAATATTATAAAAAAACCAACTTAAATATTATTAAAAATTTGATAATTAAGAAAAGAAGAAAAAAGAAAATAAAAAATAAAAAGGGTTGGGCCGGTCACTACCTCCGGACCCAACCCGGTGGAAGCAATTGATCAAAAGAGTCTTTTAGGGTTTCATAACCCTAAAAGCCCTTCTGCGGCGCCGTTTGCATCTTCCTCTTCTCTCTTTTCTCTCTCGCGGCCGTTCTTCTCCTTCCTCTCGTCTTTCTATGGATTCAATTCCTGCACAACAAAATGAAGAAACATAACATAATGAGTTAGCAAGCTTTACGTTTTCCGGGCGCTTCTTGACAGTGACGGTGATGGTTCCGTAACGGAGAGCCTATGATGGAAACTGAGGCTACGTGTTGATCGCCCTTGTTTCAACGAACAACGGTGGCGGTCTTCGCTTCTTCGCGGCCGTTCGATGAATATCCCTTTAGGGTTTTGTTCTTCGCCGTTTTTCGTCCCTCTCCGTCTAGGGTTTGCGATCTTCGTTTTTTTTTTTTTTTTTTTTTTCTTTTTTCTCACTTGGTGTAGGCTAGTATTTGGACTGATGTGTATATTGTTGGGCTATGATGTTTGAGCTGAGCCCGCGTCCCGTACCTTCGGTTTTCCGCTCATACAATTTGTGGACTGGCTTGAATCTTTTAACACGACTGTGGTGTGTTATGCAGGTTCCAGTAACATGGACTTCCTCCTCATCTTTGATTTGAACTGGTATGAATCTTCCTTGTTTTTCAAGTTGACTTTGAGTTTGATTTCTTGTTTGAATTGAACTTAACGGGCAGTTCGTATTCTCGTGAACTGTATCTGTTCCTCAGACTCTGTAGCCTTTTGTGAGTTGTTCTTGCAGCTTGTGGTTCATTTTTCTGCTTTGAGTTTGGTCAATCGCTTTGTGACATTCAATTTGTCAGTTGTTTTTACTATTTCTTTCTGAACTGTAATTTGATTTTGAGGTTTACGCCCCTTTTTTTTTGCAGTTTATGGTTTGTTGATTGAACTGATATGTTGTTCTGTCACGTGAACAGCCATGCTGTTTTCTGATCTGAACTGCTGTCTCTTCTCCTGAGTTGAGCCTAAACTGATTTCATAGAATTTTCCTGAACAGAACTGGCTCTACCCTTCTTCTAAGCATGAATTTGTTTCTTTGCTTATGAACATGTGTTGTTGTACATATGGTGACTTGACTTATCTGCTCATGTTTTGTGGAGCTTATGACTTCTGTTGGTAACAGACTTATACTGTTCTGGCGCGAGCCCCTTCCTGGTTTTGTTTATGCTGATGATACTTGGCTTTTCAGGTGTTGGAAGTTTTTAAAACCAAGGAAACTCAGACCTGCCGGCATCCGGGTCTGGGCCAGAATTTTGCCTATGTTGCCTTATTTTCGTATCAGTTTGGAAATCCAATCGTGGCAAAACGAATCAGTTCCACTTCATTTATTTTTTCTATCTCTCGGATGTCCCATATGGATAAGAACATGTATTACCTTATCTGACGCCCACGGCGCGGATCGGTAACGGGGGTAGGACGCAGCTTCGGTTGTGCCACTCCCAGCACTCGATGATGACATTGTTCTGAGAGTGTCGAAAAAAACTTCTAACATTTTTCCTATTCTGTTTGTTCTGTTTTGATGTGCAGGTAAGTCGAGATTTGCGGCGAAGCTTAAAGACAGCATGAAGACACTTAGATGTTCTTAGGATTTAGGATAGATACTTTAATGTAATTCCTTAGAACTTTAATGTAATTCCATGTAACTTGTAACAAAAAAAAAATATTATGAATAAATAACATTTTTTATCCAAATCATTTCTTCTTTGTAATTCACTTTGCAAACTTGTAATAATGATAATAAAATATTATGAATAAAATTCACATATTCTATTAAAATCATTTCCCAATTGCTTCTCTATGCTTTAATTTGCAAACACCTCAACATCCGATTAAATCTCACTAGTCAAATATCCTGGAATTAATTCGATCCAACCATTGCATGAATAAGTTCCATTAATCAGTCGAAGTTTTCATTGTTTTCCCTCTAAATGGACTGGAAGATAGAAAAATGATTTCTTGTTAAAACCCTGTTCCACAGATCAGATTTTCCAACCCAAATTGATATCTTAACATAATCAAACCCACGTAAATAAACGCCTTAGGAATAAAACCTCATTAGGCCCAAAATTACGAATTATGCTTCAAAATGACCAAAACGCCCCTGGGGTATTTCCTGCAAAACAAAACGTACTTTATGACTGGTTAGTGGTTAGCGGATGCACAGATGAGATGCTATGCGAAATGACTGACTAAATATAAGGGTAAAATTTGGGGTATTACAGATTTGTTAGACATAGAAAGTCGCGATCAGTAGGCATTATTCTCTGTTTTTTCTCTAACACGGTAGGGTCCTTCCCAGTTTGCGGCAAGCTTGCCTTCACAGTAATCATTGTGATTCCTTCTTAGGATGAGATTGCCTACTTGGAACTCTCGTCGTATGACCTTGACATTATGCCTCATTGTGATTTTTTGTTTAAGTGAGGCCTCGCGGAGGGTTGCTCCTAATCGAACCTCTTCGATGAGATTGAGCTCCTCCCTTAGGGACTCGCTATTTATTTCTTTGTCCAAGGTGTCATACCCCAAATTTGTCCTACTTGTATACAACTTTCACTTTGTACATCCATGCACTAATTACTATTCAGAAAATCAAAAAAGTTTGTTGCTTATGCTCATGGTCCAAATTCAGGATATCATAGCGTTGATGTGAGTTGAATTAGGGTTCATGTAAGGTTTATCAGTAAGAATGTGGGGGCTCAGTGGAAATTGAAGATCAGTTAGTTTTGAATTAATCTTGGTCAGAGAAGTTTTGTTTCAAGAGCAAGGCATGAGCTCGGTTGATTCGAGAGATGTGGGTCTGAGCTTCCGATTAGGGTTTTGTAGAAATTCATATTGATTTGTGGAGATCAAGTTGTCAAGCTGTGTCAGGATCTAGTTTTTTTTAGAGTTTGGTGTACTGAAGTGAATATCTCAAGTCGCAATCCTCTGATTTCAATACATTTTCCTGAGCGTGTGATTCATGGTGAAAGATTGGGACTCATTTTTTATGCAAGCGGCAATCGGAGTTCAAGGTGACTCTATTTATTCATTCAATGTCGATTGCAAGATGGATTCACTTTTGATTCAAGGTTTTAATTCATTCCAAGATTGTTCATGATGAGGATTCAAAGGGAGTCGAGAATTGTAAATCATACAAAGTTTTCCACAAGTAGATGCAAGAATTGAAGGTCCTAAAACTCAAAATTTTGGATTACAAATACAAGATTCAAGTTAATTTCAAAAGAAAGCACAAAGTAGTCAAGAATTCTTTGGATCACAAGAGCGAGAATGTCAAATTTATTAATCAAAACTCCAAAGGAGCCATGTTTTCATTTTTACTTACAAAGGAAAACTTTCAAAAACCTGTTACCTTTTTGTTTTGGAGCACATTATCCATCTATCAAAGTCCACATTATCATTTCTAAGCCCATTAATACAAAAAAAAATCTTTAAAAAATACACAATAATCTAAACCCCAATGCCACAAAGCCCTCAAAAGTACTGAAAAAAGAAGGCCATTCGTCTGTCATAAAAAAAAAAAAAAACCATCGAACAAAGTGACAAAAGTCATAACTGAACACTTTGTAATATGTATCATGATATTTACCACACATGTTAACCATAACAGGCCATCCAATTCCTCAGCACAAGCTTTGCTAATACTCGTCCATCAACCACAAATGCGTAGCATTTACTGTGAGTCACGATCCATTCACACTGCAGTGGCTTCCAAACTTGTGCTCACCATATACCTTGAATCCAAACTTGAACCCACCAAGGCGAGTATGCCAACTTCCGAATCCAACGAAAACCATACGAGTGGTAAAGAGTTGCAATACACAACATTCCCAGCTGAAACAATCCACAACTTGTGGCCCCCATTATCCACCTAAAACGCATCACAAACAAAACCAATAAACATGACCTGTAAAAACCGAAACAAAATAAATGGTAAACATAGTGTAACTAAATCCTGCACAAAGCTACTAAACAGATCCCATAAGATGCGGATTTACGCAAAACGTCAGACAAATATCCTATTACAAAATCACAAAAAGATCGTACAAAATTACCATGCCATAACTCTCCCCATTCTACCCCTCGTATCTCGCCTATAAATTCACCATATTGCTCCCTCATGAGGGGGCACGCAAAGCCACCGAAACACGGCAAAAATCATTTTCATGATTCCAAAACCCAACTCGTCCACAAAATTCAGTCAGACTCACAATCCCAATCCAAATCACACCTAAAACCCAAATTTGAACTTAAATCAGAAAATAGAATAAAAGAAGAGAGGATGAAGAGAAACTTTGAGATGTGAACATAAAACAAACCTGATTTCATTGATTCAAAACCAAACCGGAGAAGAGGAAATTGAAACCAAAACCAAATCGGATATGAGCGAATCAGAGGGATTAAAGCGAGTTGAGAGAGAGAGAGAGAGAGAGAGTAATTGAGCGAATGAAGGTGGAGGATCTGATGTGTTTACTGATAGTGCTGCTCTGCAATAAATTGGAGTTTTGTTTTTTCATTTGGTATGTGTTTGTGAGGGGCTGATTAGCCCATTTGATTTTTCACGCGCCTGACCATGCCTTGCTCTTACTAGTTGTGTGATGAATGGGCTTGAATCCCATTATGATTCACACCCCGCTTTCATTCTTTCTGCCACCCGTTATTTTTGGTGGATGAATGGGCCAAAGGGCCCATGATGATTCCACATATTTCTCTTCACACCCCATATTTAGTTTTCCCTTTTTTCTTTTATTGATAGATTTTTAGAGTCTTTTTTCAACTCGAAGATTTGTTTATTTTATTATTGGTCTTGTTAAATATTTTACTAAAGTATTTTAATATTTGTTGATACTAAAATCACGCTTGGTTTTATTTTGTGTACGATCTTTCGCCTCGATTTCGTCTTAAACCTTGTTTCCATTTTATTTTGGGTCGATGACGAAACCACAAAAGTCGCCACTAGTCAAATTATTGATAAGTGGCGATGAAACCAAGACCATTTTTATTTTTATTTTTCTTCATTTTCTTTGTCATCTCGATTTTACTTTATTTTATCGATCGATGAAGTCTTTACATTCGTAAACGTTAATTTATCAAAGTCGATAACCTTTACTATGTCAAATCTGTGGAAAATGACCATTTGGGTCATTTTTTATACTTTGGGATCGTGATAGACTATCTTTGATTAATCGAAACGAGTTTATGATTAAGACGAGACCCCCCTCTTTTCGGCCCATGCGACACGATTAAATTGGAGAGTGATCCTCAATATCATTTATCTGTCTTGTTTTTAGCACGGATATCAATTTACACGACCTCCTATAGTTCGACTTTCGTTATAAGTCGATCTACGACGGTTTAGCGCCATATTTCGTCTTGGTTCAATTCACAAATCGACTAACCACTAATTTTGATTTCCGTCAATATACAATTGCTTTATTTTCAGTCAAATATACCCCTGTTTTTATTTTAGTCATTATATCTCGATTATATTATCTTATTTATGTACTTGTTAATATTTATGTTGACTATATTATTGTGAATATTATCTTGATTATATTGTTATATATCTTGTCATATTATTCATATTTGTTCATATTCATACTCATGTTGTTCATTTCGTATTTACATTCTTTCAAAAACACTTAATAATTATCGAAACATAAAAGCCTAAATTGGTGGATTGTTGGTTATTTGTCCGAGCGACGGAATTTCGACTTTGTCAGAAACCCTATCTTGGAGTTTTGTTCGACTTTTGCTCAAGGCATACTTTAGGACACTTTGCACAGACACGACTTTCTCTTGGGCTACCTTACAACGAGACCTTTTATTTCGTGCAATCCCGTGTAACTCACATGTATCCCTCTCCCATTTCGATATACGCATTCATATTTCTTTGATCGTGGTTTATCTTCTAGGGACACCCTCAGGGACTAGCGTAGATTAAACCGTTTTCAAACTAATTCTCGATTCATCATCGAGCCATTTTCAAACACTCTCCGTAAGTCAAGTGCTCGTCTATATTCACCATCAACCTATTGCACACAAATTCATATTTCATCGTGGTTTCGATATTGGGGGCACCCTCAGGGACTAGTATCGTTTCTCACAACTTAACCCTTGATTAGTCGTCAAGCCGGTTACATTTTCAATCAAAACCCCGACTCGTCGTCGAGCCCTTTTCAAATAAACTTCCATTCCAACACGTTTTTGTATGCAAATACAAGTAAAACCTTTGATCCAATGTCAAGCGGTATTTTTAGCCAAGTTGTAAGCCGAGTGCCTTTTGCCTCGCAGTTCACCTCTTTTCGCAACGTATTCAACTCTACCTTTTATAAATTCTTTTCTTAAACAAATAGCAAAAGAATAAGATTATTTGAGTCAAGCATTCATTGAATCTTCGAACGAATGGCTCTTGAGGCGCACGCTTTGGGTTGTTGTTCATTCACTCTTTCGTCTTAAAATACCTAATCTATATTATAAAAAAAATCGTAATCAAACTTACGAAAGAATGAGATCCTTGGAGTCTAGCATTCCTTGAATCTTCGAACGATTAACTATTGAGGCACGTCCCTTGAGTTGTTATTAATTCACTCTTTCGAATTCAAAATGTTCAACTCTTTCTCGCAACCATTTCAATCAACTCCCAAAAGAACTGAGTTCTTGGAACCTCTCATTCCTTGGGTTCTTGAATGACAGCTCTCGAGGCATGACCCTTGTGTTGTTCATCAGTCGATCTTTTGCTCCCAACTCAAATTTCAAACTCAATTCAACCCTTCATCTTTTCGTGGTCGTCTCTACGAACTACAGACGCTCTGATTCTTCATTCTCGTTTGAATGTAAGATGCATAGGCACAAGATTGCGATGATCTTGGTGAGCACAATTCCCTCTATCTTTCGTTTCCCCCTATCCTTTCCTGTAGTCGAACTACGACGCTCTGATTTTTCATTCTCGTCTGAATGTAAGATACATAGGCACAAGATTGCGATGATATTAGGGAACACAATCCCTTCCATCTTTCGTTTCCCCCCATCCTTTCTCGTAGTCGAACTACGAAACTCTGATTTCTCATTCTCGCCCAAATGAGCATACATAGGCACAAGGGCCTCAATCCTTGGCAAGCACCCTATTCCATAACCACCCATCTCCCCTAGCATCTTTATCCTTTTATCCCACCAATTCGCATTTATCATTGAGAAGAAAATAAGCAAGCTTAGATAACTCCCATCGTAAATCATCCTAAGAGGCTTCTATTGAGTACAACGGATGTGAGGGGTGCTAATACCTTCCCCTCGCATAACCGACTCCCGAACCCAGAACATCGGTTACGACGGCCCTTGTTCCCGTCTTTTCATTTTAAAAGGTTTTCTCGATATTTTCCTTTCCCTTTTTGGGATACATAAAGTTCGGTGGCGACTCCGTCGGACTGCATTTCTACGCCTTTCGTGCGAGGGTCATATTGTTCAAATGAATTTTCGAGGTGCAACACAAGGGCGCTTCAGTCCGCCTAGAGGGCACGTGAGCCTCGACGGGGATTACTGTCTATGTCCCGTATTCTAGGCGAAAAGGGGTTTCCCCAGTTGAAGAATGGGGCGTAGTGCAGTAGGCCCAGAGCACGCTATGTAGCTCCTCAATCCACTGCTTATTCATTTCGTCCAGCCTTTGCTTGAGGCCCCGTAGGATTACTTTGTTCGCTGCCTCGGCTTGCCCGTTAGTCTGAGGATGCTCAATGAACGCAAAGTGTTTTTAGTACCTAGTTGGGAAACGAACTCCTGAAACTTTTTGTCCATGAACTGTGTCCCTTTATCAGTGACGATTGCTTGAGGAATGTCGAAGTGGGCAAGGATGTTTCTCTTGTAGAAAAAAAGTATATTATGGGTTGTTATTTTGGCCAGAGCCTCAGCTTCTATCCACTTAGTGAAGTAGTATATGCCTACTATCAAGTACTTATTCTAGTTTAACCCTACGACAAATGGTCTTAGGATGTTTAGGCCCTACCAGAAGAATGGCCGCGAGGAGGAAATCTCTTTGAGTTCATTAGGCGGTGCCAAGTGCATGTCCCCGTGCCGTTGGCATTTGTCACATTTCTTCATGTGTTCCCTCGTGTCGTTTTGCATGGTCGGCCAATAATATCCTTCCCGAAGAGCTTTCCTCGTGAAGGATCTCTCCTCGAGGTGTTGGGTGTTGATTCCTTCGTGGATCTCACGTAAGACATGGGCAACCAGAACATAGAAGCAGGCTTTGCGCCTTACTATGTTGCCCTTCTTGGGTTTGGATGACAGCTCGTCCTTTGTGCAGTAATTGTATACTGGAGTTTAGGGTTATCTAACAATGGTTGTCGCCGACAACGTGCATATCAAGGGTCATGGACGCTCTCTCAATTCTAGGTCGTGGGAGTTTGTTCCCCCCTTTCTTTCTCGTGCTTGCTAGTTTTGATAGGATGATGTGTTCGCGGGGAACGTGTTTTACTTCTACGAAGGTAAACTTTGCCATCTCCTCCTTAACCAGGGCCAAGTATTCATACAGTTTTTTGTTTTTGACCTGGTATTCTCCTTGGACTTGGAGGGCCACTATCGGAGAATCAGTGTAGATGATGACTTCTTCATCCCCTAGGTCTTCGGCGAGGCGCAGACCTGCGAGGAAGTCTTTGTATTCGGCCTGATTGTTAGAGGTAGGGAAGGACAATGTAAGCAAAACTTCGATGAAGATTCCCTCCTCGTTTTCCAGGATGACACCTTCCCCGATCCCTATTGAGTTGGATGCTCCGTCGACGAAGATGATCCACTTGCGGGTGTAACACCCATTTTAATTATTTAGTCTTTTTGGTGTTATTTTATTTTGGTGTGTCCTTATGTGGGGGTGTGTCTGAGTGCGTTGGTGGGTACCCTTAAGTTATGGGGATTATTTAATAACTATAGAGTTTAATATTAATATAATATAATTAATAATGGTGATAATTTAATAATAATAATTATTATTATTATTATTATTATTATTATTATTATTATTATTATTATTATTGGAGTAAGTAAATAAATAGGGAGTAAGGGGTATTAGAGAGTTTTTGGAGAGAAGAGGGGAAGAACACGATAAACAGTTTTAGAACAAGGTTAAGGAGGAAGAACAAAGAGGAGAAGGAAGAAGGCTAGGGCTGCCAATTCTTCGAGAGTCTTCAACAATCTGAGCAATTAATCGAGGTAAGGGGGGAGAAACGGGTTAAGATTGGTATGGTTACATGAATTGGGTAGAGGGGATTCCTTAACCCCGTAGGGGTTTTATGAATATGATTTGTATGTTCGTATGCCTGTTGTTGTTGTTGATATTGATGAATTTGGTGCATACATTGTTGTAATTTTGGTGAGGTTCTGTGTAACTTCTGTAGTATTGGAGATGAACATGGAAATTGGTTCAGGAGAGAAAGTTTAAGGAACAAGTGATTAGAATAGTGAATAATAGTTGTAGTAATAATAGGACAGAGGATAGATGAAGAATGATAGGCTTGGAATTGATCGAGTGACATTTCTGGACAGTGAGGGTTTCGTGAAATCACAGACACTCGCTAGCACCTTCGCTAGGCGAGCTAGTAGCGAGCATTGGCTAGCAGGTTCGCTAGGCGAGTTGGGTAGCGAACACGTCCAGTAGCCACTATCTGCCTTCGCTAGGGAGTTCGCTAGGCGAGCAGCTAGCGAGCGTTCGCTGGGGCTTCGCTAGGCGAGTGAGCCAGCGAGCGTGACAACAAAATGTGATTTTGTACTGTTTTACGTTGTTCTCTCGTTTCATAGGATCCCTTTTGGTCATGGTGGGTATAGGAATGGTGTTGAATGGAGAAGAGTGTATACTTGGTGTTAGAATGTGAATGTCCCTAATATTTAATTTAATTAACATGATTAATTGGTGTGTAATGTATATGATGTATGGTGATGTGATCAGGAGGATCGTGTGCACTTAGTGTATTTGTTGTGCATTTGGTGTCGTGCATACATGGTATTTTGGTGGGATGAATCATTTCTCAGGAGGAGTGTATGGGATTCATCCGTACTCCCTCGTGGAGAATGGTGGGGATAGATCATTGCCAAGGAGGGGTGTATGTGATCTATCCGGGGTTCGATTGAATGAACCAATGAGTCGGTACCGTATGCATGGTGTTGAGTTGCATATTTGCATTATTATATGTTGTGTTATTGTTGGACAGTAGGTCGTGGTTGATGCAGGTTGAGTGATGTTTTGTGTGATTACTACCTTTATTTCATGTATCTTATTACTGATAATTTTGATCATGTTTTCTCACCCCTTTGTTGTTGTTGTGGTTTGTGCTTCTTCGGAAGTACAAATGATCCAAGTACATAGCTAGCTTGGATAGTGGTGTGTGAGTCGAGTCTTAGGATGCTCTGATACGTAGCACGAGACTTGGGTGTTTATCTATTTTATGTTGAATTTGTTTTACTCATGTGACGTATCATCTTTTGGTGAACTTTCTTAATGAATGTTTTTATGTAAATTGGCGGATGGCCGAGAACGTTGAATTAATGATTATTTTCCGTTGCTTTATTGTGAAAAACATCTAATAAAGTGTTTTGTTGAATTTTATGATGTGATATCCCACTGTTGAAGGGAAACTCTGATGTTTATTTGAAATAATCATATTTTATTTTAATTCGAGAAAGTGGGGTGTTACAGCGGGCACCCCCGTTAGGGTAGTCGGGCAAGGTCATTTCTACAACAAAATCATCCAGTGTTTACGCCTTGAGGGTATTTCTTCTCTCATACTAGATGTCGAATTCAGATAGCTCCAACAACCATTTGAGCATTCTGGCGGCCATATTCGGACGGCCTAACAGCTACTTTGTAGGCTGACCCGTGTGTACCACGATTGTTCGGGCCAGAAAATAATGCCTCAGCCTTCTTGCAGCGTTGATAAGGGCGAGGGCCACATTTTCTATCTGTTGGTACCTCATCTCTGGCCCTTGAAATGCCTTGCTTGTGAAATAAATGGGTTTCTTCCGTCAGGAGTTTCAAGAATAAGGGCGGTGCTCACAGCCTCAGTTGCAACAACGAGGTAGAGATAAAGGGTTTCCCCATTATCTGGCTGGGAGAAGAATGGTGGTTCCGACAGAGCTTAATTTAAGTGGAAGAGGGATTTGTTGCATTCCTCCGTCCATTAGAACGCGGCTTCCTTGCGGAGGAGTTTGAAAAAGGGGAGGGCATGTTGAGCAGACTTAGTCACGAAGCGAGAAAGCGATGTGAGCATCCCGTTGAGGGACTAGATGGAATTTTTTGAGTTCGGCATGGGGAACTCGGAGAAGGCTCTGCACTTGTCGGGGTTAGCTTTAATTCCCGGGGCAGTTAGATAGAAACCAAGGAACTTGCTCGCTCGTACCCCGAACATGCATTTCTCTGGATTAAAGCGCATCTTGTACTTCCTAGCCTGCTCGAAGACCTTCCTCAAATGGGTCATGTGATCGGATTCCTCGTGGGATTTCACAATCATGTCGTCCATATAGACTTCGAGCATGTCCCTGGTTTCTCCTCGGAAGAATTTTCTCATCATCTTTTGGCAGGTAGCGCCAGCATTCTTCAAGTCGAAAGACATTACGTTGTAGTAATAGTTGCCTGATTCGGTCATAAAGGTCATGTACCTTTTTTCACTTTTTGCTATGGGTATTTGGTTATAGCCCGAATACGCGTCCGTGAAAGATAACAATTAAAAATTGGCAGAATTACCAACTAGTTTATCTATGTTGGGAAGGGGATATGCGTCTTTAAGCCAGACCCTATTAAGATCGGCATAGTCAATGCACATTCTCCATTTTCCATTATTCTTTTTCACGAGTACAACATTGGATAGCCAAGTGGTGTACTTGGCTTCCGAGATAAAGTTCGCCTCTAGGAGGTCTTTTACATCCTGTTCAGCATCCTCTATCTTTTCCAGAGACTGCCATCATCTATGTTGATAAACTGGCCTAACGGCAGGGTCGATAGTGAGGTGGTGACAGGCCACATCAGGGTCTAGCCCGGGCATCTCCGCGGCGCTCCACGCGAACAGGTCTACATTCTCCCGAAAGCAGGATCTTAATTATTTCCTCGCAAGTTTGGGGAGACCAATCCTAATCTTCACACCCTGCTGGGGGTCTTCGCCGAGTAAGACAAGTTCGAACTCTCCATCCGGAATTGGGTGCATCGGATGGACAATTTCGCCGCTATTGGAGGGGCTGCTCGAATATGGTTGGATCTCTTTCCCCTTTGCCTTCTGAATCTTTTGGCCGTCTTCGGAGAAACGGATGTCATGGTCGATAGAGTCGATGCAGGGCAGCGGCTTCGTATCTTCAGCGCTACTGGGCAGAGAAGTCTGGTTAGAAGTCTTCAGCCTGGCGGCGATGGTATTCATCCCCTTGGAGGCTAATTCAAGACATCTCCTCGTGACTTCCATGTCTCCGTGTAGAGTCGCCACGAGACCCTTTGAAGTATAATATTTCATCTTCAAGTGCACTGTTGAGGGCACGACCATCAATTCGGCCTGAGTTGGCCGAACGAAGATGCATTGGTATAGCGACGGGCAATCGATGACCAGGAATTGAACCTTGATTGACCTGGCCATTTTAGTGGACCCAAAAGTTACGATCAACTCTACGTAACTAAGGCTTCATCATCGACCCATTGAAACCCTGCAGATCGGAGCCTACGTAGGGTATCAGATGCGATTCGTCCAACTGGAGGGTGAAAAACAGTTGGGAATGCATAATATCAATTGAGCTACCTTAGTCGACGAGGATTCGTTGGACGTCAAAGTTTTCCGTCTGGGCTCTTACGAGCAGAGGGATGCTGGTATTAAGGGCTCCATCGAGGAGCTCCTCACGGTAGAAATAGATGGGGACAGACTCTCCCCGGACCCTATCGAGGGTGGAGTTCCGGTTCGAGTTGTTGCTGATAAGGTGCTTGAATTTTCTTTTGATAGACCCTACCATGACTTTGTTGAAGCCCCCTCCGGAGATGACCATGGCGGAGGGGAAAGTCTCCCACGGCCTATGTGCCGAAAAATATGGAAGGGTGATGAACCCCTCGGGGATGTAGAAATCTTCAAGCCGCGAGATGCTCATAGCGACCTAAAGGCTGGTTTCCTCGGAGAAAGGTATCTCTTCCTCAACCTTCTTAGATTCTTAGGCGTCTTGCCGAGGAGCGTCCTTCTGTTTAGCGAATTGCTTCAAATTCCTGTCCCTGATGAGTATTTATATGGCATCTTTCAAGTGGATGCAGTCGTCTTTCATACGGTCGTGGCTCTTGTGGAATCGACAATATTTCAACTTGCCCGTGTTTGGTTTGGATGGTATCTACTTCGGAAACCGGACCCCTGCCTGCCGGAATTCTGAGTTGGCACATTCAAAAAGGATCTTTTCCCTCAAAACTATTAGGGGAGTGTACTCGTCAAACTGGTCGGAAGACCCTTTGTTGTCCCGGGGCTCTCGGAGACGGTCTTCTCGTCTTTTATCTCCCCGACGGGATATCGAGGGCTCGTCGGACCTGGAGGTTCAGGCATTCTCCTGGTGCCTCGAATCTCAGGCAGAACTGGCGGCCTCCTTCTCTTCGTACTGAATGTACACTTGTGCATTGAGGGGGAAAGCGTCCAGCATTGTTGGGGGCTGGATGCCCACAACTTTAGAAAATTCAGTGCGGGGACGGAGTCCGCGCTCGAGCAAAAACTTTTTCATGTCATCGGTCGTAGAGACCTGGACTGTCTCCTTATTGAACCTTTCAATGTAGGCTCGCAGGGGTTTATCTCTCCCTTGAATGATAGCCTCAAGGGAGGCTTTAATCTTCGGATGGCGACGGGAGACCGTGAAGTGCCTGGAGAACATTCTCTCTGGTTGCCTCCATGAGGTGATGGAATCATCGGGGAGTCTTTTGTACCAGGTCATCACCTCCTTCCTGAGTGTGGTCGAGAATAACCTACATTTGATGGCGCCCCGAATGTCATGGTAACCGAGTAGCGCATCAATATTTTTGATGTGCTCATTGGGGTCTATTGTACCGTCATATGCGCCTAGAGAAGGGGGTTCCTCCAGTCCCTTCGGCAGGTGCATGTCCATAATCTTCTAGGACAACGGGGCGCGTGGCTCGTCATCATTGTTGTTACTGGTCCAAGACAGGGAGCGGGTGTCCCGTCTGTATGTAGGATGGTGGTCTTGACGGGGAGACGGGGTTCGTGCTCGACCCTTGGACCTGGGCGGAGGCGAACTTTGGGACTCTACTTGGTGGTCTCTTCTGGTCCTCTTAGGTCACGGGGAATGCTGGTTCTGAGGAGAGATGTGATCGCGCTTTCTGATGGTCAGGGTCTTTGGCTCCAGAGGTGTCTGACGGTTTCTTTCACGCCGGGGAGGAAGACTCTGTGATCATTGATGTTCTTTTCTCAATGGAGGGAATCTTGGACGACTGGATTCTTCTAAGGCTCCAATCCTTGCGCTCTGATTGAGGATTATGAGGTTGCTCTTGTTGAGAAACTCAAGGAGGGCCGCCATCGCCAGGTCGATGCTGGGCGGAACTAGAACTGGCAGGTGCTCCAGGACAAGTGGAACCTCGTTGTGATCTGCGCGAACAGGGGATGAAGAAGCAGTGGCTCCATCCCTTTGTCGGAGGACGTCACCACCGAGAGAGGTGGTTGCTCCGTCAGTATCAGTCTTGCTAACGGGGATGAAAGCAGAGTTGCGAGCATCATGAGTGTTGTCACGGCTGGTCATGATCGGGATTTTGAAGAACTGTTTTGGTCTCGTGTCTACGAAAGGAGAAAAGACGGGGATAATAAGTTTCCCACTGACGGTGCCACTGATCTTGACGGCTGATCAGAACCTGAAGTGGGCCAGAGACAAACGCCTGTGATGCTGGGTGTGAGAGAGGAGGAGGGGGTGTAAGTGCAAGACATTCCGACCCTAAAGTAAGAAGCGGGTAAGAGAGAGAGCAAATACAAAATATTAGTATATTAGGGTGAATATTTGATACATGACCCTCTCAAGTGAGAGGGTTTTTATAGTGCCCCCAGCGCTTGGCCATTGATCCCTATTTTTGGGGCGAGATAATTGTTTCCCAAAGAATAGGTAGCTTCTAGAACTAGTCGTTGGAACGGGCAAAGGTGCTCATAACTAGCCGTTGCTATGGGCGTGAGACCAGTTACGGGCACAGGTGTCTTGGCTGTTTCTGGATGGTGGAACTATGCGTGATGGGCAAGGACTGCCGAGGAGAAGCATTGTGACCAAGGGTAAATTGGTCATCCTCCCTTGTTGGAGGGGCAGAAAGGTAAATGCTCTCCCCAAATTGGGTGGACTTAGGAAATTTGGTCGTTTTGGGAGCAGAAGTGGATTGGGTCATGCCTAGCTATTGCGCCAGTCCGAAACAGTAAGTAATTTGATAGCTTTCATCAAACCACAATTTAAAATCTTTATTTGCTTTTACAAACCATTGCATATATATTAGGTGTAACTTTGGTAGTTTTCATTTATTAACAATTTCATATTATATACAGGATAAGTAATTTGATGTAAGTGGTATAGGGCATCCAGGTTTCAAGTAAACATGAATAAAATGACGTAATTTTGAAAATCACTCAATAGACATAATACGACCATTTGGATTTGTAGGTGGGTCGATGCACTATAGAAAAAATGTTTTGAAAAACCGTATCGTGTCAGATCGACACACACTCTATCATACCCACATGCTATTAGGTGACCAATTTCAAAGAAGCACGTCCATTTTTTCTACGGCGCCGGACCGCTAAGGCAAGAAACAAAAGACTCATAAACTTCATCGAATTTTTCTTTCTTTCTGTTTAGTCGTGTGTGTGATTCTTTATGTGTCCTCAACTCTTGGATAAGTTGACGGCGGACAAGTGCATGATTATTTTCTCCTTTATCGAGAAAAGTCAAAACTGCTCGATAATCGTAATTATCACCCCTTACAACATTGACAATCCGCTCTATGTATTTGTGCATAAAAATGGACATCTCGTCAATGAATGAAATTTTTGGTGGAAGGAGACCGTTTAGTCGAATTGCTATTCGGTGTAGGCTTGATTTTTCTTCGGAGAACTTTTGTTTAGTGGTTTCAATCACGTGGTTACCAGATATACAATCTTCCTCAATTGTTCATTGATGTGGAGTTTCATGTTGTCATCGACTTTCAAAAATCTCTCCTGTATCGCTTCCCATTCGGTCAAAATAGAGATATTCAATTTATCATCTTTCATGACACTATCATCATCAAACATAAGCCTCTTTCGATGAGTGCAAACATCACCCATTCTTATCTGACTATCAAGTTTCACCTTTTTTGCAATAACACAAACATGTCGGAGACCATATATTTTCACAATTGTGCATCCACACTTTGCACTATCCGAGTCTACATTATCAGATCGTTTAGCCTCGTGAAAAATATAATTCAACCTTTCTCGAGATATGTTGTCGATCAACTGAGATTAAAGATTGTTGTCTTTAAATTTGTGTTTCAAAACTATGATGCTCCGACCAAATGATGTTTGTATCTCATTATGTTGTGATGCTCCGATCATAAAAAATAATAAAAATTTTGAAATTTTCGGAACAAAGTTATAAAAAATAACGGTAATTCTGAAATTTCCAAAAAAAAACTTATGAAATTTCAAATACAAATCTAAAGGATTCTCACATGAATTTTGAAATTTTTGAAAGTAAAAAAAAAATTACTTTTTCCAAGATTTCGGTAAATATTTAGAAATTTCTAATATTACTATGAAGGTTTTAAAATTTGCGCAAATTTTAAATGTATTTTAAAAATAATTAAGAAAAATGTAAAATAATATAGTTCAATTCATTGAGTTTTGGGAGTGTTAGGTACAATTGGAGATGGCAAGTTAAATGCTCCTTTTTTGTCAATCCTATTTTTTTTAGACAACTATATATGTTATAGAGTGAAGGTGAACACACTAAAATCTCAATTCTGTTTTTTCTATATTTCAATTTTGCTCTTTTTATGAATATTGAGATGTATCTCCAATCCGAACATATTTTTAAGCTACATGGTGTGGTTCACTGATAAAAGCATCGAGTATGTGAAATATAAATGCATACAAAGTAGCACCCATTTTTTTAGGACCTAAAACTTTTAGTGAAAATGTGTCGGAAGAAATTGCTAGGAATATATTAACAATTAAATGTTGGGTGATTTTAGTTTACCTTATTATTAGGGTCGTAAGTGAAAATTGTATTGGAGACATTTACTTAAAAATAAAAATGGATATTCATGAGACAGATCTGTTAAATAAATATAATATTCGTATTCGTTTTATATTCACGCAGATATTTACTAAGGGAGTAATCCGCAAGTTTTAAAATATCTATGGATATTGATAGATATTCATGAATAAAATTATTTTTTTAAAATTATCAAAAAAAATATTATCACATTGCATTCATACAATTCGTTCTCAATTTAAACACAAATTTCATCACATTAATTTCCTTCTTTTTCACAAAAACATATCATACAAACATAATATTCATACATTTCATTTTTAATCGAAACAAATAAAAAATATTTTGATTGAGTTATAGTAGAAGAACGGACAACATAGGAGTAGGAAGAGAGACTTATTATAAAGTATTAAAGAAACTTAAATATGAAATAGTCAAATAGAATTTGCACGAAATGTGAAAGGTTTTTTTCGAAAAAAATTTCAAAAATAAAATAAATCATAATAAATTTTAAAGCTAGCTTGAGAGGCGATACAATTCGATTCAACTTCAATCCATGTGTAGGTTGTTTTCAGCTATACGAGGAAGTTGCAACAAGGTGTAAGTTACAAAATGGTTCGTTTCAACTCAAGTATCCAGATGATGAAGAGGAATGGGTGATGTTGGTGAATGACTCGATTTGAAAGAATGTGTGGAAGTTTTGAGTGATATTGGCACACAATGTGTGAAGTTACTCGTTGGCGATATACAGTTGTCATAGTATGTGAAATGATGCATGGCTCAGTTAACAGAGGAAACTTTATTCTCTTAAATGGCTCAATTTTCTCTTACAATAATACCTCAATCTCAATAAACACTTTGAAATTTTGAATCATGTATACAAACATAACATCATCAATGAAGGAATAATTTTAAAAAAGAAAATCCTGAACTAGCTGAAGCTTTACCCACTATATGAATAAGCAGAATAGAACTGTTTAATTTAACATGAAAATGTCTACTAATTAAGAAGTTGAAAAACTATACACTTAAAATTACAAAGTAGAACTCATAATTTGGTGAACTAGATCCATATATGTAAAACAGTCTCAAAATGCTCTTCTCTAGTTGAATATGAAAGCCTGAGTTCCATTATCATAAGTCCATCAATATCTTCAGTCTTTCCATGCTACTGCAGTGTCCAAAACACAAGAGTTACTCATTCTCATAGCCGTAAACTTCGCTTGTTTAGTGTGTACTTAAATGCCCAAAAATAAAACTACCTAATATCTTTGCTATGAATCTAAGTTGTACTTCACAAAGATGCAGATGAGTCAAGCTTATTTAGAAAAACAATATCATGACATTTTTGACAGAATCATGCATGTTAACATTTCTTGTAATGCTACCATAATTGAGGAACGTAGCAAATACCTATCTGGAAAGGAAGGAACGAGCTCTTCAATTACTCGAACAATAGCTGGGCCTCTTGTACGTTTCTTAGATGATGACTGTTCATTAGTTTCTGCATGAAATAAAGCTAGACAATCAATGCTGACAGCACAAGCATTAATTGATATGTTTATACCAAAATAGTAGTTTAATGTCATTCACAATATACTAAAATATCATAGCACTTTGCTAAATAAAATACGTAATAGCATATGTGCATACAACATTTTATGGATAAATTGGTGGTAGTGGTAGTAATGGATTTTCAGTACCTTTTGCTTCTTCAATTTGCTTATCACAATTGAGGTATGACCTCTTGCTCAAGTCTAAGTTGAGGCCTTCAGCTATGGCAAACTCTTCAAACAAATGACCTATGAGATTATATGCAAGCATAGCTGTCTTATCACAAGCATCTTGGGTAGCAAGGTATTGGTTCTTGCGTGCGATGTGCTTGGTGGGCGGGGGTTCCATCTCCTCACAGAAATTAGATGTATCTCTTGGATCAACTTTAATATAAGATTCATGAAACTCATGTCTCTTGACAATATTTTCACCTGATTCTTTGTCAGGTGAAACAATGGAAGAATCATAGTTTTTCCTAGCCATTGGTGTACAAAACCGCTCTGCGCTTTCCTCTTGGCATTGGTTAATATGTTTAGTGTTGCGAATTTTTGATTCCAAATTTATTGTATCACAATCCATAGGTTGAAGCTTTTCAGAATCAATATTCAACCTTTCCTCGGTCATAGTGGTAGAAGGATGGATCTGAGATGGAATAAAATCCCCAACACTTTCTCCTTCGTAGTTTGAATCTGCTTGGCTGAATGATCCGTTTTTAAATTGTCTTTTATCAAAAAGTTGATTATCATTAACATCCTTATCACTATCACTGTCACTCTCACTGTCATCACTTTCTTCTGATTGCTCCATATATGCATCCGTAAAGTCCTGGTCAAATTCACAGTCGGGCAACAAGTCTTGAATAATTTGATTTGTCTGAGCACTCACACTTAGTATGCAGTTAATTTCTTCTTCAATATGCTTCTTCTGGACTGTTACATCGTGTGTGCTTTTATTAGAACACTTATTGATAACATCTAGGATCTGCAATAAAGACTTTGGAGTGATATCCATATCACTGCACTCAAAAAGAAATTCAGTCAAAAGATTTACAAAAGCTGTGCGTAAGCTCTTATTTGTTATTGTAGCATTTGGTTCTATGAGAAGCTGTAAATCTCTTAGCACTTTCAATGGCACTACTTCTTTTTTCTCAACAGACCATATAGCATTCAAAATATCACTCTGCAGGGACTTCACTTCAGGAGAGAACCGGTAAAGTTCTTCTAAAAACGTGCTACCAAAACCAAACATTAGTTTTAGTGATAAGTCTGCTACTGACATAGCTTTGGCTAATGGCTTTTGAAGCTCATTTCCTTCATCGAGTTTTAAAAGCATCTTCCTACAGATTTTATCCACTAGTTTGACGAGATGGCGTCGTCCCCATCCGTGTTTGCACGGTTGCAACTGAGGCATCGGTGCTTTAATTCCTTTAAGTTTTCTACGCATTGCAATCAAGGTTTGGGATGGTAACTTTTCAAGTCCACATAAAATCTTTACTGCAGCAGCATGATAAAATTGGGATTCAGATCCAGGTAAAAGCTCACACCTATGACGAAAATGTTGAGGATTGTTGAGAAGTTGAAAAAGCTGTTTGCGAGTTTCCAGTTGTTGGTCATTATGCCTTTCGCTACTCAGATCAATAGAAAGAGAACCTTTGATAATCTTTTTCAAACTACCTCGAGTTCTTTCATACTTGGCTGTGTCTCCACTAACTATCATAGCAAGAAGGTATAGACCCTTGGTAGTCAAATTATCAAGGCATGATAATATCAACCTTTTTAAGTTTGGTATTTGGTCGAAATCAATATCATCCCGAGGGATAGAGTGCGCTCTTTCAATGTAGTGTGCTCCTAAAGCACGTTCAACATGAGTTCTCACTGACTCATAAAATATCTGAAAGGATTATTAGATTATCATTTATCAATTTATCATTCAAACTTTCAAAGAGCTATGCAAGTAACTGTAGTCTGCAGGACTGTGATAAATGATAAATAAGTAAAGAAAACCTACATCATCTTTTCTGAGTAACTCGGGTAAATACCTGTAGACAAAAAAATAAAAAAAAAATAAAAAAAAAATAATTCATTAGAGTGGAACTTGGTGACAAAATTATTGAGCAAATGAAGCACCTATTGCGATTTTCTTTCAACTTCTTCCTTTCACGTTTTGTGATAGGTAAGCCCAAAAACCACCTGCACCAGTAACATTTTAATGTAATTATATTTAGTCAATATATCTAATAACACAATAAAACAAAAATGAAGGTTACCTCTTCTTAAGTTTGATCCATTTCCCTCGGCGTTTTACATCTTGCAAAATAGAAGATAAATCTGTTCTACCAAACTTCATTATTCAACTGATCCAACCTAAGGAAAATATACAGAGAGAATGTAAAAAATAAAACTGCATTTTGACAATTTTCTACATAATTGATAGGGGCATTCACAGGTCCAGCAGGTTTGTGTTCAAGAATTATAAAAAAAAATAAACAAATGAAACGAATATAATTTGGTTCAACTCAGTTATTCTATCAGCCATAGAAAACTGAAAAAAATATATAATAAAATGAAAAAACAGGATCATGCGAGAACTATTCTTCATGTGTTATTTCAAATCATTTGTTTCAAATGCAGTGGAAAAATGCTGGATGAAGCTAAAGCTGAAATTGAAAACTATAGCGCAAGAAATATTGACTTAAGAACTTGAAGAAATCCCATGATATGATGCACAAGTCAGTCAGATACATGAAGCTATTTCCAAAGCAGAAGACTTTCAATGCCTTCCAAATATATTATTCTCAGGCATTCCACTTCTGCAGGACACAGCTATTCAATAGCAGCGTATATAACAGAGACTTAGTGAAGGGATCATAGAACAAGTTAATCCAAAGTTTCATGAAGATGTCAGCATCCTTGTGGAAAAGATTCCTTTTGAGGAATGCATTGAGTTATATCATACTGAAAAGACTGTTGCGAAGACCCCTGATACTGCCATTTTTAATGTTCTAGTTTTTCCTCACATACACAGCATATCGTAATCAGATTCTCAATGCTTATATTACACAGTAAGGTGGTGGCGAACAGTTATGGCCTATTGCCTTCAACACAACAATCTTTTCATTACTTGCGGCACAAATTATTGCACTAGAGGCGACGATCTCTTCCAATATTTAAGAACAATGCAACACATGTTTTTATTGACATGGATCACAGAGATGCAAATTGTTGAAGGATGGAAGAGATTTACGATCAATTGCATTCAACATGCTACCAATTCAGCAACTCACTCCAAACTTTAACAGTAAACTAGCTAACAAAACCGAGTTCAACAACATAAACTAATTAAGCAATAACAGGGTCCCTAACATTCACAATTAACACCAAAGTTTCATGACACAATTTTTGACAGTGAAGCAATTTACTAACTAACACCAATGGCTCAATTTAACAATTAACAGAGTATTCATAACAATCCCCAAACTAGCAAAAACAATTCAACATTTTTTAACGCATAACTAACTTTTCACTGATGTATCTTGTTGTTTAGGGAGCCAAACCTCTATGGTTTGGACTCCAAATCATTCCTCAATGCCATTTAATTGTAGAATTTGGTAGTTAGGGTTCTTGTATGTTTTTGTTCGGTTTGTATGCTTGGTTAGGAATCAGTGAAAATCAAGGTTAGCATGTCATAGAGGGAACTGAAATGTACAATTTGGAATGTGGTTTGAAAGGTTTGGCCCTTCGCCGCCGCAGGTGGCGAATTCCGACGCGGCAGAGTTGACAGCTCCGGCCAGGGTTATTTGAGAAGGAAGTGCGTTTGAAAATTGATCGGAACATGAATGAAGTGGGCATATGACCTTGTTGCCTTGGTTTCGGTTTGGTTGGGCCTCATGCCCAAAGTTTACTCAGTATGCCCCCTTATGTCATATCATACCCCCCTCTGTTCACTTGAATGTGCTTTGGGTTTGATTCCAGGCCCAGCCACAAAATTGGCTTACCCACACACTTGTTTTATACATTGCACCCCTTCCATCTCTTTCTTATTTATTTTTTTTATACTTTTTTTTTCTTTATTTCCTTTATTTTTCTTAATCACTGTTCTTCATTTGTTTTCACTGTATTTTTTTAATTTCATTCTAGATTTTTTAATGCCTTTTCAATAATTGGAATATGTTGATTAAGTGTTTAGTTTACTATGTGTTTTTCCATTAATTGTTTTTTAGGAAATAATTTAGTTTGTGGAGAAAAATGAAAATTAAGCATTTGGTTAGATCTAATCCCTAATTTTTTTAGGTTTAGTATTCTAGATAGTTTCTAATCAAATAACATTTCCATGTTCCCATTGTTCTAGATTAATTTGAGATTTGGAACTTTGTTTTTTCCTTAGAATTTAGGTATTTGATTCCTTGTGCCTGATCTTCAACTGATTTCATCCTAACTAATTAAGTTGATCAAAATCTTCTTTGATCAACTAAATTCATTGGATGTGCTTATTTCCTCTGTCTAAGTCAAGTGATCAAAAATCTCTTAATCAATTGATAAAACTGATTCCATGTACTAGAACTGCATTTAAGGCTTTGAAGGTGAAAAAATGCACAAGAAGGGGGGTTGAATTGTGTTATTCGTTTTCTTTACTTTGCTTCTGAACAAAGTTCAGATTCTAAACCACTGTTTAAATTTTGATAATTAATTGTGAAATTCTGACACGCAGATACTAGATGTCGAGACAGATGTCACAACACTAGGATCAAGATAGTTTGAACACTCACCAATATGCAAAAAAATAAATGACAGAAAGATAAATAACACCAATAGTTGTTAACCCAGTTCGATGCAACGTCACCTAAATCTGGGGGCTACCAAGTCAGGAAGGAAATTCATTATGGCAGTATTAGTACAAAGCTAAACTTTCTTGTTTACAACTTATCACCTAATCACTACCTTATGCAACTTCTACCTAGACACCCTATAGATATGAGATCCTCCTCTCACTTCCTACCAATCACAAACTAGTGACAATTCAACAACAATCCAAAATAGAAGTATCAACCCTTCCAAGTATAATACTTAGTTTTGCTTAAAAGCTTTAACTAAGAATAATACACTCTTACTTAAAAGCTTATGAGTGGACAATTAACAATTAACAATCAATCAACTTAATGCATCAAAAAACGATACAAGAGTGACATACAATGAAAAATACACTAAACACTAAAGAGACTCAAATGCACGACTAATCCTTATTCTTCAAATTCCACACATTCTTTAGGTTTAGAAACCCCTTTAAATAAACATCACAGCTGCATGAGATTGGGCTGTCAAAATAAAACGCGAATCACCAGGAATCAACTTTAAATCAATTACACAATATCCCGCACAATAATAGGAACAAAAACATAAAGTTTCCTAAAGAGGCTAAATGATCATTTTTAAGAAATACAATCAAATCTGTCGCAACAGAAGTTCCTAAAATACCCTCCCTTGGATAACAATAATGTGTGAATTAAAACACACTCAAAACTCACACTTAAAATACCAAAATAGTCATGCCCTAACTTTCTGGTATAATATGTCCTGACACATGTCACAACATCATGTTGAATATGATGTTTGACTCTCATAGTAGAACATCTAGCTTAACATCTTGCTGACCAAATGTTTTACCAAAATGTTGCCAATCCAAAAACCACAGAACTTACAATCTCCTCCTTTGGCAAATTTTGGCTAAAACAACCTTAGAACAAATCAGGAGTATACACAGTGGAATCATTAACAACACAAGCTACATGAAACCATGTAAGCTTTGTACATAATGCAACTTTGCAGCAACATAATAGACAAGTTCATAACTCCCTCAGCCACATATAGACAATACTCCCCGTCAAGGGGAAACCTAAATCACAAGAAAAGAAACAAATATGAAGTATCCAAGTTCACACATCCCTCTCAAGGGAAAAATCCAAATCACAAGAAAAGAGCACAAGCTCCCCAAACATCACCAAATAGCAGTAGCAGCTAACTCCCCCTGAATTACATAGCTTATAAATTCAGCAAAGCATATCTAAATATAATGTCAGGACATAGTCTGACATCACAGAATATCAGAAGCACAACACTGCCAACACTCCCCCTGAAGACCACAACCTACTGCAGAGAAAGATATATTCTCCCAGACAAAACAGACCCTTATTCATCCTTGCAAACAACCTCAGAGGCACCTACAGCAGAAAGACCTCACAAATATTCAGAGCATCAAAGAGATCAAAATAATGAGTCTGACATCCTGCTCCTGTACACCATTAATAATGGATCCTTCCTATCAGTACCAACATGATATCAGTGCCAGTATGACAGACTATCATGCTCCCCCTAAATTGTTGCATACAGTAAGCAACCACAAAGCACACTAAGATATGACATGATGTCATGACACCTAAGCCAACATCAAAAAAAGACATTGCAACAAACACACTAACACTTTACTCCCCTTTTTTAGCCAAAAATTGACACAAAAAAATAGAGTAAATGTAAATAAACATAAATAGAAGCACACAACTACAATGGCAACAAACAACTCTAATGGAAACACAAATTTAAATCATCTTCAGGTAATCTTCCGCATCTTTCCCTTGTCAAAGATCCTTCTACACTCTTTGAAGTTGTCACATGTTTTAGAAGAATTGACACTAAATTCCATTCCCACATCCTTAGAACATGTCTTCTTCAAGTCAGCCCTTCTACCTTGCATAAATCGTTTGCTCTATCCCTTAACTATATTCACTTGCTTAGGCTTATCAAGCATCAAAAAATAGAGGGAATATGCAGTGTTTGTTGCATGCCCCCATATCTGTAATTGCTATAACTCCACAATATTTCCAGTTCTTACCTCACGACTTATGTTCTCAAGTACATTTGCATATAAGGCTTTAGTAAACATAACATTCAGTTGATCCTTAGTGTCCACATGCTCCAAAATAACAATATTTCCTTCATCAAGATTCCTGATTAATTGACTATACTTGTCAGGGTTCTTATTTCAGCCATGTTGAATGAAATATCTGATAACATTCAAATCCTTACAATGTAATGTCAGAACATCAGCCTTGTCATTATGTTTCTTTAACATCTGTCTTATCCATACAAGTTGAAGGCAAACTCCTCTGATTTTACCTCCTTCATCTATAACAGTCCACCAAGAAGCACATACTTGCTTCTTATTGATGCAGGCAATGTGACTGTTTGTTGGAGATAAATAGCCATACATATCACTAACCCATTCTACCTTGCATAGTTCTTTCAGAATATCATTTGTGCTGTAAAAGTAATGCATACCACAATCTCTTATTCCAATGATGCAATTCAAGATCTTCTCTTAAACAATAGGATTCATCCTTGATTCAGGTTTGGAGACAAGACATGAGTTTAATATTACCTTTGTAGACTCAGTGATATCCCCTTTATTAGGGTGTCTTCCAATGATTTCCCTAGATTGTTTTGTATAAACTCTAATAGAGAGACCTGTAATAACTTGAGAGTTTTCTAACACAATGCCAGTGAAATTACAGCTTTCTCTTCTTCCTTCCTTATTAGTCTGCACAGAGGATGTTCCAACATTGTCCTTAACATTCATCCTTTGTTCTGTAACTGAATCATCAATCACCATACTGATAGATTCCATTGCCATTCCAGTTTTAGAGTTAAAGACTCTATTAGCTCTGATGCTTGAAGAGTAACCCAGAAATATCCCTTCATCACTTATGGGATCCATCTCACTATTTTGATCTTTGTTAGCCAAGACATAGCATTTACTTTCAAAAATATGAAAGTATTTGACTCTAGATCTTTTTCCTTTCCATAGCTCATAGAGAGAGTAACTGAAGAGCCCGCCCTCAAGGTGACCCTATTATGAATATAACATGCAGTATTTATAGCTTCAGCCCAAAAGTGATATGGCAGTTGATTAGCATGAAGCATGACTCTAGCTGATTCTTGTGTAACCCTTGTCTTTTGCTCAATAGTTCCATCTTGCTGAAAAGAGATGGAAGAAGAAAATTCATAACTGATGTTTTTAGAACCACAAAATTCAGAGAATTTTGCATTCTCAAACTCCTTGTCATGATAGCTTCTAACCTTGACAATCATACTATTTGCTCCTTTGAACATTTTGACATAAATTTTTAAAGACTTCAAAAGTGTCAGATTTTTCTTTAAGAAGATTCACCTATGTAAACTCTGAAAAATTATCACTAACTATATAGACATATTTCTTTCCATCCAAGTTGTCTACCTACATTGGTCCCATTAAGTCCATGTGAAGAAGTTTCACTATCTTGGAAGTAGTTTGATGTTGTAACATTAGAGATGACATCATGGATTGCTTCCTAACCTTACACTCACCACAGACTTTCCCATCTTTGACCTTCAGTTTTGGTATTCCTCTAATGGCTCTTTCAGATATGATTTCCCTTATTCTACTAAGATGAAGGTGTCCAAGTTTCTAGTTCCATAGTTTCACTTCATCCTCATTTGTTACAGAATGTATGGAAGAGTAAGCAATTATTTGAGGTTCCCACAGATAACAATTGTCGTTGGACCTTATACCTTTCATCAGAACAACATTTTTATCATTTTTGACAAGGAATTTTGTCTTTGAGAAATTAACTAATGATCCTTGGTCACACAACTGACTAATGCTGATAAGATTAACAATTAGTTCTTTTACAAAGACAACATCTTCTAAACTAGGTGATCCAACACACAACAAATTTCCAACTCCTTTGATTTCACCTTTAAACCCATCACCAAATCTTACAAAACTCGTGGGATGAGGCTTGATATCTACCAACAGCTTCTAAACCTTTGTCATATGTTTAGAGCATCCACTATCAAAGTACCAGTCTTCTCTAGTTGAGGTCTTCAAGGAAGTGTAAGCTATTAGGTTCACATCTTTATCCTTAGATCTTCTATTTTTGCTTACTTGATTTACCTTGATATAAGCTGAAACTTTTTTATTTCCATATAATTTATGACAGAAAGGCTTTATATGACCATACTCTCCACAATAATGACATCTCCAACAAGATTGGTAATTATTTGAAGGTTCATTAAGTCTACCAAAATGTTGTAACATCTGGTTAGATATTGTGACCATCTTCTTCCTCTTAGAAGGAAAGAAATTCTCTTCAGACACTCTTTTTTTTTATTATCAGGTTGATAATGAACTTCTGCATCTTCAGTATCTTTTATTATTTCAGCCCTATTTTTCATCCTACTCAAGGAATTTGTCATGTCATAAATCTTGGAATTTAAGAGAGTTACCTCATTTTTAAGCTGAGAAATAGTACATATGAGTTCCTTCTTCTCATTTTCCAATCCAGCTATACCTTTCTCTGATTTTCCTCTGTCTTAAGTCTTTCTTCACATCTATCACAAGTTTCCTTGTAAGACACATTCAAATATCTATAGAGGATATTTTCATCACAAGATTATATTTCATCTACCAGAGAGAGCAGTAACAGGTTTGACAGTCTCTGTGTTGGATTCTTCTTCTGACTCATCATCATCAGACCAAGATATAATCAAGCCATTTTTCTGTTTCTTGAGATAGTTGGGACATTCTGGCCTAATGTGACCAAAATCTTCACACTCATAACACTGAATCCCTTTACTTTGATCTGACTAATCTTTAGTTCTGGTATTCTTTTGAGAATCATAGTTTTTCCTGATGTCAGATGTGATATCCTTGACACCTGGTCTTTCCTTTCTTTTCATTCTCTTCAGAATTCTATTGAATTGCTTCCCAAGTAGAACAATGGTATTTAACAGCCCCTCATAAGTATCCAAGTTAGCTTGACCCTATTTATCTTTAGCATTGGATAAAAAAACAATGCTTTTGTTCTTCTTTTCAGTTTTATCATTCATAGTCAATTCAACAGTTTGAAGTGACCCCACTAGCTCATCAACTCTCATACTATTGATGTTTTGGTCTTCTTCAATCATTGTGACCTTTGTAATGCCTCAGACTGCTTTCAGGATTACCGACTGAATCTACAAACCAACACAGGTCTTTTCAGCATGCTTTGTCCTTAATCACACGCTTTTCCGGAAAACTTTCCAGAAGGTCACCATCCCAAAATTGCTCCAAGTCAAGCACACTTAACTATGGAGTTCTTATGAACGGGCTACCGAAAAGAAGATGCATCTTATTTTCGATAGCCCGTTCATAAGAACTCCATAGTTAAGCATGCTTGACTTGGAGCAATTTTAGGATGAGTGGCCTTCTGGGAAGTTTCCCGGAAAGCGTGTGAGTGAGACCAAAGCATGCTGAAAAGACCCATGTTGGTTTGTGAGGTCAGTCGGTAATCCTGAAAGCAGTCTAGGGCATTATAAATGGTATCAGAGTCAGACCTCTCCCAGTATGATGTGGTTCAGGGATGAGCCAAGTGGAAGTTGGTGGGCATGTAACACCCAGGTTCGAAGAGGATGGAGAGTGATTACATGTAACACCCAAGGGCGAGAAAGTGGTTGTCGATGCACGAGGCATGACAATGAGACATTCCTAGCAGCTTCTAGGAAAAATCGAATTCACATCAGAATGAGAGGGATCCTGAGGTTGTGCAGGTATGGGACTGCATGGTTGAAGGAAGGCTTATAAGGATTAATTGGTACTACCTATACAAACAAGATGCATCTTCGTTTCGGTAGCCCGTTGAAAGCAGTCTGGGGCGTTACAACCTTCATGTCAGATTTCTTAGGGAGAGACCTAAGAATCTTCCTAACCAGCTTTTCTTCTGATATTTTTTCTCCCAAAGCACTAAAGACATTAGCTATTTCAAGAACATTCATGTGAAAGTCATGAATACTTTCATCTTCCCTCATCTTTAGATTTTCAAATTTGATAGTGAGAAGCTGAAGTCTAGACATTTTTACCTTAGATGTGCCTTCATGAGTTGTCTTGAGAATTATCCAAGCATCCTTATCCACAGTACAGGTGTTGATCAACCTAAACATGTTCTTGTCAACACCATTAAATAAAGCATTCAAGGCTTTGGAGTTTTCAAGAGCAGTCTCATCTTCTTCCATGGTCTAGTCCTCTTCAGGTTTCAAATATTCCTTCCCATCTTTATCTTTAACCACATGATGTTCCCAGTCCTTGATGACAACTTTCCAAGTTTTGCTATCCATGGATTTTAAGAAAACCACGATGCGTACTTTCCAATAGTCATAGTTGGTTCCATCCAAGATAGGTGGTTTGTTCACATTCCCTCCTCCTTCCTTATCCATATTGCCAGGGGAAAAATCCATGGAGCTCACCCAAAAACAAAATAGGGCGACTTGCTATTATGCCAATTGAAATTCGGGCATGCAAATACTAGATATCGAGTAGATGTCACAACACTGGGATCAAGACAGTTTGAAAACTCACCAATATGCAGAAAAATAAATAACAAAAAGATAAATAACACCGGTAGTTATTAACCCAGTTCAATGCAACATCACCTACATTTGGGGGCTACCAAGCTAGGAAGGAAATTCATTATGACAGTATCAGTTCAAATCTAAACTCCCTCGTTTACAACTTATCACCTAATCACTACCTTGTGCAACTTCTACCTAGACACCCTCTAGATATGAGATCCCCCTTTCACTTCCTATCAGTCACAAACCATTGACAATTCAACAACAATCCAAAATAGAAGTATCAACTTTTCAAAGTACAATACTTAGTTTTTCTTAAAAGCTTTAACTAAGAATAATACACTCTTGTTTAAAAGTTTATGAGTGGACAATTAACAATTAATAATCAGTCAACTCAATGCATCAAAAAACGATACAAAAGTGACATACAAAGAAAAATACACTAAATACTAAAGAGACTCCAATGCATGGCTAATCTTTATTCTTCAAATTCCACACATTCTTTAGGTTTAGAAACCCCTTTAAATAAACATCACAGTTGCATGAGCTTGGGCTCTCAAAATAAAATGCAAATCACCAGGAACCAGCTTAAGTCAATTGCATAATATCATGAACAATAATAGGAACAAAAACATAAAATTTCCTAAAAAGACTCAATGATCTTTTTTAAGAAATACAACCAAATCTCTCATGACAAAAGTTCCTAAAATACACTCCCTTGGATAATAATAATGTGTGAATTAAAACACACTCAAAACTCACACTTAAAATACCAAAATAGGTATGCCCTAACTTTCTGGTATAATATGTCCTGACACATGTCACAACATCATGTTGAATATGATGTCTGACTCTCACAGTAGAACATTTGGCTTAACATCTTGTTGACCACATGTTTTACCAAAATATTGCCAATCCAAAAACCACAGAACTTACAAATTATAGCGGAATAATAACATATGCAAATAAATAACAACATAACACACAAAGATTTATATTGGTTTCTCCCAAACTAAGAGTAGTCCAGTCCCTTTGCAAAACAAGAGATTTCCCACTATAATCAAATCACGATTACAATTGCTTATGCCCTCAACACAAGACTTTACTACTCAGACCCTTAGTCCGAGACTTCCTGCTTAGACCCTCAGCCCAAGACCCTGCTTAAACCCCCCAGGTTCAAGACTTCCTTGCTTAAGCCCATCAGGCTCAAGACTTCTACTCAGTCCCCTGGTCCAAAACTTCTCTGATTAGATTCCACGAGTCCAAAACTTCTGCTCAAATCCCTTGGATTCAAGACTTCTTCTCAAATCCCATGGATTTAAGACTTCTGCTCATACCTTTCAGGTACAAGACTTCCCTGCTTAGATTCCAAAAATCCAAGACTTCTGCTCAGACCTGCAGTCCTAGACTGTCTTGCTCAATCAATAATTGATTAAGACTTTAATGATCTAGCACATAGTAGGAGACATGCTTTGCTCAAGCTTCACAACAAGAGACTTTGATGCTCAAGCACATAATAAGAGACTTTATCTAAACTACTAAATAACTTATTTAGCATAATAAAGAACAAGGTGTACTTGATACATAATCAGAGGTACAAGTCAATAACCATCACAAAGATCACAATACTTAAGATTTCTAAGATATTAAATGTTTAAGAAATCTAAAGACTTTATACAATTTACAACATATAACATAAATTCTGCATACTCAATTATGTTGTTATTGTTGATCTTGTTATTCTTCCATTAAGATAGAAGCGGGACACTTCTGTCCTTATTGGATCTTCTTCTTTTTTCTACTTGATCCTTGTTGAAAATATATGTTGAAAGAGAAATATGGATTAGAGAAATAGCTGTTGGAAGAGATAACTTGTACAGGTGTTTTTGTTACTCCATAGTACAATAAACCTTAAAGATAGATATACCAAAAGATCTTGATCCATTGTGTAACTTGTTTAACCATTGCGTTTTTCTTGTGATATTCTACTATATATCCTTTGTGAGTAGATATCCGTAAAGCATGTCAACTCTTCTTGACCCTTATCAACACAGACTCTAGCTGACAGCAGATTTGACATTGTAGCTTACTTTCTGAAGCATGAATAACTTTATCTTTATCGTTGGTTCTAAATGATCACCAGAAGCTGATACATTTAATAAGCTTAGAGATAATATATTGTTATTTTGATGATGAGGCCTTCAGCTTCAAAGTCTATGCAAACCTATATTATCATTCTTCACTTAAAGAACGTTCTTCAAATTTTGAGCCGTCGTAAGCAAATAACTTAGCTTCTCTCAAGTGCAGATTTTGAATGTATTCTTCTTTAAACTTTAGAACCTGCACACTTAAAACACACATTAGATAACACCATTGTTCTTTCAATACTTTGTTATCATCAAAACCCAAAGAATATATGTCATGAACAAATATTGTTATAACAATCTCCCCCTTTTTGATGATGACAAACATAAGTATTTAAATAACAAAAATATGTCAATGTTAGGCCATTTTAATTTTCATAGAAACATCAAAGTCTGGGGTTTGTAAGCTCCCTATGAGTCTAATAGTCCAAGGTTGAGGTTTCTAAACTCTCTCTAAGTTCTACTGTCAAGAAAACTAAAATATTTGTCCCAAGTAATAACTAAAAAAAACATAAATAACAAAATTTTAGATAATTAAAATAAATAACATTAAATTAAACCAGAATGGATTCAAATTCTCTATTAAATACTTCTATATATTTCTCCCCCTTTTGTCACATAAAAAAGAAAGAAAAAAACAAAATAAATACACTCATAAATGCAAAGCAGATCATCATTAGATGATAGGTTCCCAAGGAAGAGAAAACGATTCAAGTAGTATAGAGCATTAAAAGCTTGTATAATGCATAGTTAATAGTTATTGATCGTAATAGCTCCAAGAATCAAGAAACAAAGGATTTTATTCCATCTTTTGAGTTATCCAAAATCCACTATAAAAGCAACTGAACCATAAGTCATTTTCATCAACATCCTTTAGTGCAATCATGGAAGCAACATCTAAGAGCACCAACATTTATGTCATAGTAGAAATCTCAGAAGATACTAGTCTGAAGATGAAGATTCTTTAGAAACCAGCCACTTCTGAAGCTTATGAAATTGGATCCTCATATTCTCTATTGAAGTCTTCTGAGGGTTCATCAACAGCAATAATGAGGCCTTCTAAAACCGGTCCATCGACTATTATTCTGAAACTAAAGAAGAAGTCAATGAAGAGGAAGAAGGAGAATAACATGGATAGGATGGTGTTTTAAATGATTATGTCTGACTGCAAGGATGAGGATGAGCCTGATACTGATTGGGAAAATTGGATGAGTCGTAGGGCTTTATAGGAGTTAGATTAGTTTGTAATCTTTAGTATTCTCCAGACCTTTTTTTGTAATCCTTTTCTCTGATTAATGAAAATGTTTTGACCTTTATTAAATTTGCAATAGTACAATTCTTTACTTTTCCCTTTGATTTTCTGACAAGTACATAAATGAAGTAAAAAGATGAACAAATGAGATGATAAAACCAACAGGTAGCTGTTAAGATGAAATTTACAATTGTCTTAAGAGAATCTTTATTAAGATTATATACTAGACATCATTTCCCAAGATCCAGACATTAACAGATTGATTTGAATAATCAACACTGAAACTCTAAACACTCAAAATAACAGGTGAATAGTTATTATAAAACATTCAGCAAACCATCATTTTGAATCACTTAATCTTTAGAACACCAAAAATGTATAAGCAGAAGCGAATTTGGGTTTCAAAGAGAGATTTTAGAAAGGAAATAATACTAAATGCAACAACTCAAGAAAACGAGAAGAATATAGCAACTGAAGTATCTTCAAGTAAGAGGATTCTTTCAGAGACACATACATCTCCAGCAACCTTTGTTGAGACACAGAGAAGAAAAAAACTTCTAGGTCAAAACGCAAGAATCTTCTGAGGAAGAAAGATGTTGAGTTTGCAAAGGAAGATTGGGAAGATTATTTAATTAATCTATATATGCCAGATGAGCCTAGGGAATTCCTTAGAGAAGATTCGAATATCTAGAAATTTTTTCTTTGATAATATGTATTAGCTTTCAATCTTTTAATGAGTATGTTGCAAGTGTTTTAAGTTATTGTCCTAATTTTTATTCTCCAAACAACATAAAAAATGCACATATAACAATTAAGACACACAAGAACATGAACAAGAAAAATGAACAATTTTTTAACAAGATTGCTTAATACAAGATATTTAACAATTACAAGGCATATATTTGCAAAAATCCAACATCATAATCTCTCATAGATAGCTTCAAGTTTTTCTCTCCAGATTTTAGAAGAATCATCCTTAGAACTTATGACAACTCCTTGTTGGATCAGCAGTTCAAAAAGGACACTTCTATAAGGAACGAAGAATGTATTTCCTTTGAGAAAAGATGAAAGAGTCTTTTTAGATAGTCAAACATAATTTTAGGAAGATCAATCTGTAAGTCTGAATTGAGAAGAACTAGCAAATATTTTTTAATAGAGTCCACAAGGTCTAGATCCTTGTCCTTAGGAAGCAAGTTTGAGTTTAGAATATAATCCCAAATAATTGCATCAGGACGAAGATTTGAGACCAGAGAAAGGTTTGATGGATCTATAAAATTACGCCATGTATGAAGATAACATTCCCAAACAAGAGTACCTGGGATTTCCCTAATCTCCTCATAGTTGATTACATTATCAATCGTCTTAGATGTTAATGTTATAGAAACACCAGAAACCTTGGAAAAAATAACATACTCTGAGTGTAGCTCAACAATGGAAGCATTAAACCAAAACACTTTGACAAGATTTTGATAAGTAAATCCATAGAGCATATCAAAGTATCCATTCTAACTTTGTTCAAAAATAGTCTTCCAGATTTAAAACCTTGCTTAAGCAGCTCTTCAGAGTTCACAAACTTTTCATTAATGATTACTAGTTGATTCGGGGAAGAATTGACTAGAGAATTCATCTTAAGTTTGGTTTGATCAACACACAAAAGAAAGACAAATAACAAGAAAATAATTGAACAAGATTCTGACCAAAGAGGAGTAAGAATCTTGTTAGAGGGACATAAAAGGTGATACGAAATGATTTTTCATAAAGACAAGGAATAGAGATCATAGACGTATAAAATAAGAAAATATCATTACCCAAGGGTCCTTACCTAGAAGACTTCTTAAATATACTAAATGGTTTTTAACTTTATGGAATTTTAAGTAAGACAAAGGTTTAACAACAATTCTTACTTAAACTGCTTTATCAAAAGTAAAGATTTTTTTTTCTGAATCTATGAGACTGACTATTTTTCAGAAGCTATCTGTCATCAAAGTCTAGTAGGATTAGACTTCGAGTGAGACACCTTCTGTTTCATTATCAGTCTTTGATGTTTTATTCAGAGTCAAACATTTTCTCATGAAACTAGAGTCTATATAAAAAAATGAGTCAAACATTAATTTTTTTTACAGAATTTAAACATTATTAATTAATTTAATAAATTGTCTCTTAACTAATAGTCAATTATATTATTAAATAATAAGTGACTAATATAATTAATATCTTCCTCTAATAATAGTAAGTATAATAAAATATGAAATTAATTTAATAATTTATATCTCAAAATTGTCGTAGCTCACATGCAACGTTTTTCACTTTTCTACTATTAATTAAAGAAATTTGATACTAGAAGATTTTGGGGATATGGAACATCTACTGTATTTTCTCTGCAGCCATTAGTTCAACCTTAATTATAGTCTTTAGATCAATGTTATTTTTCTCTCTCTTCCCGTGTATTGCATTTATTTAATCATTTCAACCATTAGATAAATCACTAATCGAATCTTTGTTGGAAGTTAATTTCATAAAACACACAACTCAAATATTTTCACTCATTTAAATGAATAATGTAATATTGCAATCAATTAAATATTTAATTTTTTCAAATTATTTAATAAATTATCTTGAATAAAACATCTTTAAAATATTAAAGTATATTTTCTGAGTAAAAATTATCAAAATCGTTGTAATAATGAACAATATTGTGTTACTATATATTGTTAACTATGTTTAATCATTAAAAAAAGCTTCATATAAATGCTTCTCGTTATTATAACACAACTTCAATCATTGAATTGATATAATTTATTGGATTAAGAACTCAATCTTTTATAATTAAAAGTAATCATATATGCTTTTAATTAATTATTATACTTTATTCAATTTTAAATTAGTTAAATATTATTTAGTCGTATATAAATTTTAATTTCAAATTTCAAATTTACTCATAATTAATATGGAGAATGACTCACTTCTGAAGTTATCTCAAGACGTGGCGATCCGCCCACATGCCTAACTCATGACATATATCACCAAATCAATGTTGAGGTTTCTTGTATTCCTCATAAGTATAGGGTTGAGGTGGATAATCTTAAATGAGCCTAAGTTACAATATTTATGAGGGTTCAATTATATTTATCTTGAAATAAAAGCTTACTTTAAAGATGAAGAAATCAAAATTTATTTTAAAAAACTTATATATAAAAAAATCAGTTAAACTTTATTTTATTTTTTTCGGAATTTAAACTTTATTAATTAATTTAATAAATTGTCTCTTAACTAATAGTCTATTATGTTATTAAATAATAAATGATTAATATAATTAACATCTTCCTCTAATAATAATAATAATAAGGATAATGAAATAATCAATAATTTTAATAATTTATATCTCAAAATTGTTGTAGCACACAAGAAACCTTTTTAACTTTTCTACTATTAATTAAAGAAGTTTGATACAAGATGAATTTGGGGATATGGAACCTCTCCTATATTTTATCTGCAATTGTTAGTTCAACTTTAATTACATTCTTTAGATCAACGTTATCCTTCTCTCTCTTCCCATTTATTTCATTTATTTATTCATTTCAACCATCAGATGAATCACTGATGGAATCATTGTGAAAAGTTAATTTAATAACGCACACAACTCAAATTTTTTCAGTCATTTAAATGAATAATGTAATATTTCAATCAATTAAATTTTTGTTTTTTTTTCAAATTATTTAATAAATTGTCTTGAATAAAACATCTTTAAAATATCAATGTATATTTTTTTTGAGTAAAAGCTATCAAAACCATTGTAGTAATGAACAATATTGTGTTACTATATATTGTTAACTATGTTTAATCATTAAAAATAGCTTCATGTAAATGCTTCTCGTTATTATAACACAACCTCAACTATTGAATTGATAAAATTTATTGGATTAAGAACTCAATCTTTTATAATTAAAAGTAATTTTATATACTTTTAATTATTTATGCTTTATTCTATTTTAAATTAGTTAAAGATTATTTACTCATATATAAATTTTATTTTTAGATATCAAATTTACTCATAATTAACAAGGCGAATGACTCACTTATGAAGTTATCTCAAGACGTGGTGATCCGCCCTTATGCCTAACTCATGACATGTATCACCTAACCAATGTAGAGGTTTCTTGTATTCCTCATAAGTATAGGATCGAGGTAGATAATCCTAAATGAGCCTAGGTTACAATATTTATGAGGGTTCTATTATATTTATCTTGAAATAAAAGTTTACTTTAAAGATGAAGCAATCAAAATTTATTTTAAAAATTATATTTAAAGTTTTAAAAAGTGCCCTGAGGGCACTGGTTAGCATTTCCATAATAGTAATTATAATAAAATAATAAATAATTTTAATAAAATTTATATCTCAAAATTGTTGTAGCTCACATGCAACCTTTTAAGCTTTTCTACTATTAATTAAAGAATTTTGATACAAGAAGAATTTGGGGATATGTAATCTCTACTATATTTTCTCTGAAGCCGTTAGTTCAACCTTAATCACGGTCTTTAGATCTATGTTATCTTTCTCTCTTTTCCTATTTATTGCATTTATTTATTCATTTCAACTATCAGATGAATCAGTGATAGAATCGTTGTTGGAAGTTAAGTTAATAAAGCTCAAAACTAAAAAAAATTTCACTCATTTAAATGAATAACGCAATATAGCAATAAATTAATTTTTTTTGCTATTTTAAAATTATTTAATAAATTGTCTTGAATAAAACATCTTTAAAATATTAATGTATAGTTTTTGAGTAAAAACTATCAAAACCATTGTAATAATGAACAACATTGTGCTACTATATATTGTAAACTATGTTTAATCATTAAAAAAAAACTTCATGTAATTGCTTCACGTTTTTATAACACAACTTCAACTAGTGAATAGATAAAATTTATTGGATTATGAACTCAATCTTTTATAATTAAAAGTAATCTTATATACTTTTAATTATTTATTATGCTTTATTGTATTTTAAATTAGTTAAGTATTATTTACTAATATATATATATATTATTTTCAGATTTCAACTTTACTCATAATTAACATCACGAATGATTCACTTCTGAAGTGATCTCAAAACGTGGCATGTTTCTTGTATTCCTCATAAGTATAGGGTCGAGGTAGATAATCCTAAAGGTGCCTAGGTTACAATATTTATAAGGGTTCAATTATATTTGTCTTGAAATAAAACCTTACTTTAAAGATTAAGGAATCAAAATTTATTTTAAAAAACTTATATATAAAAAAATCAGTTAAACTTTAATTTTTTTTACAGAATTTAAACTTTATTAATTAATTTAATGAGTTACGTCTTAACTAATAGTCTATTATATTATTAAATTAAGTGATTAATATAATTAGTATCTTCATGTAATAATAGTAAGTATAATAGAATATTAAATTATTTTAATAATTTATATCTCAAAATTGTTGTAGCTCATATATAAACTTTTTAACTTTTCTACTATTAATTAAAGAATTTTGATACAAAAAGAATTTGAGAATATGGAACCTCTACTATATTTTCTCTTCACCCATTAGTTCAACCTTAATCATGGTCTTTAGATCAATGCTATATTTCTCTCTTTCTGTTTATTGCATTTATTTATTCATTTCAACCATCAGATGAATTACTGATAGAATCGTTGTTGGAAGTTAAGTTAACAAAGCTCAAAATCAAATATTTTCACTCAATTAAATGAATAGTGCAATATTGCAATCAATTAAATTTTTGCTTTTTCAAATTATTTAATAAATTGTATTGAATAAAACATCTTTAAAATATCAATGTATATTTTCTGAGTAAAAACTATCAAAACCATTTTAATAATGAACAATATTGTGTTACTATATATTGTAAACTATGTTTAATCATTAAAAAAAGTTTCATGTAAATGCTTCTCGTTATTATAAAACAACTTCAACTATTGAATTGATAAAATTTATTGGATTAATAATTGAATCTTTTATAATTAAAAGTAATCTTATATACTTTTAATTATGTATTATGCTTTAATCTATTTTAAATTAGTTAAATATTATTTACTCATATATAAATTTTATTTTCAGATTTTAAATTTACTCATAATTAACACGGTGAATGACTCACTTCTAAAGTTATTTCAAGATGTGGCGATCCGCCCACATGCCTAACTCATGACATATATCACCTAATCAATGTTGAGGTTTCTGATATTCCTCGTAAGTATAGGATCATGGTCGATAATCCTATATATGCCTAGGTTATAATATTTATGAGGGTTTAATTATATTTATCTTACAATAAAACCTTACTTTAAAGATGAAGTAATCAAAATTTATTTTAAAAATTTTATATATAAAAAAATCAGTTAAACTTTATTTTTTTTTACAGAATTTAAACTTTATTAATTAATTTAATGAATTATGTTTTAACTAATAGTCTCTTATATTATTAAATAATAAGTGATTAATATAATTAATATCTTTCTGTAACAATAGTAAGTTTAATAAAATATTAAATTATTTTAATAATTTATATCTCAAAATTGTTGTAGCTCACGTGCAACCTTTTAAACTTTTCTACTATTAATTAAAGAATTTTGATACAAGAAGAACTTGGGGATATGGAACCTCTACTATATTTTTTCTGCACCCATTAGTTCAACCTTAATCACTATCTTTAAATCAATGTTATATTTCTCTCTCTTCCCGTTTATTGTATTTATTTATTCATTTTAACCATCAGATAAATCACTAATAGAATTGTTGTTGGAAGTTAAGTTAATAAAGCTTAAAACTCAAATCTTTTCACTCATTTAAATGAAAAATGCAATATTGCAATCAATTAAATTTTTGCTTTTTTCAAATTATTTAATAAATTGTATTGAATAAAACATCTTTAAAATATCAATGTATACTTTCCGAGTAAAAACTATCAAAACAATTGTAATAATGAACAATATTGTATTACTATATATATTGTTAACTATGATTAATCATTAAAAAAAGCTTCATGTAAACGCTTCATGTAACACCCCACTTCCCAAAAACAATTAAAATAATAAACATTATAAATAAACATCAGAGTTTTCTTCCCAAGTGGGATATCACATAGCAAAACCAACATTTCCTTATAAAAAGGTTTTTCTCCAAATACAGCGGAATATTAAATAGTAAAATCCAACAAAGGTTTTTGATACGTTCACAGGAACAAAATACAAGTTCAGCATAAAACAAATAAAAACACCCAAGTCCCGTGCTACGTATCAGAGCATCCTAGACTCGACTGACACACCATAATCCAAGCTAGCTAAGTACCTGGATTATCTGTACTTCCGAAGAAGCACAGACCACAACAACAACAAAGGGGTGAGAAAACATGATTGAAAATATATTGGTAATGTAATACATGTAAACAAGGTAGTAAAACACACCAACACCCCAATATTCACCCCACAACACCAATCACGAACCTACTGTTCAAATTACAATGTAACATATTATAATGCAAATATGCAACTCAACACCATGCATGCGGTACCGACTCATTGGTTCATTCAATCGAACCTGGACAGATCACTTACGCTCCAACTGAGATATGATCTATCCCCGACAGATCACTTACGCTCCTACTGAGATATGATCTATCCTCCACCATTCTCCTCAAAGGAGTACAGATGAATCACTTACGCTCCTACTGAGATATGATTCATCCCACCAAACACCATGATATGCAAGACACCAATGCATAACTATTATATTCAGGCACACTAAGTGCACACGATCCTCCTGATCATATCATCATACATCAATGCATATGTGTAGATATATTACACACCAACGACTTATAATTCAAATCACACAGTGAGCAGTTTCACATTCTAACACCAAGTATAAACACATCCCATCACCCGGGGATACCCTATCATAGTGATAACCTTACGATACTCCATATCGCACACTCATCCATCATTCACTTAATTTAAACGATAAAGAATCCACATCCTATCACCAAATGTACTCCCTACATTATCCAATCTCCATCCCTACACTCATCATGGTCTAAGGGATACTACACAGCTAGCGCACCAGGCACGACAGCACAGAAAGTCACATTTTGCTACGCTCGCTACTCCCTCGCTAGGCGAGCTCCTAGCGAATGCTCGCTAGCTGTTCGCTTAGCGAACCTCCTCGCGAATGACAATAGTGGCTACTGTAATGGTTCGCTACCCAACTCGTCACAGCGAATACTCGCTACCTGTTCGCCTAGCGAACTACCTCGCGAAGGCAAACAGAGACTACTGGACACACTCGCTACCTCACTCGCTAGGCGAGCACCTAGCGAACGCTCGCTACCAGCTCGCTTAGCGAAGTGCTAGCGAGTTGCCTGCGACTTCCCAAATTCTCACAGTTCAGAATTCTCATTCTCCTCCGATTCAAGCCTATTCCACAACATCCACTTTCTATCCTATCAGTATTACAACCAATGCATATTACGCTTATCAATTGTCCTATAACTCTACTCCAGACCAACATTACGGTACATTACCGGCACTCCAGAGTTACTCAAAACCTTACTCAAACCACACCAACACCAGCACTCATTCAACAATGGCAACATCAAACATCAACATATCATCATATACATATTATTCAACACAATTCATCAATAATCAACAACATACAACAATCCACACATATTCATCAGAATACCTACGGGGTTAAGGAAATCCCCTCTACCCAATTTCATGTATTTTACCATCCCAATCTGTTTCTCCCCCTTACCTTGTTAATCGGTTTGATCGATGGAAATCCTCCTAGATTTGGTCTCTTGGCTTTCTCCTTTCTCTTCCATTTCCCGTTCCTTTGCTCGTTCTATGCTCTTCTCACTTCTCTCGTTCTTTCTCCCAACTCTCCAAATGTATCGTAAAAACCACTAACCCCTCACATTCCCTATTTTAATTATCTAATCTTAATTATAATAATAACTTAATAAAATAATATAATAATAATAATCTTAAGAGTAATACTAATATAATATTACTAGTATAAATGATAACACTTAATAATAATAATAATAATAATAATAATAATAATAATAATAATATTATTATTATTAACTCACCAAAAGTCATAATAATATTAATAATGATAAAAAATATAATAATAATAATAATAATAATAATAATAATAATAATAATAATAATAATAATAATAATAATAATAATAATAATAATAATAATAATAATAATATCACCACCAATATTACTATTATTTATTATATTATTATATCCACACCAAAACACCACCAATAATCCTCCCATATCAGGGACACCCACCAATCATCATCCAACACACCCCACCAAAGGCACACCAACACCTAATAATTAAAATTATAATAAAATGACTAAATATTAAAATGGGTGTTACACTTCACGTTATTATAACACAACTTCAACTATTAAATTTGATAAAAATTTATTGGATTATGAACTCAATCTTTTATTATTAAAAGTAATTTTATATACTTTAAATTATTTATTATGCTTTATTTTATTTTATATTAGTTAAATCTATTTACTCATATATATATATATATATATATATATATATATATATATATATATATATATATATATATATATATATATATATATATATATATATATATATATATATATATATATATATATATATATATATATATATATATATATATATATATATATATATATATATATATATATATATATATATATATATATATATATATATATATATTATTTTCAGATTTCAAATTTTCTCATAATTAAAATCGTGAATGGCTCACTTCTGAAGTGATCTCAAGACGTGGCGATCCGCCCATATGGTGGACTCATGACATATATTGTAACACCACAAGTTTAATCGGAATATGTTAATTAATTATTTAATTGATAATATTCATGTTTCGGTGAATTTTCGGTGGTTTTGTGAATATTCGAAAAATATGCATTTTCAGATATTTATTTGATTAAGAGCATATAACATTAATTTATTAGTATTATTATTAATTAAATGGAATATAAGTGGAATAAGGGTAAATTGAGCAATTGAGGGAGTTAGTAAGGGTAATGAGGGAAAAACCCAATTTGTGAGGCTCAAGACTAGGTTGGACAAAATTGAGTTATGAAGGGGAATTTGAATTCATTTTGTGTTAACCCTGAAAGTTTGGTGGCCAGAGCTCTGAAGGAAAGGTTGGAGGCAGAAGATCCCGAAATTAATCGTGAAAGTTGCGAATCGACTAAGGTATGGGGAGTATCGTTGTTTATGATTTTCTATGTATGCCTTTAGATGTGTTTATGGTTGGTTTATGACTTAAGGTATTTTGGGTTGGTTGTGGGAAAATAGGGAATTTGATGGTAAGGCTTTGAGGTTAGGGGTAATAGTATATAACACTAAATATTGATATGAGAAAGGGAAACCTTAGGCCTTCGCGGCCAAAAACTTTGGATCATTATATGTTTGACCCTGTAAGAATAGGAATATTCAAATGTGAGTAACTCTGATGCACTCAGAGCAATTGCAGGAAAATAGTGATTTAGGCAGTGCAAATGTTGCCAGATTGGCCTAACAAACCATAGATTTTGTGCCGTTATCTTCGTATGACCTTAGGGATGTTTTAAGGATATTTTGGGGGCATTGGGTAAGTGAATCGTATGAGTATTTGGAAAAGAATCAGTTCTGGTAGTAACAGGTTTTTGTTGTCATCGCTCTGTTCGCCTAGCGAGCAAGCCAGCGAAGGTTTGCTACAGACTCGCCTAGCGAGCAAGCCAGCGAAGGTTCGCCACAGGCTCGCCTAGCGAGCAAGCCAGTGAAGGTTCGCTACCAACTTGCCTAGCGAGCGAGCCAACGAACGTAGCAGAGTTCGCGAAATTGATCGTTTTGCAGCGATGCCTTGATGTGTAATTCTGGGATTTCTGGGATGGATTACCCCGAGTATGACAGTGGGTTTTGGGTGATGTGTACGTGAGGTTATGATAGTTTCCTATGATGTATCAATTGAGTTAATATGATGAAATTACCATGATTTGATGAACTATATGATAATATGAGATATGATGATTTTATGTGATGATGATGAGTATGATGAATGATGATGCACCATATGCTGTATTATGAGGATTATTATTGTGACGTGTGCATCATGCATTCATGTGCATCCGAACTTCAGTTCAGGACCTCGATTATTTTGGCTTCAATCCCACTGTGTGGATGTGAAGTATGTTGACATGCTCTGATCCTATTGATGGGGATCTACGGAGGGTTGATGACCCAGTGTCCATCGTGCTGTGATGATTGGTACTGTAACAGCCCAAATTTCATTAAATAATTAATTGTAGTAATTAATTGATTTAGTGGGATTTTATGTTAATATTGGAATTAATTTTTATTAATTAGAATTAATAGAGAATTGAAAGGAAATTGGAAAGAAAGAAAATAAAAGGGATATATAAGTGAGAAAGAAGAGAAAGGAAATTAGAGAAAACATTTGGAGAGAAAGAGGAAAGAAAGAAGAAAGAAGAGAAAGAGAGGAGAAGAAGAGGAAAAGTGGAAAAAATCATCAAGAACCAACATCAAAGCTCCGATTAATCGAGGTAAGGGTGAGAAATGTTTCTATTTGATCATTGCATGATGTTATGTATGTTGGGTTGGGGTTTTGGTAGAGTTTTCATCACTTTCCAATCAGGGCAAATGTTGGATTAATCGGTAGATTGATGATTTAATCGGTTGGAACTGAGTAATAACGCCGTAGAATAGTCGGGTAACATGTATTGATGCTATTGGTACTGATTTGGATGTTCAAGAGTTGGTGGATGGTGGAATGGTGAAGGAGGGACAGAGTGTGGTTCTGTTCTGTGCAGGTTCGCTGGCTCTCGCCAGGCGAGCGAAGGCGAAGCTTCGCCAGGCGAAGCCCAGCGAATGCTGGCGAATAATTAAGTTTAAGTTCCAGTGGACTTTGCTGGCGAGTTCGCCATGCGAAGTTGGATAGCGAAGGTTCGCCCAGCGAAGGTGCTGGCGAATGGTGGCGAATGAAGTCAGTAGCTACTGACTTGGGCTCGCTGGGAAGTCTCGCCAGGCGAAGCCTAGCGAGTGTTCGCTGAGAGAGTTCGCCGGGCGAAGGTCAGGCGAAGGTTCGCTGCGAGGGTTCGCCAGGCGAATGAAGGCGAATGTGACAACATTTTTCTTTTGCTGTGTTGCTCATGTGGTGATTGTTTGATTGATTCACATCGGTTAATACCTCTATGATATGAACAAGTATGTGATCTATGGTGATGATATGTGTTGTGGGTAGCCTTTGGGCGTGAATTCTAGACTTGTGGTATGAGTATTAATCAGATCGATTATAAATACATGAGAACATGATAATGATTATGTGTGTACTATTTAATAATGGTAATGTGCGTATTATTTGATGAGTTTGTGAAGGTTTGATGTAGTGTACAATTAGGTAATAAGTATGCATGAGAACATTGTGGATATATGTGTGCATAGCTTATAATTGTATTATTGGTACTGTGACATGTATACCTTGTATGAAATGGCATGAGATGAATAATACACATAATACAAAAATGTATTGTGGATGTATATTGTTTATATGCGGTTGTATGTTAAGATACATGAAGAATGCATGAGAGCATATTGATGGATATGCGTGCTCGTTTGATAAATATGATGTTTGTATTGATTAGATGCGATTATGTATGAAAAATGCGTGAGAATATATCGTGAATATATGTACATTGCGTGGTAAATGTGTTATGCGTGTAAGCATGATGTAATTCTTGTATGATGAATTACTTGAGAATGCATGAGAACATATTGTGGATATGTGTGCATTGTTGATAATGCGGTGATGATATTGAATTGTGAATGTATATTGTTGGTATATGGTGGTATGAATAGAATGCATGAGAACATGTCATGGATATGTGTGCATTGCTTGATAGATGTTGTAAATGCATATTGTATGTATGTGATTAAATGCGAATAATGCATGAGAACATATCGTGGATATGTGTGCATTATTTGATAACTGTGAAGAATGCATGAGAACATATCGTGGATATGTGTGCATTGTGAGTGATAATATGGTGATAGTGTTGAATTATGAATACATCGATGAATGTTATGTGAATATGTTGTGTGTGCAATCATAATGTAATTCTTGAAGAGATGAATTATTTGAATGCATGAGATTAAGATGTCGGTCTTAAGTGCATTTGTTGTGGCTGATTGTACATGCATCATTTAGTCAAGAGGCAATGTCTGTTAGTTTCGTGGAAACTAGTGGCTTGTCCCAAACCTAGAAGAGTGGGTTTGAAGGCTTAGAGGACGGGCCTTTGTTGTTATCGGTCTAGAAGAGTGGACCCGGTTTAATGTAAAAACCGAAAAATGATAACGAGTTATCGGTCTAGAAGAGTGGACCCGGTTTAATGTAAAAACCGAAAAATGATAACGGAAGTCGGTACCGCATTGCATTGAGTTGCATTGAGTTGTTGAGTCACATTGTATAATGTCATTGATATATGAAGTATGCATGTGAATGAGATGTTTGTTGAATACTTATGAAGCGTGCATGAAGAGATGCTTACGTGTGAATGTTAAGATTGTGGAATTGTGGATGTATGCATGATGTAAAATGCTTGGTGAATATTCATGTTGTATATAAATATAAGTGACGATGTAAATGACTATGAGTTGAATTGTGGTGAGAAATAGGGAGTTAATTATATGATACCTATGTATACATGATTTTATGCTTTGATTATTATGGTAATATTTCTCACCCTTCTGCTGTTTTATAATGCTCTATGAGGCATTGCAGATTAGGTTGCTGGAGGCCTTTATGAAGTTCTGCTTGTAGTTCGAGGTCGCTACGTGTGTAGCGGTTTAGTAATTATTTATGGGTCGAGTCATGCTCTGGTCGTGTAACACGGGGATCGATTGCCTATGTTTTAGGATTACATTATGTAACCTAAGTTATGTTTTCATATTTGGAGTAATTGAGATAATGAGATGTTGGCCTTAGTGCCTAGAGATGTTGATTTTATATGATGAAAGTAAATGTTTCTTTTAAAGGATTTTCATTAATGAATCCGCTGCTAAATGGAAAGGTGTTTATGAGCATGACAGATTGTTTTAATGTGGTGCAAGTTTTGTGTGATGCCCTTTTATGGATGCATGTTAACTTTTACTCTGATTATGCATATATTATTTGCGGGGTTTAGAAGGGTGTTACAGGTACCACATGCATTGAGTCTATATTGCATTTGCATTTATGAGCCTTTGTGTAAAAATTATGACGTTGTGGCCTTTGAGACATATTGGAGGATATGAGTGTGTTGAATATGATTATGATGCCCTTTATGCATTAATTGTTATACATTGATTATTATGAATTGTTTTACTCACCCTGCCTGTTTGAATGTTACCTCTACGTGGGTAACGTGCAGATGATCCAATTTAACCGTGGACTCCGACGAGGAGTTAGTTTTGAAGTTTTTGAGCGTTTTAGTCTTTTGGTCAGCTTAGAGGGTCTTGCTCTGATATGTAACATCGGGTTGGGTTCCTTGAGTTGATTTTATATTGTTGACGTTATTTTGATTAATTTCCCTTTTTGAGGAAAACTTTGAATTATGTTTTGAATTCCGCTGTTTATGATGTTTTGATGTATTTTGGGAAAGACCCGTAGTTACGGAGTATGAACCTATTTTGATGACTTTGAGAAATGTACGCCCTTTTAGTGGCTTTTTAATGAGATTTATTTATTCACTCTGATTTTCTGTGTTATTTTGCCTTGATGTTTTTGGGGTAGAAAAAGGGTGTTACATATATCACCTAACCAATGTTGAGGTTTCTTGTATCCCTCATAAGTATAGAGTCGAGGTAGATAATCCTAAATGAGCCTAGGTTATAATATTTATGAAGGTTCAATTATATTTATCTTGAAATAAAAGCTTACTTTAAAGATGAAGGAATCAAAATTTATTTCAAAAAAATTATATATATAAAAATCAGTTAAACTCAATGATACTTCACTCAGATCTAGCATATACACATTATTTACCGTTAAGCCATTAAACGCATCCCTTTTTTATTACTATTTTCAATTATGCATCAATCCTTTGAAAAAGACACTTTGTATCCCTTGTCACATAATTGACTAATTCTTATAAGGTTGTGTTTAAGGCCTTCAACTAGCAATACATCAGAGATAGTAGTAGACAAGAGATTACCTACACTACCTTTTCCATGTATTGCTTCTTTGTTATTGTCTCCATAGGTTATAAATCCCTTATTTTTTGCCACAAATTCAATGAAGAGAGATATGTCTCCTGTCATATATCTTGAGCATCCACTATTGAGAATCTATCTTCTCTCCGTAGGCTCAAGACTTTGTACCAATAAAAATAATCAAAGGAAATAGGTATCCAATTTTTTATTGAGTCTTTGGTTGTGAGTGAAATCTTGGTTGCATTTAGGCAACCATTGATAAACCCCTTTAAGAACTAAAAACTTCCTAAAGCTACATTTAGCAATGGTATGACCCCTTTTGCAACAATACAAGCAAGTGAGGTTAACCTTGGTATCACTTTTGTTACCTTGATTTTTGATCACATATGTATATTTTTTATAAGGATTAATCATGCTTTTTCTAAAGTGTGATCTATTAATAGCAAAAGTGATTTTTAGTTCTAGATCCTTGTTAAGTTTGGCTTTAAGAGTCCTGACCTCCTTTTGCCAAATATGACAAGTATCACATCCAAAGTTTAACCATCTACTTTTTTCTTCCTCAACATATACCTTTGTTACTTCTACCATGGATGCCTTGAGCGCCTCTAATTCCCTTTTGGAATTGGAGATCTTTTTCTCCAAGTGAGTAAAAATTTGTTTGTTTAAGGCCAAACGTTTAGAGGCTTCCTTAGCCTTATGGTGTAAGGTGTCAAAGGCGTGTTATAACTCAGAATGAGACAATTTATTAGATTTTTCATATTTAGCATGTCGTACCTTTTTATTCTTCTACTTTTGATGAGCCTAGAGACAAAGGTTAATAAACTCTTCTTCGTCACTTGAACTATCATCCCTGGATGACTCACTATTAATTTCCCAAGCGATGTAAGCTTTTCTAGGCTTACCTTGTTTCTTTTGTGAGCGATAAATTTCCTTTCCTTTGTCCTTCTTCATCAATGGATAATCCGACTTATAATGCTTGATATTTCCATAATTAAAGCACAGTCCTCTTGCTTTAATACCCTTATTGCCTTCATTCTTGGAAGACCTTGATTGCATTCTTAAATTGATGAGTTCCGTTTTGGAATGTCAGATACCATTCTTCTTTACATAGCAATTGTATCGCTTCACGAACAACCCCATATCCTTATTCATTTCTTCATCATCGTCATCACTCAAGTCGTAATCACTTAGCTCTTTAGCAGAGGACTTTGAACAAGAAGCTTTTAGAGCTATTGACTTCTTTTTTGTAGTTTTAGTATTTTATTTCTTTTCCTTTTTCTCAAATTGATCAAGGCTAATGAGCACTTGCTCATGTTCTTGGAGCTTTCCAAAAAGAGTTGTAAGATCCAAAGTCATAAGATCATTTGCTTCCTTTATGGGTGTGACCTTTGGTTTCCACTCCTTGGTAAGACATCTTAAAATTTTGTTAGTAGCAACGTCATTGGAAATTGATCTACCAAGTGAATTTAGTCTATTGATTAAGTGAGAAAATCTCTTTTGCATGTCAGCAATGGTTTCCCCTTGCTTCATGTGAAAGAGATCAAACTCTTGAGTAAAAGTGTTGATTCGAGCTAGCTTGACGTCATTAGTTCCCTCATGGACAACTTACAATGCGTCCCACATAGCTTTAGCAGTCATACAATGTGAAACTCTATAATATTCATCAACTCCCAAGGAGGATATCAGAATATTTCTAGCCTTCCAATCGTAGTTCTGCATTTTCTTATCTTCATCATTCCATTGTACTTTAAGCTTAGGCACAACAACGTTATTTTCATCGGTCATGGTAATTTCCATTGGACCGTTCAATATAACGTTTTATACATTTCTATCAATAGAATTGATATGCACACACATACAGTTTTTCCAGTAACTATAGTTCTCAATGTTAAAAATTGGTGCTCTATTGTAAGACCCTTTTGGTTCGTTTTCCATATTTTAAGAAGTTATATGTGAAGCACGGAATGAATCGGCACACTTGATACCACTTGTTAGATGACGATAATGATCTAGAAGGGGGGTTGAATATATCACTTATTCTTAAACAGAGTTGGCGCTTATGATAAATTGGTTTTTAAAACTTTTAAGCGGAAGCGGCCGAGGAACTACGACCGTCTAAAAAAACTGTTACCAAAAAGATCGGATATACGCTACGACTATATGGAATACTGATAAATATGAGAAATTAAACCAAAAGTTTGAGCACGAATCAATATGATTTTGTTCACTCAAAGTTGTTCAATTTCCAATGCTTTGTGAAAAATAAACTCAAATTAAAAAACAGCTCAAAATATTTATATTCAAGCAATTTGTCGAACATGTGGTGTGCGAAGCACTCCAAGTAAAAGTCACTATGTAAATGTAGTGCTAAGATTTTCCAATTACAACCAAACGAGTTGTGATGAGTTTTCTAAATTTATTTCAGCACTACAATAAACCATAATTTTAGTCAACCAATTTGGATGCACACAAACATAAAACTCAGAAATAAAAATAGCAAAAAGAGAGTACAACACCAATTTTTTGAGGCAATTTCTCTGTTATCCTCGCTCGGGGTACGTCTGTCCTCAATTCTAAAAATAGAATTGAGACCTGTATATAAAACCTGTTGCAAATTGTTTTTACAAGAGAACAGGAGAGATCAAACACTTAATCCTAATCGTTGATGTTGAACCTATGCCTTCTCTTCTCTTGATTCAAGATGAATTAAGTCCTTAGAATGTGATGAGTAAACCTCCGATTATGGCACCACCTTTGAACAACCCAACGGTCTTCAAATCTTTGCCCGACTGATCTCAAACACCCATAATTCAAACCAAAACCTTCCTTCCATAATCCTCTGGTTAATGCTACTAAATTGACAGAATCTCCCGTTCTTCAATTACCTTCGCTCGGCAGAATCTGTGAAGGAATGATTTGTGCAAAACCCCAAAAATCCAAGATTCTTGGAGGGCAAAACCCTAATGGTTTTATTCAAGAAAAAACTCACTGATCTCTCAACCCAAACCCGATATATCGATCCTATATTTGGACGTTATTACCTAAATGATGTAGAATGCACAACAAAAATGATTATGTGTATTTGTTGAGAAAATGCAAGAAAGAGGATGAAGATGATGAGAGCAAAATCAGTGTCTATTTTCACTTTTCTTGTTTTTGTGTGAAGAATGAGCTTAAACAATATATATGTGAAGTTTGGACCAAATAACCAATATAACAGACAATTTGAAAGACAAACATAACAAAAAATTAGTGTGAAACGAGCAAATGGTCGACCTAAAGAATAGGGGAGTCGGCCTGAGCTCTCCCAAATACAAAATTATGCAGAAAATGTCTCTTCGTGTCGACCAGAATAGGTCCATGCGTCGACGCAAAACATCCCAGTTTTGACAAATAGAAATACAAATAGTATGAGTCGACCGGAGGGTTGACGCGAGCTCTCTTGAGAGAAAATCACAAAAATTTACTCTATATGAGTCGACTTAAGCATGCTTTGAGTCGACTCAAAGACTCGGAATTTGCAAAAATGCTGATTTTGATATGTCTTGATATTTCTAAGTGCTTCTAATGCATATCTAAGGCAACCAACATGATCAAACTCACATAGAACACATATAATTATTTTCTATATGAACGAACACATGTTTTTGATAAGTGCTTGACACAAGAGACCAACAAATGCATATGCGACTCGATCATACCATCCAAAGTACACATTATTAACTAGATATGTTTTGACATCATTAAAACAAATATTGAGACAACTGGCCCTCACAGGGGTTAGTATGAAGCCAAGCACTCTGATAGTGAAGGCATTCGATGGCTCGAGGTGAGCGGTAATAGGTGAAGTGGACTTACCAATTAAGATTAGGCCAATTGTTTTTGCCATAAATTTTCAAGTGATGGACATTTACCCTGGGTACAGTTGTCTGTTGGGAAGACCATGGATTTATTCAGCAGGGGCCGTCACTTTTACTCTCCACCAAAAATTGAAATTCATCAACAATGATAAAGTGGTTTTGATTGGAGGGGAAAAAGACACTCTAGTGAGCCACCTAACCTATTTCTGCTATATTGATGTTGAGGTCGAAATGGTTGAAACACCCTTACAATCCTTTGAATTGGTGAGTATGCTAGCGGTGCAGCGAGTGCCAAAATGTCAAGAGACGAGAAGCTAAAACAGTTATTGAAGGAGGAAATGCCCAAGGTTGGGGAAAACTGGTTGAAGTTACTGAAAATTGTGACAAGTTTGGGTTGGGGTATTAGTCGTCTTCTAGCACAACAATGATCCCATACGACAAAGAGCAGATCCCTCCCGTGGGGGATATTTTCACAAGTGCTGGACACATCTTCAGTCACACAACAACAATGATTATTGAAGACAACATTGGTGATGAAGAGGTTTCTGCAAATTGAAATCGACAAGCAAGGCCTGGTGAAGAACTCCAAAATTGGAAGACCATTGAAGTCCCCCAGTTCTTCCCGCACCAAACATAATTTTATTGTTTATCGAAAATCCTACACCCTGCCCAAGGCGTAATGGAGAATTACATGGGCCACCTGATGTTTTTAAACCATGATTATCATTAATAAATATTAGTTTGCATGCAATTTTTGCTCACTTTCTTTTTCTTTTACTTTTACAATAAATGGCAATATTTTCATGCACACACTTTCTAAATAAACTACATAAATCATAACATGCAAAAACACTATCGAGGTCCTTGACAAAGACGCTGCTATGGGCCTATATGATTTTAATTGCCCGGTCTACTAAGCTGAAGAGGAAGGCGAGGAAGATTGTGAACTCCCTGATGAGTTGGCAAGGCTGCTCAAGCAAGAAGAGAAAGTCATTCTTCCGCACAAGAAGAACGTCGAAGTCATCAACCTAGGTACAGAGGAAGACATAAGAGATGTGAAGATAGGAGCATCTCTTCAAGCTACAGTCAAGACCAAGTTGATAGAACTTCTCCGTGAGTACGCTGATGTATTCGCCTGGTCATATCAAGATATGCCTGGGTTGAATACTGATATTTGTCATATGCAAGTTACCGCTCAGGGAGGAATGCCACGCTGCCAAGCAGAAGTTGAGGAGGACCCATCTTGACATGGCTCTCAAGATTCGTGAAGAAGTCTGAAAGCAATTCGATGTTAGATTCCTGGCAGTAGAAAAGTACCCACAATGGGTGGCCAACATTGTGCCGATACTGAAAAAAGATGGAAAGGTTCGCATGTGTATGAATTATTGTGATTTAAAAAGAGCTAATTATAAAAATGATTTCCCATTACCTCACATCGATGTATTGGTTGATAACACATCTCAATTCTCAGTATTCTCCTTCATGGATGGATTTTTCGGATACAATTAAATTAAAATGGATCCAAATGACATAGAGAAGACCACTTTTATCACGCCGTGGGGCACCTTCTGCTACAAGGTAATGCCTTTCGGACTGAAAAATGTTGGGGCAACATATCAGTGCGCGATGGTGACTCTCTTTCATGACATGATTCATAAAGAGATCGAAGTATACATTGATGATATGATTGCCAAATATCAAACCGAAGAAGAACACTTGATTAATCTGCAAAAGCTGTTTTCCCGATTGAGAAAGTTCAGACTGAGACTCAACCCTAACAAGTGTACATTTGGGGTATGATTTGGAAAATTGTTGGGTTTCATCATGAGCCAGAAGAGGATTAAAGTGGATGCTGATAAGGTAAAGGCAATTCAGAGTATGCCTACACCTAGAACAAAGAAAGTGGTTTGTAGCTTATTGGGGAGATCGAACTATATTGACAAATTTACTTCACATCTCACCACCACTTGCAAACCAATTTTCAAGCTGCTAAGAAAGGATCAATCGGTTGTGTGGGATGATGACTGCCAATGGGCATTCTACAAAATTAAAGAATATCTACAAGAACCACCAATCCTGATACCACCTGTTCCAAAAAGGCCATTTATTTTGTACCTGACTGTGCTCGACGAATCCATGGGCTGTGTGTTGGGACAACAAATTGAGACTGGCAAGAAAGAGCATGCCATATATTACCTCATCAAGAAGTTCAATGACTGCGAGACAAGGTATTCCTTACTCGAGAAGACTTGTTGTGCACTCACATGGGCTGCCAAACGTCTCGGGTAGTATATGCTAACTCATAATACTTACTTGATTTCCAAGATAGATCCCATTAAATACATCTTTGAGAAACCTGCTCTCACTGGAAGAATAGCCTGATGGTAAATGCTTCTATCTGAGTATGGCATTCAATATGTTACTCAAAAGGCCATCAAGGGTAGTGTGTTAGCGCACCATCTTACCCATCAACTGGTGGATGATTACCAGCCCTTGAAGTTTGATTTTCTAGACGGGGATATCATGGTAGTAAAAGATTATGAAGAGCCAGGACCGGACGAAGGACCTGAACCAGGGGAGCGATGGACTCTCATGTTCTATGGTGCTTCAAATAATTATGGACATGGAATCGGGGCAGTGATGACATCTCCCAAGGACTTTCACCTGCCGTTCACAACTAAGCTTTGCTTTACATGTACTAATAATATGGCTGAGTACGAAGCTTTTATACTAGGGTTGGAAGAGGCCATCAACTTGAGAATCAAAACCCTCGATGTGTTTCCCTAGTAATACACCAAATTAGAGGTGATTGGGATACCAAACATGCCAATTTAATTCCATATCAAGATTATATGGCAAAGCTCCTCCCTAGATTCAATGATATCACTTTTACTCATGTACCCAGAGAGGAAAATCAAATGGCGGATGCTCTGGAAACCCTGGCTTCCATGTATAAACTGATATGGCCCAACCATCGGCTGTCTATTGATCTACAGCGCTTTGAAGAGCCTGCTCACTATTTGACTGTCGATGAAGAGTCAGACGAAAAACCATTATTCTATGACATTAAGTGTTATCTGGAAAAGTAAGAGTATCTAGAAGGTGCCTTAGGCGTTGACAAGAGAACTCTACACAGACTAGCATCCAATTTCTTCCTCAATGGGAATGTGTTATATAAGCGTAATCATGACATTGTCCTACTCAGATGCGTGGAAAAGCATGAAGCTGAACATATTCTAAAAGAGATTCACAAAGTATGTTTTGGGACCCACACGAATGGATATACTATGGAAAAAAAGATATTTAGAGCAGGTTACTATTGGCTTACCTTGGAGGTTGATTGCTACCAGCATGCCCGAACTTGCCATAAGTTCCAAATATACTCTGATAAGATTCATGTACATACCACTCCTTTGAATGTCTTGACTTCACCATGGCCATTCTTCATGTGAGGGATATATATGATTATGATGATCGAGCCAAAAGCCTCAAATGGACACCGCTTCATATTGGTCGCCATAGACTACTTTACCAAATGGGTCGAGGCTGCATAGTATATCAATATTACTAAGCAAGTGGTTGCCCGCTTCTTAAAACACAACATTATATGCATATATGGAGTGCCTAACCGCATTATCACTAACAATGGGTCTAATCTCAACAACAAAATGATGGATGAGTTGTGTGTCAGTTTCAAGATTGAACACCATAATTCAACACCATACAGACCAAAGATGAATGGATCTGTCGAGGAAGCCAACAAGAACATCAAAAAGATCATTCAAAAAATGGTGGTCACTTACAAGGATTGGCATGAAATGCTACCTTTTGTGTTGCACGACTACCATACCTCAGTGCGAACTTCAACAGGGGAAACTCCCTACTCATTAGTTTATGGTATGGAAGCAGTTCTTCCAATAGAGGTTGAAATCCCATCATTGAGAGTTCTGATGGAAGCCCAGCTAGATGAAGCAGAATGGGTGAATACAAGATTTGATGAGCACAATCTTATTGAGGAAAGACGCTTGACAGACATATGTCACGATCAGCTCTATCAAAGGCGCATGAAGAGAGTTTTTGACAAAAAGATGCATCCTCATACATTCTAGGAAGGTGACTTAGTGCTCAAGAGGATCATGATCATGTACAACGAATCCAGGGGCAAGTGGACGCCAAACTACAAAGGCCAATATGTTGTAGTAGAGGCATTCTCTGGTGGTGCCTTGAAACTCGCAATTATGGATGGTGATGAATTACCATACCCGGTAAATGTAGACCCCGTCAAACGATACTATGCCTAAAAATATGGAATAATAAAGCCGCTAAGTCGAAAACCTGAAAAGGCGACTTAGGCAAAAATGGCTATCTCGGTGGACTGAAAACCTGAAAGGGCGGTCCAGACAAAAGATAGGGATAAAATAAAAAATATAGGCTTGCTGAGTTGAAAACCCGAAAGGGCGGATCGGGAAAAAAAGGGCATCCTAGTGGATTGAAAATTTGAAAGGGCGATCCAGACAAAAGTTAGGGACAAGTTCCAAGGCAAAGTATCTAGTCTGCACGCCCAATTGATCCTAACGTGTCACTAAAGAGAGGAATCAATCCATCCGTCTTCCTACGAAGCAAGGTGTTAAAGTCTTCAAAGTCATAAGGACTATATCAACGTTGGAACTCAATGAAACATCAATAAATTATATTGCCATTATGTTTTTCTTGCACCACAATTACCTTATTAAGTAATTGTATCCTTGTATATACTTACCCGTTTAAGGGTCAAATTAATATAAAGAGAGATTTCTCACCAAAATGTGCTCACTTTTTTTACTTTATCTACTTGTTTGCAAATTAATTTTATTTTTGATAAATTGTGTTTTGAAACTTCAGTTAATAAAAATAATACTTGAAAAGCAATAAAATTTGTTTTGGTGTTAGGAGAACTTGGAGAAAAATAGATGGTCTCCAAAGAAACTTCACCACATGAAGGCATCAAATCAATTGTTAGCCGGCTCAGCTCTTCATCATGAGCAATATAGCTTTTCAGGGATCTGCCCAATGTAGTCCCCAGTAGTGAATCCAAAGCCTACCAGAGGCAATCAGATTCCCTAGTCCCTCATAATGTCTCCAAGTTTGGGATGTCGAGTAGTCAAATCCTCTCACCATCCCCATAAAATCTGAAAGTCCAATCCTTTATTGGCAACTACACAAAAGTTCACTCTCATTGGCACCTTCAAATTTACCCTTTAAAGTCCAGTTTTTATTGGAACCAATAAAAGTCCACCCTCGTTGGCATCCTCACAAAACCTAAAATTCCAATTTATTGGAAAACTCCAAATAACCAAAGTCCATTTGGCACTTATCAAATCCAGTCTCTGGTGATACCCTTAACAAGAAACCTATCCCCAGCGCACCCGATTATTTACATTGTCATGTGCATGACATGCAGGAATAGCATCATACATAATCATATCAAGCATTATCATATCTGGTGCATTCATATATGCATTAGATTCCCTAGCAGTTGCATTTTAGTTGCATATTCGTGCATCGTGTAATGCATGGAATTTCTGTCCCTAGCGCAATATCATAGCAGGATCCAGGATCATTTGCAAGTATCTTTGATAGTTTTCCTTTGAAGCCGACAATATTTCTCTGAAGAGAGTTGATACCCCGCGTGTGCGCAAGGAATTATATTCCCCCCAAGTCATTCTTCAACCATGCAGTTGATAATCCCCATCAGTTGTTGCTCTTGTTCTTCCCCAAGAAGAGGTTATCTCAAAAATTTTCTTGCAAGCTTCTCCCTTGCAGAACTGGGATAACATATTTCCTCCAATAGGAATCTTGCTCAACTATTTCCCCCAGAAAATTTATTGCTTGAGATAATGCTTTGGTATCACGAAGAACCTTAGTGGACAATGGACTGCTTTAACCACCCGAAGAATTTCATGGGTTTAGAGATACTGCTTTGGTATCATTGGAGAACCTTAGTGGATAAGGCATTGTTTCGACCACCCAAAGAATCTCATGGGTTTAGAGATACTGCTTTGGCATCATTGGAGAATCTTAATGGATAAGGTGCTGCTTCGACCACCCGAAGAATCTCATGTGTTTAGAGATACTGCTTTGGTATCATCGGAGAATCTTAGTGGATAGGGGACTGCTTCGACCACTGATGACAAGAAAACGCATCGGTTATATCGCTAGATTTCATTGACTTTTATCGCGCATTCACCATTCTAACGCTCGATTTCTCGAGTTTTTCTTACTATTTTGCAGGTACATCGTTATGTGAGGCCGAATCATGAATTAAGAAGAAAAGAACAAAGAAACCACAAGAAATGAAGCAAGACAGAAGCCTGCATAAACTCTGCATAATTTGTTACGGCCACGGTCGTTACAAGGGTGTCACGACCGTGACACCTTACTTTGGGCCATCACGACCGTGAGGAAGTAGTCACGACCGTGACACTTGAAATCATCAAACAACGAGCGTGAAGACCTTGTCACGCCCGTGACAAGGATATAACTTGATTTTGACTCAGACTACGTCAAGCCACCAGTGAAGACCACTCCTCCTAGTAATTCTCCTCAAGGCAGCACGTGAGGAAGACTTCTCCCATTTTCTGCTGCCACTTCCCAACATTTTCTCAACAACTCCAGCAAAGCCCAAGAAGCAAAGACCAAGGCACCAGCCCATTGGAAGCTCTATAAATAGGACCAGCTCAGGAGAACTCAGGACAGACTTCATTATCCAAATTTCCTGCGGAAGCTCTGCCGAATTACCTTACCACCAGAATTATTATTCCAGCATTATTTTATTTCCTGTCTTATTTTATTTGTATCCAAACCAACCGTGTAACAATTTCCAACATTAGGGAATTGTTATACTTTTATTTGTTTCCAGCCTTCAGCATTCGTTTTAATTTTTATTTCCGCCTACTCCAAGCCTTCCGGTCTGTGGAAGAAGGAGTCTACTCAGATATTTGTTAATCAGGTTTTTCAGTTATTGCAATTTAATTTATTTATAATGTCTATTTATTTTTCTGCCATTAGTAAGTCAATAATTAACTCTGAGTCTGATTTAACCTCGATGAGTAGCTAAATACCTTAGGGCGGTATGTAGTTATAACTAACTTAACCGGTAAAATATAACCATGGGCTAAAATAATTAATCGCTTAACATTCTGGCTGATGCTTTTTAATTGAATTCGACCTTTTCGTTACGAGAGTAAGAAAAGGGTATTAGGTTGGGTCAAGACCACGAGAGTGTGAGATTTTAACCAGATAGCTAAAGTTAGGCATTTAAATTAAATACAGCGAGAGCGCTTTAAGATAAATTAGAATTATTTAGTTTCCAAAAATTGCCTCTAAACACTTATGGGCTAGCGAGAGCAGGCATAGGGCTTTAGGGATAAGATCTGATTCAAGACCACGAGAGTGTGAGTTGAGGGTATTTAAACTAGTAATCTCTACCGAATAGATTAAGTGAACATCTTTATAAGCCTAGGTTAGATTGACCCACCTAAGTTAGTATAATTACATACCGACCGTCTTAGTATTATTTTATTAAAAACTTAAATTTAATTCCGCCTTCAATAGTCTTAGAAAACCAACAACAATCGTGACAACTATTCGCCTTAGCTAAACTAGAAGTTCATCTAGCACTAGGTAACGATAGAATCCCTGTGGATCGATAATCTTAAATATTACTTCGATAGGCTGTGCACTTGCAGTAAGATACCGCTAGACGCATAAGTAGACACGTCTGTAGCCCATCAACCACCCGAAGAATCTCATGTGTTTAGAGATACTCCTTTGGTATCATCAGAGAATCTTAGTGGATAAGGGACTGCTTCGACCACCCGAAGAATCTCATGTGTTTAGAGATAGTCCTTTGGTATCATCGGAGAACCTTAGTGGATAAGGTACTGCTTCGACCACCCGAAGAATCTCATGTGTTTAGAGATAGTCCTTTGGTATCATCGGAGAACCTTAGTGGATAAGGTACTGCTTCGACCACCCGAAGAATTTCATGTATTCAGAGATACTGATTTGGTATCATCGAAGAACCTTAGTGGATAAGGTACTGCTTCGACCACCTGAAGAACCTCATGTGTTTAGAGATACTGCTTTGGTGCCATCGAAGAACCTTAATGGATAAAGGACTGCTTCGACCACCCGAAGAATCTCGTTTTATTCAGAGATACTGCTTTAGTATCATCAGAGAACCTTAGTGGATAAGAGACTGCTTCGACCACCAGAATAATCTCAAGTTGCCTTGCATTTTACTCTTTTGTCGGACAAATTTTAGGGTCTTCTTGTATCTAATTGATTTCTACCCTAAAATTTTAGGGTCTTCTTCATGTAGAAATTCATTTCCTCAGGTTTAAGACAATTAGATAGGGGCATATGTCATACCCCAAATTTGTCCTATCCTCTCATTCTCTTATACTAAGTATTTGCATGGATTCATGATCTTCCTCTTGATGATCATCTGGCCTTAGACCATGATCTTTTAAATTTTAGATCATGAAGGTTTTGTTTGGCTCATGGTGATCACAAGCTCTTCCAAGTGTGTTGAATTCAAATGGAAACAAGAGAAGAGACAGACCCTCATTTTCATGGTCAATTAGTCAAGATGCGATCAATTGTCCAAGTTTTATGATTGATTCATTTCAAGGCATAATCAATTAGTTTCAAGTGGTTTTGAACCATATTTCAAGATGATCCCAAGGCTTGTTTCAAGTCACGTTGGGGTCAGGTTTCAAGATTGGTACTAAAGACATGTGGTAAACAAGCTAAACTTTGGCCAGGTTTGTTTCAAGAAGTAGGTTCAGAAATTGGTTCATTCATGCTTTAAGGTCCAAACTTGGGGTGTTTCAAGAAGTTCATGGCATACCCAATGAGTGATCAAGTTGTTTCAGGATCATGATTACAAGGTTAAGTGGTTTTAAGTTATGAACCTTCATTTACAAGCTATGAGCAATACCTTTTAAAGTTGGTATTCAAGTTATGAGGCCATTACTAGCTAAGCTACTTTGTTTCAAGATATCTTTGAGTTTTGTTCGAGCCTTATGGCAAGTTCATGACTGAATTAATTAGTGCATTATTTGGATTAATTTCAAGTAATGAGAGAATTGTTTCAAGTTATAACTTGGGTCATTTATTTTTGCAAAAGCCATGAAGTTATGACTAACTAAAGGCCATTTCAAGTGATAGCAAAATGTTTGGATTTATCTGAGATATTCACAAGCCATGTTACAAGCTGCAAGATGTCGCCAAGCTGTAAGGCTACACTACAAGCCAAGGGAGATATTCAAAAAAGACAAAAAAATCAATCCCCGTTTTTCTAAGAAAAAAAATGGTTCAATTGTTCCAAAGATAAACCAAGCCAAAATTTATAGCAAGTCATAACTGTATCATTAAGCGTAACAGCAATTCCAGCAAGCAGTTACACCACTCCAATGTTCACCATTTATATCACAATTGCTAAATCAACATAAGCAATACTAAGTACAAGTAAAACTTACAGCCATTGGTTCAAAACTCAAATAAACAACAAAGTGATAAAACTCAAGAATGCATACTATAACATTTGGACCTAGACTTAGAAATTCTTCAAGATAGTTTCCCAAGTCAAAACCATGAACTTCTGGCCAAGGTTTCCAAAGATGTCCACCAATCCAATTCTTTCCATGACTCACCCAAGCTTCCTCTTTCAAACTCTACCTCAATGCAAGTACCAAACTCTTGGGGGTACACATGAAAAAGAAGTGATGAAAGTTGGTTAGTATAGGCAAATTAATGGAAATATACAACAAGAATCATCACATAAAACTTGTTTAAAAAATGGAAAGGGAAGTAGTAATGAAAATCCGAAATAGAAGCAAGGAAAGATGGCTACATTAAAGCACAATATGTAAGAATGGCTTCAAGTTTTACCACCCCGCTGATGACAACTTTCCTAGTAATCCACCATACAACCTTGTCACACTTTCATGAATCACTCCTAGGATCAATTAAGAATGTCTCATGGCATTGCCACACACTCAAACAAAGCATCCTTATATGACCAGGGACATAATACAAGGAATTAATACTAGCAAGATTTCCATCAGAAGAGATCTCCAAAACCAAAGTTAAACAGATTTTGTGTGAGCTTGATATGGAAGTTATGAGAAGTCTGTCACCAGAATTATTTTCTAAACTCAATGAAGTTTATGGAGGGAAGTTAGCTGGTTAATAATACCAAAGAGAAAGACACAAATGGAAATACCTGCATTTGATGTTGTTGCTTCCATCAATTCCGAGAGTTTAGCAAACACCCTGGCTAGACTTGGCCGAAATCACAAAGGTTTCAAGTTTTCCGTCCATGTTTATGTTCCATCTATCTAATAAACAACTGATTTGTTGTGGTTGTGTAAGATATATAAACACTAAAAACATTTATAATAAAAACAATGTAGGACTATTATAAAACATCATCTACTGCCATGTTACGCTATCCATCTCATCTTTCACCATCTCCTTATAGCTTTCTCTTCATAGTTAACATCACTCAAAATATTGTAGAGAGAAAGAACTTCTACAAGTATGTTATATACATGAAAGAGCACGAACACACACTCCATGTACGTGAGTGCCTGCACTTATTCGTTGGATCCAAAGGGATTACACTCTAAAGTCACTATAATTATATGTATCTAATATATAAAGCCACTTTATTTGGCTTTCTACTTGTCTTGGATTGAATTTGATGCCGTGATTTTTCTAAGTGTATTCATGTGTACAACTATATGTAAAATATGTTTTTTGACTGCAAGGTGTTGTTTTATTATTTTTGGCGATTGGTTTATAAATAATAAAGGATGTCTTGGAAGTTTTATTTTCATAATATCCTTTGTGTTTCTTTTGCTGCTAAGAAGTATTTAATTTTGGAAAAACATGACAAATCCAATTCCTTGATTTTATAGATCTAAAAGATTTAAAGTCTATAATTTATGGAGAAGACAATGGTTCAAAAGTTTTGCAAGTCTGAAAACAGAGTCAGATTAGTTGGTTGCACAAGTACTAATGAGCTTAGCAGTCGTAATTCATTGGTGTGTACTTAGTTTTATTGGATGCACTTACTTGTCTAAAGAGAAGATTAGAATTTTTCTTTTAAATATTATTATTTTTCAATTAAAATACCAAATAAACATAAAGTTCAAAAAAATGATCAAAATAGCTATTTTTTCACATTGAGTCGTCATATGAAATGGTTGATCAAGGTCATCTTGACTTGAGTCGGCGTACCATATGGCGCCTCAGTTGTAGGGGTTTTTTTTATATATAATATTTAATATTTTGTAAAAAAAACATATAATTAAAAAAATAATAAAATTTGTTCATATTTTGTAAAAAAAAATATAATTAAAAGAAATAATAAATTTTGTAAATTTTTTTCTGTAAATAAGATTGCACACTCATCTCTTGATGTTTCATTGTTTTGTGTTTTGTTTCATCTTTTTTTTTATTATTTGTTTTATGTTTTGTTTCATCATGAATTTGTAAGGGTATTTACGACATATCATATATGGTCTGTGCTATTTCATTTTTCTATAAATAAGATTGCACACTCATCTCTTTTTTCACAACAATTTTCACCAATAGACTCAACTCTTCATAATTTTTAAATCAGTCTAGAATGTTTGCATTTCTAAATCAATGTTCATCGTCGTCATCATCGGAGGAACCCTTTTCAACATTTCCTCTAATGAAAAGAAATGCCCAAGTTTATTTTTCAGCAACAAAGCCTCTGATGAAGATGCTACTGTGGAACACACAGACTTTGCAGCATTTGCATAGGGAACTAAACCGCTAGCTAGAAGGAGATATTGTTGCAGGTGAAAAGATTAGAAAAATTGAGAGGTTGGTTGAGGAGTCAGGGAGAAACGGAGTTACTCGTGATTGGAGAAAAGTGGAAAACGATGTTGGTGTCCTTGTGATGATGTTAACACCAAAGAAGATTACCTTGATGGTTGTGATATCCTATACAAGTGATGCATTGTGTTGTTTTATGTGGGTTTGTTGTTGTTATTTTTAGATTGTTATTTTGATATTAAGTTATGTTTGTTTAATATATGTTGTTGTTAATTATAATCGCTTAGCCATGCTTTCAATGGAATGAAATTTGTTGTTGATTTAAAGGGACACGATTACATTAGAAACTATGATCTTGTGCTTGATCCTACATTAAGACATTTTGCATGATTGTGTCCTGATTGCCTACACGAACTACATAATCTGACCATTTTGTTTGCTGCATCCATCTCGTTCGAATGCGCGTGCTATTAGGGCGACCATTTTTCTTTCTTTGCATCAAACCATTATGCCAGACAATTTCGCCTTCGTATGGAGGCCAATAGTCCTCCTTTGCCACCACTTGAAAGTTACATGTGTAGACATTGCATAGACTTATCACTTGGTGAACAGCAGAAAATAGTTGGTTGGGTCCTGGCGCGCCTTCGAACATGCTGCTATAACATAGGAGCAAGGCATACGAAATGCCTGAAACCACAATCACACCAACTCCTATCCAGTTCCACTCGGTAACATCCCTAGGCCTTCCTTCATTGTGATCAATTGACTCTGCAACACTGAACCAACCTTTATTATAGTCAAAGATTGTGACCACTTGTGTGTTGGCTTTGGCAGCTTCGTCTTTCATGAATTTTGTTGAACTATTATTGTACAGCTGACCATATTGTAATACTGAGCCCCACTTTGTACGTCTGTTATTAAAGAGTTCCCCGAGCCTAAAATATGTTGCCTTTATCAAGGCAGTTATCGGTAGGTTTCTAATTCCCTTGAAAACATAATTCATTGGTTCAACGAGGTTAGTTGTCATGTGGTCCCATCGTACCCCATTGTCGTATGCCCTTGTCCATTTCTCTTTATGAATATTATCAATCCATCTTAATGCATCTGTGTTTGTCAGTTTGATCTCGTCATGGTAGTGTTTGAATGTGGGCTCTGTTAGTGCATACCCTACGTTCACAACCTTCTTCCTTAGTGTTTTGTCTTTGATTTCCCGCATGAAATTTTGGGTGATATGTCTTATGCAATACACAAGGTTTATGGGAGGATCCTGCCAACCGTTAAAGGTTCTTGTATGCACTCCCGATTGATGGGTGTTTATCAGAGATCAAACATAAGTTAGGTTGGGGAGAAACGTATAAGCGGAGATTTTTTAGGAAAAAACTCCAACCCCCAGCAGTCTCCCCTTCAACTAGAGTGAAGGCTATTGGAAAAATGTTGTTGTTCCCATCCTGTGCCACAAACATGAGTAGTGTGCCCTTATATTTCTCGTACAACCATGTGCCATCAACTTGAATAATAGGTTTACAATAAGAAAAATCTTTGATACATGGTTCAAATGCCCATAAGAGTCTGTGAAAAATGTCATTTCCACTAACGCAAGTCCAGTCTGGTGTATACGCCGACATTGCCTCCAAGGTGGCAACAGTCTCTGGAGAATATTGTTTAGGTGCCACCATGAATTTTGTAAGTTCTTTGTAAGACTCCTCCCAATTTCCAAACACCGTTTCAACCGCTTTAGCCCTAGCTATCCATGCTTTACTGCACGCCTACAAGATTCTTACTAATAAATGTCTACACATGGCTACACTATTAGTCTCGCAGGATATTATTTTACACGCTTTCTTACTAATAAATATCTTTGTCATCGTGGGTTAAGTTTGATGAGTGAAGTTTGCAGAGTGATGAGAAGATTTTGTTGAACGTCTGAGGAGTAAAGTTTGTAAGTGATGAGAAGAGTTTGTTCCTTAATGAACATGTATTTATAATGGTTAAATGTGATGAGAGGAGTCACATGAAAATGCATGCTGAAGTGTGCAAGTTTCTAAGTGTAGGAGTCAAATGAAAATGTATGTTGTAGTGTGCAAGTTTCTAAGTGTATGAGTCACATGAAAATGCATGTTGTAGTGTTGTCATTCATGCAGAGTGTTATGTTAAAAGTGTAGACCTGCTACGGTAATAATGTAGGCATGTGAATACTACCACTATTAATGATATGCTGAAACATGTGAACTTAATTACATAAGCGTCGTTGGCAGCGGCCCACCCGGCTTTTGGGGTCAAATGCTTCAAAATTCATCCGATACGCCGGGGCCATCTCAACAAATACCTCTTCCACAGGTCAACACACAAAGACTAGATACACCTTAACAACCTCGTGGTAGACCTCGACGCCGCGCGAATCCTCCCCAATGTGGAATCGGTGGTCGTTTTGATAGAGTCGGTCATTGATTTTCCTTTTTTCACCTGTTGTACAATATTGAAGCTTTTTAATATTATAAGTATTATAATTTATTATTTCTTTTAATTATACTTTTTCTTCAAAATATTAAATGATATATAAAAAAAACATAGCATGACCTGAGGCGCCATACCATATGGCGACTCAGTCTTAGGGTTTTAGGGCACGCCATACCATATGGCGACTCAGTCTTAGGGTTTTAGGGCACGCCATACCATATGGCGACTCAGTCTTGAATTTTGTTCCTTTACGCCATATGAAATGGCGACTCAGATCAAGGTGACCTTGATCAGCCATTTCATATGGCGACTCAATGTGGAAAGATGGTTACTTTGGTCATTTTTTGAATTTTATATTTATTTGGTATTTTAATTGAAAAATAAGATTATTTAAAAAAAATTCAAAAGATTAAATATAAAAAATAGTTTGAATTCTTTAATGGGAATTATGATTGTTGGGTAGAAAGGATAAAGAAAAAATATGAATAAGATGAGAGGATAACATAACATAGCAAATAGTGTTTTATAATTGCCCCACGTTATTTTTATTATAAATGTTTTTAATATTTATATATCTTACACAAACACAATAAATCAATTGTGTGTTAAAAAAGTAAAATATAGACATGGGCAAAAAAGATTAGACTCAAAATATTTTATTTAAAATTTTGATTAATTGATTAATTATAAAAATTAATAATTAATTAAAATAATATTAATAAATTAATTATCTTAGTCATTAATAAAAAATCTTAAATTAATTTTAAAACCTAGCATTACTACGACATCTTAGATAACACTATATCATTAAAAAAATTTAAAATTAAAGAGGAGATTAATATCGATCGCAACACTTAAAAAAAGATTAAAATTATGGTTTTTAAAATGAATGAATTAAAATCTAAAAAATACAAAATTGGAGGAATTAAACTTTTTTCTTATATGCAATTGCTACAATTTAAAATTAGTTCTAAAAGGAAAAGGAATATGCAAAACGGCAATAGAGTAAAAAAACACAGTTCACAAAACAAGAACATGGGTCAGTTTTGTTTTTCCTAATTACATTACAATGTTAAGAATCAAACTTTTTGAGTCTGAATTTGCTTTCTCATCTCTTTTTACTAACCCATTTTTCATTTCATATATTTTTGCGTTATTTTTATAGCCGATGAAAGAGAAGAAGAAGAAGAAGAACGGAAAATGATAACAATGGAAGGAGTAGCATCAATTGCATTGCTTCCAAATGGTTCAATCTCAGGGCACTTCATTCATCTTCCTCACAACACTTGTTATGGTCTTCATGGCACTGGTGATTCACTTATTCATAGCTCTTTTTATTCAATTTTTTTTTTTAAATTTCCTGTTTTATCCGATTTTTAGGTTTTAATAGAACCCTAAATATTGGGGATTAAAAAAAATTTGGTTTAAAAAAAATCCAATTTTTAGGTCACTTGGTTGGAAATCAAAATGATGTTAAAGTTGTTGAGGATGTTGGCGAAGAGGGAAAGAAGGAAATGTTTGAGAATTTTGCCCTAAATATGAGTTCAAAGCCAACCTCTGTTATTGGTAACCATAATGTTAGTGTGGATTCTAAGATAACAGTGCCAAAGAATGTGGCTGATGTGATTTTAGAACATGGTGTTACACTTGGTGAAGAAGATGAAATAAATAGGTTGCAGACACTGTGCAAACTACATAACATGATAGAGAAGACTTGTGGAGATAATTTCAAGAGGAGGAGAGCTGGCTCACAAGCCATCATCAGTAATGAGGTTAAGAGTTTGAGAGTGAGCGATTGCAAGCTTTTTCTACAACAATGTCATACCGCTTAATGCATTAAAGAGTTATGAATTTAAGTCTGTGTGATTTGGTTTCAAGACATGGCTTAGGGTTTGAGCCACTTTCTTTTGATGACATTAAAGGGAAATATTTGACGGAAAAGCTTTAGAAGCATGTAATATTATGAGTTTATATGCACATGATATTATGTATTTTATATGGTTTACACGACCATTGTACTAATGGAGATTAATATATAGAATTTGACAACATATTATCGATGTTTATGCCTTAGCACTTGTTAAAAGCTTAATACTTATGTATGCTTTCCTTTCAATCTTTTTCATGGTGAAAGAATTGGAATGCGAAAGGGAGTGCAGTAAGGGTGAGGACTATCGCCTCGTCAAACTCACAATCACAGATTTCAATGTAGTAACTGCATCATTCATGATGTTTATCTTTTCCTATCCATCCATCCATCCGTCATACACTTGATGCCTATTTGTTTTTTATTTATTTTATGAAACAGACAAAGAAAGAACAAACCACTGTTGTAGAATGCAAAGGCCACGATGCTGCTCGGTTCCACACCATTGATCATGCTCATGGGTAAAGCTTTAGTGTTCTAATTATGATTAACCAATGGTTTATGATGAAACTGCTTTGTCTGCATCAGATTGAATTTCTCTATTTATATCCAATTTTCAATCTCCCCATTCTACCCGATTTTACAAATCGATTTCTCCGAGCATATTATTCCTCCTATTTATTTATTTTTTGAGTTTCTCATTTATTTTCATGACCATTACTATCGATAACATGTTTATTTTATTATTTGCATTTACTTTGGACAGATGGGATAAAGAGATCACAGGTATGATTGAACAAAAAGACGGAAAGAAAAGAATCACAGTTTCATTCGAGTGCGAGACACTGAAAGCCGAGAAAGCAGCGGAAGACCACATCAGGCAGTTCATGCCAAAACTATCCGGAATGGATGCTGTTGGTATATCAATATCTGAATCATTGTTTCTTCTCTATCATCCTTGTTCTGTTTTCTTTAAATACTTCTCTTTCTCCCGACTCTTGTATTTTACTCGGTGGTTTAAATTGTGCAGTCAACATTGGAAAGATGACGATTTTTGGGTTGGACTTTGGAGCTGATGAAGAAGAAACCGAGTAGAAAGTTTAATATTGTAAGTAGTTAGTATCCAATTAGGCTATTTTGAGAAAAAACTAAATTGCACGAATTCAAATTCTGCAGAAAACTATTTTGTAGTTTGGCAGGAACCTCTGGATTTGTTGCAGGTAGGAAATCAAATCGTCCGATCTTGATCAGACTACGAAAATGCTCGTCTCAATATTTCACGTTTGAATTTAGATATTAACAATTTTGTTTAAAACATACTGGTATGATAACCAATGTAGTTGATATGGTTACAAGTAAGCTTATAAATTCTGTTTATAGTGTAAGGGATGTCTCCAACTTATAAATTATTTTTTGAACCTTATATCATCAAATATAAGGCTCTTTTACATGTTAAGAATTAGTTGACTTCTTTTCTCATCTTTTAAAATTTTCAATTCTTGTTTGTTTTGATAATAGATTTTAAAATCCATTGCATGTGTTTTGAAACTTTCGATTTCTAGAATCAAATAGACATTTCTTTTCTCATCTTTTGAATTTTCTTAGAAATTCTTCATTTTAATAAAAATGCTTATTGCATTCTAAAATCTAAAACATGTTTTTGAAGCTTTTGGATTCTAGGATCCAAAATTCTAAATGGTTGAATTCAACAGGTTTTAACTTGCCACCCACCTCAATTAAATTTGACACTTTCACATAGTGATGCTATTACTTTTATGTCTTTATATATATATATATATATATATATATATATATATATATATATATATATATATATATATATATATATATATATATATATATATATATATATATATATATTTGAAATTTTAATTGTGCTTATCAGAAATTTTGAAAAAATACGGAAATTTTCCGGTAACAAATGAGGAGTCCCTTTGTTCTAGTAAATTATGGCTATGTTAGAGTTCATTATGTCTCTAAATGAGTCAAACACATGATTTTATATAGTGAAATCTAGACCATACAATAGAATTTAATGGGTTGCAAACTTTCAGAATATAGAATCTAACACATGCAAAATCTTCTTTAGTATTTACATAGTAATATTTGATCAAACCGAGATTATTCTTGATACCAAACCGAGATTTTGATTAGAATATTTGTTTAGAATTTAATGGATTGCAAACTTTCAGAATATAGAATCTAACACATGTAAAATTCGATATTAGCAAATCAAAATCTCGATTTGATATCAAGAACTAAATAGATATTTTCACGAGTTAATGTCAAGAACAAAACAAATATATTGATCAAGATAATCGCACTCTTGAACAAGAACAAATACAACACATCACCAATACAATCAAACTCTCATAAGTATTTTTCACTCTTGAGACATTAAGGCGACTTTAGTGAAAATTGAAAATAAAGGAGAAGAAAATAGAAAAAATTGTATTAAAAATCAATTTATATTCAATCCAACAACAGACGAGAAGAAGAAATTAAAGAGGAAAGAAAAAAGAAATGACAAAGAGTAAAGAGATAGAGTTAGAGAGATTGCACTAGGGATTTATACATGATCGACCTACCACTTGAACTACTCAATTCCCAAGAGCTTCATCTTTAGAGTTCCACCGATAATAAAACTTGAACTTTTAAGGATGTGCCCACGAACATTTTTACAACAAATGAGAGATTTTACATGGACTAGTCCCCAAACCGAACAAAGTTTTTAACATACTAAACTCACTAAACAAATAGAGATTTTAACTAGCTAATCTCAAGAACCAAACAAACTCTCACAAGTATTTTTCACTCTCAAGTCAATAAGAAAACCTTAATTAAAATAAAAATAGAGGCGAAAATAATAGAAAGAATGATAAAATTTATTATTATTAAGAGAATTGGTGTATAATGAAATGAGAAAAAATCTGCTTTATATAGGAAAACTTTTGGCTAAAAAAGAAATGATCCATAGATCAAATTGAATGATTTAATCGAATAAGTCACAATTTAATTGATTAAGGTATTAAAAAAGGCGGAAAACCTAATCCAGAAAAGGAAACCATAAAATGGCTACATGGTTAATTGATTAAAAAAAATTCTAATCGACTTAGAAGTCATTTACCCTTACTCTAATCGATTAAACCATGTCCTTAATCAATTAGAGAGTGTAAATACTTTCCCAATTGATTAAAAATAATTCTTAATTAATTATATACAAGCTTGATAGGGTTTTTTTAAGAGATTCTGAGAAATAAGAATGTTAAAATACTTTTTTCTCTGTGTGCGCGTGTGTGCGCGTGTGTGTGTGTGAGTGTGTGTGTATATGTGTGCGTGTGTGTGCATTTGGTGTGTGTGATTGCCTTAGTATTTCAGAAATTACTCTAATACCTTTGACATAAAATTGATAACTCAAACAACCAGTAAGTATAGGACCATACAAGTTTTCACACTTCACCTCATTCAAAACTTCAAGTCCCTTTTTCAGATTTAACATTGACTTAACACTTCATCTAGAATTTGAGTCTTTTGATTGATGATACTTGAGATATCTTCTTGATTTGATGCCATCATCATAGATTGGTGGATAGTTAATATATAGAAGATTTCAATGAACGTTATTTATCATAAAATGTTATCATCATCAAAACAAATAGGATTATCTAACGGTCGAAATCACTTGTACATGTACAACACATAGATCCATATTCTTCCTCTTTTTGATGATAACACCATATCTATCAAAAAGGTGGTAGAAAAAAAAAGAAGATATATGAATAAAGATTGGAATGGTTAAACTCCCCCTCACAAGTACAGAGAATATACTCTACTTAATAAAGAAGTGAAAAGTAAGAACAAAGAGAAAATTAAGAAGAACATAAGACCATACTTCTTCCCATGGATAAAACCATACTTCTTCCCATGGATAGCCTTTCCTTTTTCTCAAAAAGAACTCTTACAAACCAGTAGGTAAGCTTTAGAGGACTTCTTCAGACTGATTCTTTCTTGAAAAAAACTCAATTTAATTTTTGAAGCTCTCTAACTCGAGATACAAATTTGCAATCTATTCCTTTCTTGCGAGATGCTTTCTTCAAACATAAAATCATTTCTCCTTAAAAAATATTTGGACAATATTTTCTGATTTGACAATTTCTCTTTGATGTTGCGAATCATTCCTTCTTCATTTTTATTGATGTAGATTTCTTTTCACATTCCTTGATTAATCTGATTTAGTATGCCTTTATCTAATTAAAAAAATTCTAAACCAATGAAGTATAAAAGCTTCTCCATTATAGACATTTTACATCATATCCGAAAACTCATTGCACATTGATTCATTAGTAGCATTGAAGATGATGTTGTTGACAAAAAACTTGCACAAGTAAAATTTCATACTCGATTTTCTTAAAAAAGAGTTACATTAACCTTCATTTTTGAAAACTCTCTTCAAAAGAAACTTGCTCAAATGTTTGTACCAAGTCCGACGGACTTAATAGATCTATTTTTCAACTTGAAGACATTATTAGAAAAAGAAGAGTTTAGAAAATTGGGAGATTAATTAAAATATACTATGAACACGTTATTTACATCCATTTAAAAGAATTTTGAAATTCAAAATGTACGAGAAACCTAATAGCATCCTTATGGCATCTAATATAGGTACCGTGACATTCACTCCCTTCTAAATATTAATCAATTTCCTTAATTATATGTTAGCTTATTTGTGTCCTATAAATAGAACATGTAAAGTTACACTTAAGAACAAGACAATACACAATTATATTCTTTATTCTCTAATCATTTTCTCTTCTTATTTCACAACATAAATCAAATAATAAAGTTCAATCAATTATTTTAAATTAACATCAAAACAACCACATCAAAAGTATTTTATATTTCAAGCTACCCTCAAAACAACCTCATATATAACCAAGATTATTTTGCATCCTAATTCTATTATTTATTAATTTGACCATATATTAAGAATAAACGAAAATCCTCCTTCTGTCCTACCAGGAGTGAAATATTTAAAATAAAAGAGTGTCTCAAAATGAATGATCCATTTCAATTTTCAATTCATATTTTTCAATTTTACCCTCTAATTAATATTATTTTCACCATTCCCAATACATGATAAGGACATTTTAGTAAAATATCATTCTCTCTTTCGTTTATTCTTTTTTCTTAATATATATAAAATGGTTAACTGAGTCACTCATTGTGGAACAGAGAAAGTAATAAATATAATAATAATAATAATATAAAATTCAGCCACCACTATTTTTTTAATCAATAAAATATATATATATATATATATATATATATATATATATATATATATATATATATATATATATATATATATATATATATATATATATATATATATATATATATATATATATATATATATATATATATATATATATATATATATATATATATATATATATATATATATATATATATATATATATATATATATATATATATATATATATATATATATATATATATATATATATATATATATATATATATATATATATATATATATATATATATATATATATATATATATATATATATAAACTACATCAAAAATAAATAATAATAATAAACGTAATAATAATGATAATAATATTCAACCATCACTAATAATAATAATATAAATAATAAGTATTAATACAATATTCAATAATAATATCAAAATAACACTATTAAAAATAATATGATTTATAAAAATTTAAATTATTGATCTATTATGCAATATTTGAAAAAAAAAATCTAAATACAATTTTAGTATATATTTATCATAAAAATATACGAAAAATAATAAATAAAATTTATATAAATAATTTATAATAGAGAAGAAATAAAACTATATGGTTTAACAATATGGAATATTTGATGTTATTCTTTTAGACAAATTATTTTTAACCATTAAGATTTTTACACTACACACTACTAAAAAATTCGAGTTTAAAATAAAACAAAAGTTTTGTTTCCAACTGGATTTGAACCAATGCTCTTTCCCGTGTCCACTAGGCCATTTCATTTTAATTGTTTAATTTGCATTTAAAATATATATATATATATATATATATATATATATATATATATATATATATATATATATATATATATATATTATTAATGAAATAAAAATTTTAAATATTATTTAAAAAAATTATTACACTAATTAATACATTTATATGAGTTAATTATTTATATAAATATATGTTTTATTTGTTAAAACAATAAAATTTTTGAAACTCAACAATTAAGTAATTGCATATCAATAATATTTAACTTTCATTTTAATAATTCTAAAGTTTTGTTTGTAATTTTTTCTTATTGTGATCAATAATTATCTATGAAAATAATAATTTTGAAACTCAACAATTAATGTAATCTTAAAATTTTTGAAACTCTTTATTTTATTATATTTTAGTACAATTATTATTGTATTTTAGATGAAAACCATTTAATTATTATTTTAAATAAAAATAAATTATACTAAATTATAAATTGACCTAAAAAATTGTTGTTTTAGATATTATTCATTCATTAAAATCATTAAAGCTTTAAGATGCAAACGAATTGATACAATTTAATATAATTTCTATATTATTTACAATTACATCGATTTTTTTATTACTCCTTAAAATTCAACATAATCTCAAATATTCTAATAAATTCATATATAATAATAATTTGAATAAATCACTAGAAAATAATCATCCAAATATAATCAATTGATCATCTCTATTACTCTTAAAATTCAACTTTTTCTCAAATATATGCTAATAAAAACTCCATATAATAATTACTCAAATATAATCATTAAAAAAATACTCAACATACAAGACAAAAATATGAAATTTTGATGAAGTTTAAAATTTCATATACAACGACATTAATATATTATAGACGAACCGTGCAATGCGTGGGTTATATTCTAGTTGATATAAATGGAACAAATTTTAGAATAATTTTGGGATAATTAGTAGTATCCTTACTAATACAAATGATACATTTTATGACGACGATATCACCTTAAAAAATGAAAAATCGAGGTCAAATACCTAGATGCATCCTGTTTTTTTTTAAATATGCAATATATTTCCTCGGTTATTTAGAAAACCGATGGTGCATTCTTGAATATTTTATTTTTATTTAAAAAATCGATGTTTCTCTGATATATATATATATATATATATATATATATATATATATATATATATATATATATATATATATAGCATTAACTTATAGCATTAAGTTTCATTTGTCTAAACAACACAAACAGAACCCTAACAAAGAGACATAAAAATATACCATCTTCAATACGAAGATATTATCTGTTTAGGGCTCTCTTTTTTTCTTCAGAGATCCAAATCATTTTCTGGTACGTCAAACAACAATACTAATATATTTGTCATATTGTTTGTGTTGTTGTTGTTATTGTTATTGTTATTGTTGTTATTATTGTTGTTGTTGTTGTTGTTGTTGTTGTTGCTGCTGATGTTGTTGTTGATGTTGCTATTGTTGTTGTTGTTGTTGAGATCCGAAAGCCTAAAGTTTTTGTAGTTGTTATTGATGTTGCTTTTGTCTAAGTTGTTGTTCTCGTTGTTGAGACGCTAAACCCTAGAGGTTGTTTATTGGCATTTTTGTTATTGATATTGTTTTTTATTGACATTGTTGCTCTTGATGTTGTGTTTGATATTATTATTTTCTTGTTCTGTCTAGTTAGGTTTCTTATATCTAATGTTAATTGTTTGTTTCACTAACCCCTCTTTGAACATATAATCTAGTAAATTGAGTTTGGAAATAATCATATGCAAACTTATGTTATACCTGAAACTTATCTTACATTGATTAATGATTTTCTAGCATCTTGTAACTCATTGTTCATCTCACGCTGTTTTATTTTTAAAATCTCTCCAATACTTCTAGTGTTTGTCCAACTTTCTTCCATATTTGTTCATTTTTTCAAGCATCAAATTTTATGCTTTCAAAAATGAATTAGTAGAAAAATAAGTGTTGAATAAAGAACTTGAAACATTTGAGAGATTTCAACCATAAAATAGTGTGAGAAGAATGATGAGTTACAGAATGCTTCAAAATCATAATCAATGTAATTTTTTCTTCAAATATAACACAATTGTTCATATAATAATTTTCTTAACTAATTTTTAGAAGTTATATGTTCAATATTGGGTTTAGTGAAATAAGCAATCCACGTTAGATTTAATAAACTCAAAATTGTTTTACCCCTCGGATATATTAGATAACCGAGGTGAAAATGTGGTATACCCATCGGCGAAATGACAAAACTGAGGGGACATGTGTTTTTGCCATTTCAGAATTTCAAAAAGGTATCCCTGGGGATTAAACCCATGATTTTTTCACATATTCGTCGATTATTCTAAAATCGAGAGGTAAAGTGTGAATTTTTCACGACGCCCTTCGTTACCTCGCCCTTGTAGTCGGGGTTAAATGGATTTTGCGTCTAACGTTAAATGTGATTTTTCTAGTAGTGAACCTGTCTCTGATATGCCATTATGAGGATCTGACAAGTAACCTGCATCAGCATAACTTGTTAATTCGAACTTGAATGCTTTGAAATAAAACAAACCCATGTCCATGGTACCTCTAAGATAACGAAGTATATGTTTGACTTTGTTCCAATATCTTCGTGTAGATGAAGAACTATATCTTGCTAATAGATTGAGAGCAAATGATATATTAGGATGTGTATAATTAGCTAGGTAAATCAGTGCTTCAATCGCACCAAGATATGGTACTTTAGGACCAAATAATTCTGCATCCTTTTATTGAGGTCTAAAGGGATCTTTCCCCACATTCAATGATCTAACAACCGTTTCAGTGGAGAATGGATGAAATTTGTCCATATAGAAGCATTTTAACACTCTTTCTATATAACATTCTTGATGTACAAATACTTCATTGCCCAAATTCTCAATTTGTAAACCTAAACATAGTTTTTTCTTTTCTAGGTCCTTCATCTCAAACTCTTTCTTTAAGAAATTTATTTCAGAAGCTCTTGTGAGTTCCAATAATATTCACGTCATCCACATAGACAATTATTATAATAAATTCTTTTATAAATCTTTTCATAAAAATACAAGGACAAATGGATTTATTTGTATATCTCTCTCTTATCAAATATTCACTGAGATGATTATACCATATGTGGCTATATTGTTTTAGCCCATAGAGAAACTTATTCAATTTGATAGAGTAGCTTTCTCGAGATCTAGAATTATATGCATCTGGTATATTGAATCCTTTAGATAGTTAAATGTAAATTTCAATGTCAAGTGAGTCATAAAAATAAGTTGTTACAACATCCATCATGTGCAAATTAAGTCCTTCACATGCTACAAGACTTATTATATATCAAAAAGTACATGCATCCATTACAGGTGAATATGTCTCATCAAAATCAATTTCAGGTCTTTGTGAAAATCCTTGAGCTACAAGTAGAGCTTTGTATCTCAAGATTTCATTATTTTCATTTCATTTTCTCACAAAAAAACCCATTTTTATCCAATTGGATTCACGCCTTGAGGTGATCGGATTACATGTCCAAAAATTTGTTTCTTATAAAAAGAGTTTAATTCAGCTTCAATTGCATCATTTCATTTTAGCCAATCCTCGTTTTGTCTACAATTTTTAATAGACGTTGGCTCATGATCCTCGTTCTCATTTATCACATGTAGCACTATATTGTATACAAAAATATCATCAATGTCGACTTCATGTTGGTTCCATTTTATGCCATTATGGACATGGTTTATCGAGATCTCTTTATTTTCGTGAATTTTAGGTACCCGGCCGACCTATTCTAGAGCTGAAATGTTTATTATACCTGAATATTCTCATAATTTTTCTATATCCTCGCTCAGACCATCTTTATTCTTAGTTCTCTTTCTTGTTCGAGGCACGCTTTTTGGATTAGTGAATGCATTTGGTAATTGATTTGCTAATATTTGCGAGTGAATCATCTTTTAAATTTCTAGTTCACATTGTTTTGTTCAAGGATTAAGATGAGACAATGATAACTCATTACAACTGACCTCTTTTTCCAGCTTCTTAATCTCCCTCCTAATGCTGGAAAATTTGATTAATCAAAATGACAATAAGCAAATCGAGCAGTGAATAAATCCCCTGTTGTTGGTTCAAGGTACTTTATGGTAGACGGAGAGTCATATCCAACATATATTCTCATTCTCCTTTGAGGGTCCATCTTGGTGCGACGTGGTAGGGAAATTAGAACATAAACCACACATCAAAAAAGTTCTTAGATGAGAAATATTAGGCTCTTTACTAAAAACTAAATGTAAAGAGGAAAATGTGCGATAACTTGTTGGCCTGATGCAAATCAATGTTGCGGCATGCAAAGTTGCATGTCCCCAAGTAGAAATTAGGAGTTTCCATCTCATGATAAGTGGTTATGAAATTAATTTAATACGTTTATTAAATGATTTTGTTAGTCCATTTTGTATATGAACATGTGCTACTGAATGTTTAATGTCAATTTCAATAGACATACAATACTCATTAAACGCCTGAGATGAAATATTTGCAGCATTATCAAGATGTATTTTGTTGACACGATAACCAAGGAAATGAGCTCTTATTTGAATTAGTTGAGCTAGAAATCTCGCAAACACTTGGTTGTGAGTTGACAACAAACAAACATGTGACCTTTATGCATCAATTAAAACCATAAAATATATAAATGGTCCACATGATGAGTGTATTGGCCCACAAATATCACCATGTATACGCAATAAAAATTGATAAGTTCATTTCTAATTTCTGTTGGTAATGGCTAATTTATTAACTTTCCTTGTGTGCGCGCGCGCACGTGTGTGTGTGTGAGAGTGATTGCCTTAGTATTTTTGAAATTACTCTAATACCTTTGACATAAAATTGACCACTCAAACAAGCATTAAATGTAGGACCATACGAGTTTTCACAATTCATCTCTTTCAAAACTTCAATTCCCTTTTTAGAATCAACATTGACTTAACAGTTTATTTGAAATTTGAGTCCTCTGATTGACAATACTTGAGGTATCTTCTTGATTGGATTCCCATCATCATAGATTGGTGGATAGTTAATATATAGAAGATTTCACTGAACGTTGTTTGTCATAAAGTGTTGTCATCATCAAAAGAAGTAGGATTATCTAACAGTTGAAATCACTTGTACCTCTACAATACATAGGTCCATATTTTTCCTCTTTTTGATGATGACAAGATATCTATCAAGAAGGTGGTAGAAACAAAAAAGATATATGGATAATAATTGAAATGATTAAACTCCCCCTCACAAATACAAAAAATATACTCTACTCTGATATAGAAGTGAAAATTAAGAACAAAGAAAGAGAAAATTAAGAAGAACACAAGACCATACTTCTTCCCATGGATGACAACATCCAACTTTGAGATTTGATTTTTAGCAGAAGTATTTTTTCTAACCTTCCCTTTTTCTTAAAAAGAACTCTTACAAACCAATAGGTAAGTTTTAGAGGACTTCTTCCAATTGATTCTTTCTTGGACCAAACTCAATTTCTTTTTAAAGCTCTCTAACTCGAGATACAATTTTGCAATCTATTCTTTTCTTGCTGAGATACTTTCTTCACACATGAAATCATTTCTCCTTAAAAAATTTTGGACAATGTTTTATGATTTGACAATTTGTCTTTGATGTTGCAAATCATTCCTTCTTCATTTTTATTGATTTATATTTCTTTTAACATTCCTTGATTAATCTGATTATGTATGTCTTTATCTAATTAAAAAAAATTATAAACCAAGGAAGTATCAAAGCTTCTCCATTATAGACATTTTACATCATATCCGAAAATTCATTGCACAATGATTCAATAGTATCATTGAAGATGATGTCGTTGACAAAAAATTTACACAAGTAAAATTTTATGCTTGATTTTCTTAAAAGAGAGTTGCATTAACCTTCTTCTTTGAAATTTTTTTTTAAGAAAAAACTTGCTCAAACATTTGTACCAAACCCGATGGACTTGTTAGAACCATTAACAATTTGAAGACATGACTAAGAAAAAAAGAGTTTAAAAAATCAGGAAATTAATCAACATATACTATGAAAACGCTCTTTACATCTATTTAGAAGAGTTTTAAAATTCAAAATGCATAAAAAAAAATAATAGCACCCTTATGGCCTCTTATCTAATTACGGAACATTCTCTCCCTACTAAATATTAATCAATTCGCTTACCAAATCCGATGGACTTGTTAGAACCATTTTCAATTTGAAGACATGACTAAGAAAAGAAGAGTTTAAAAAATCAGAAAATTAATCAACATATACTATGAACACACTCTTTACATCTATTTAGAAGAGTTTTAAAATTTAAAATGCATAAAAAAAAATAATAGCACCCTTATGGCCTCTTATCTAATTACAGAACATTCTCTCCCTACTAAATATTAATCAATTCCCTTAATTGTATATTAACTTATGTGTGTCCTATAAATAGAACCTATTTTATATTGTAGAGTTACACTTAAAAACAAGACAATACAAAATTATATTCTTTATTCTCTAATCATTTACTCTTTCTTCTTATTTCATAACATAAATCAAATAATGAAGTTCAACCCATTATTCTAAACTAACATCAAAACAACCACATAATCAAGAGTATTCTATATTTCAAGCTACCATCAAAACAAGCTCATATATAACCAAGAATATTTTGCATTAAGACAAGTAAATATTGATATAAATGAAACAAGTTTTAGAATGGGTTTGGGATGATTACTAGTATCCTTGTTACTTCACTCGTCTTTATTTTTTGAAATCTAAAAATATCCAAATCTAAATCCGAATCCAATTAATGCATTTTCTCCCATCAAATTAGAGACAATACAATTATAGTAATACTTGCTAATCTATATAATACTTAAGCTTATTAATTACATTAAAATTAACTCTAGACACAACCATTACTACCAATAGCTCAGATATTTACAATAGCACATCAGAAAAATATTTAAGCAATTTAAAACACAATGACTCAATAATTGTAAAATGAAAAATCAATAAACAACTGACTTGAGTTCACAATCTTCACAAACTCAAAAACTTTTTACTGTAGTAATATAGTAAGGCTCACAACCAAAGAACTTATGCTAAAAATGAATATAAATGTGACTTTTGACCAAGTAAAAAAAATGACATCTTCCATTCATTCTTATAATATAACACAAACACATTTGTTATGCGTTGCTTCACTTGCTCCTTTCTTATCTGTTCCAAGAGAAAACATACAGAAGATTAGCGTCGCAGGTTCGAATCTGCGTCTTTGTAAATTGATGTCTCTGCACAACTATCAATTAAAGTGGTCTAACAGGACGAACACATTAATAATAGCAAACCTTTTTCCGAATTTGGTGGTTGAACCACCACAAGCATTGTTGTAACTCCGCCAGGAAGATTGCACAATGGACTCTGACATTCCTCTACTGTTTTGTTGTTCTCCAATATTTTTCCAGCACAAATTAACTTCACATCTTTTATAGTTCTTGGTCGATACTCTTTATCTTCATAAAAACAAACACAAGTTTAGAATTTTCACATATATACAACTAAGCCGCATCATAAAGATTCTCTTCATTTTTCAAAAGTTCGAACTCATAACAAAAACTCATTAACCACTTGAGCGCAACCACTTGATCGTTGCATTGAAAGCGACGCAAACACATTGAATGAAAAACTATACACTGAAATGGAATCATCTTAACTTCTTCTATACCTAATTATATCCTTTCTATCAATCAATAGTTCTAAGTTTCCATGTTATTCAATTCATGAAACTACATGTTCCTCTTAATTTGCAGTACATCATTCATTACAACAGAAACAAATTGGTATCTTAGTTCATGAGAAGACAAACAAAACGGTGAAAAATCGTTTATCATATAAGTGCTTATGTATAAACTTTTTTCCTAAGCTATTTTGAAGAGCTTATAAAAATAAGCTGAGAACAGCTTATTAGCTTATGTACATGTGGTAAACTGTTTCCACAAATCAACGGTCTCATATTAACTCACAAGTACTTATATCAGCAATGAGCTCAAATAAATCAATCCAAACCGAATAAACTCTAACTAAGATCACAAAACTAACCTTTTGGCCATTGGCTAAGAATACTTTCTTTCAGCGTCGCAATGCTAGTAGCAGCAGCAAAACTTTTCGGGCCGATATCCGATCCATCGCTCAATCGAAACTTAATCTCTAACTGACCTTGTTTCCCAGCCATAGTATATCAACTTCAATTATTAAGCAAAATTTGACGCAATTAAACACGGTTGAGTCCTCTCAACTCAATCACATTCAACACCAAAACAAGATGCAAAATCTGAAACAGCAAAACAAACAAGTAAGAAAAACTAATGACAATTCTACAACGGTCAATCGCTCCGAACGGATTCGAGTTTCGTCTCTCGAAATTACACAGTGAAATTCAAATCAATAAGCTAACACCTCCTGTATGAATAAAATGACTGAAATCCATCAAAAAATTATGACAGAATCACAGAATTCAATCATCAAACTCACAGAAGGAATCTTACAGAGCTAAAAGACAACCAATACAATATTGAAATGAACATCAATTAAATCAAAAAATCATATAGAAATTAGAATTCTCAACTGGGTAATCTACAAAATCAAACAAGAATTTCAACAAAAACAAAAAAATTGAACCTTGAGAGATGTTTTCTGTTGCAATGATAGAAATCATATGAAATTCAGAAGGGTTTTAAAGAGTCTTTCCCTATCTCAAAGTTTGCCAAATGTTCTAAAGGTTGTAACTTTTTTCACATGGAAATGGAACATATATGTTATTCTTATCACAACATAGAATCAAAAGGGTCAACTTTTTGAGTGTCAGTTACTGTTCCAAAAACGTGAATCAGACAAACGCGTCTACGTATGTGTCTGTCATCATTTTTTCACATTCTTAACATTTTCAAAAATGTTACCATCCTACCTTTTCATCTATGTAACATAGTCACGTGACCAACGTTCCTTACAAAGTTTTAGTAATAAGTTTTTTTTACCATTTTTTTTAGAAAGTGAAAGACTAATATTTTTATTTGATATAGGTCATAAATTTTTTTTAAAGATATTTTCAAATTTATTTTATATAGGAAAGGAAAAGTATAATCAATATTATATTTTAAATTAGATTTTTTTTGGTTGGTAAAGTTAGAGAAAAAGAAAAAAGAAAGAAAGCAACAAGAAAATCATGTACTATGAGTATTTTAAGAATAATATTAAAACATAATATCATAATAAATATAATTGGATTCTATGTATTTTGTTTTTAGACAATGTTGAAATGTCATAAATATTGGCATTACATAATCTATATAATATATAATGTATAAAGCGAATATTTTATTTTAGTGTGGTCTATTTTTCTACTATTTTTACTTTTGTATTATTGTGTAATTTATTTAATAACTTTCTATTATTAACTTCCACATAACTTATTATTATTAACTTCCACATAACTTTTTATTATTAACTTTTACATATTATATTTTTTTAAAAATTATTTTAACAAAAAATATCGTTTATCTTTTTATGTGCATTAAAAAAGCAGACAGACGGACACGCAAGTGTCTGCTGAACGCTAGTAAATATAATTGAATTCTATGTAAATAATGTTGAAATCAATGTGATAAAGATTGACACGCTTCCTTTAATTTAAATTCTATATACTCATATGATAATATGCGAGATTTATTTGATAATGATCTTTTATTATAAATTTATAGTTGTTATAAAGTTAATAGGAAATAATACACTATAAGAGTATATAGATGAATACGAGAAAGTAATATTTTATTTTTCTTCTCAAAATTAACATTGTAACATGAATCACCAATAACAAACAATTAATTTATAAGAGTTAGGAAATATAGAAATATTAAACAATTAATTCATTGAAGTTAAGGAATATAGAAAAATTAGATAAATGGGCATTCATGTTTATATGGATATTTTTCATAACACTTCCCCTTAAATGTCTATTGAGAATATGCATCGTCAAAACCTTACTAAAAAACCTAGTGAAAAAAAAAGAGTACAATATTCTTTTAAGATGAATTTATTTCTCCCCCTCAGCTAAACAATTACTTTTGCGACGATGAAGTACCACTCTTTTAAAAATCATGAGTGAAAAAGAACTTTAGAGAAATGTGTTTTGTTCAATCTCTTTTAATGTAACTATTTTTCAATTGAGCAATGCATGCAGTATTATCTTCATATATGGTTGTTGTATTTTTACAGAATCCAAACACAAGTCTCTTGTACATGCTGAATTAGGGATCTCAATCAAACATATTCTCCACTTGTCTCATGTAGCACTAAAAATTCTGCATGATTAGATGAAGTTGCTGATATAGTTTGTTTCACATATCTCAAAGCAATAGTTGTTCTACAACATGTAAACAAATAACCACTACTACAAATAATACATTTCATGACGGCGATTTCACCTCAAAAAATGAAAAGCCGAGGTCAAATACCTAGACTCACCTTTTTTTTAAATATACAATATATTTCGTCAGTTATTTAGAAAATTGATGACACATTTTTTAATATTTTATTTTTAATTTAAAAGTACACTACTTTACCCCTCAGTTTTCTTACCAATCGAGGTGAGTGAATATGTTTCTCTAATATATATATATATATATATATATATATATATATATATATATATATATATATATATATATATATATATATATATATATATATATATATATATATATATATATATATATATATATATATATATATATATATATATATATATATATATATATATATATATATATATATATATATATATATATATATATATATATATATATATATATATATATATATATATATATATATATATATATATATATATATATATATATATATATATATATATAGCTTTAGCTTGTAGCATTAAGTTTCATTTGTCTAAACAACACAAACAGAACCCTAACGAAGAGACATAAACACATACCATCTTCAATACGAAGATGTTATGTTTTTAAGGCTCTTTCTTCTTCTTTAGAGATCCAAATCATTTTCTAGTACGTCAAACAACAATACTAATATTTTTGTCATATTATTTGTGTTGTTGTTGTTATTGTTGTTGCTGTCATTGTTGTTGTTATTGTTATTGTTATTATTATTGTTATTGTTATTGTTGTTGTCGTTTTGTTGTTGTTGTTGATGTTGGTATTATTGTTGTTGATATTGTTGTTGTTGTTGTTGTTGATGATGATGTTGTTACTGTTGTTGTTACTGTTGTTGTTGCTGCTGTTGTTGATATTGTTGTTGTTGTTAAGATCCGAAAGCCTAAAGTTTTTTTTTATTGTTATTGATGTTGTTTTTGTCGATGTTGTTGTTCTCGTTGTTGAGACGCTAAACCCTAGAGGTTGTTTTGTGATGTTGTTGTTATTGATATTGTTGTTTATTGACATTGTTGTTCTTGACATTGTATTTGATGTTGTTGTTGTTTTCTTGTTCTTTCTAGTTGAGTTTATTATATCTAAAGTCGATTGTTTGTTTCACTCACCCCTCTTTGAACATGTAATCTAGTCAATTGAGTTTGGAAATTATCATATGCAAACTTATGTTGTATATGAAATTTATCTTACACTGATTAATGATTTTTTAGCATTTTGTAACTCATTGTTCATCTCACGCTGTTTTATTTTTAAAATCTCTCTAATACTTCCAATGTTTGTTCAATTTTCTTCCATATTTGTTCATTTTTCAAAGCATCAAATTTTATGCTTTCAAAATGAATTAGTAGAAAAAGAAGTGTTGAATAAAGAACTTGAAACATTGGAGAGATTTCAACCATAAAATAGTGTGAGAAGAATGATAAGTTATTGAATGCTTCAAAATCATAATTAATGTAAAATGTTCTTCATATATAACACAGTTGTTCGTATAATTATTTTCCTAACCAATTTTTAGAAGTTATATGTTCAGTATTAAGTTTAGTGAAATAAGCAATCCACATTATATTTAATAAACTCAAAATTATTTTACCCCTCGGTTATATTAGATAACCGAAGTGAAAATGTGGTATATCCTTCGGTGAAATGACAAAACCGAGGGGATGTGTGTTTTTGCCATTTCAAAATTCCAAAAAAGTATCCTTGGGGATCAAACCCATGACCATTTCACATATTCGTCGGTTATTCTAAAATCGAGAGGTAAAGTGTGAACTTTTCATGACGCCCTTCGTTACCTCGCCCTTGTAGTCGGGGTTAAACGCATTTCGTGTCTAACGTCAAATGTGATTTTTCTAATAGTGAACCTGTCTCTGATATGCCATTATGAGAATCTGACAAGTAACCTGCATCAGTATAACTTGTTAATTCGAATTTGAATACTTTGGAATAAAACAAACCCATGTCCATGGTACCTCTAAGACAACGAAGTATATGTTTGACTTTGTTCCAATGTCTACGTGTAAGTGATTAACTATATCTTGCTAATAGATTGACAACAAATGATATACCAGGATGTGTATAATTAACAAGGTACATCAGTGCTCCAATCGCACTGAGATATGATACTTTAGGACCAAGTTATTCTTCATCCTCTTATTTAGGTATAAAGGGATCTTTCCCCGCATCCAATGATCTACAACCATTAGAGTAGATAATGGTTACAACTTGTCCATATAGAAGCGTTTTAACACTTTTGCTATATAACCTTCTTAATGTACAAATATTCCATTGCCCAAATTCTCAATTTGTAAACCTAAACATAATTTTTTTCCTAGGTCCTTTATCTCAAACTCTTTCTTTAAGAAATTTATAGTTTTCGGAAGCTCTCGTGAGTTCCAATAATATTTATGTCATCCACATAGACAACTATTATAGCAAATTCTTTTATAGATCTTTTCATGAAAATACAAGGATAGATGGAGTTATTTGTATATCTCTCCCTTATCAAATACTCACTGAGATGATTATACCACACATGTCTATATTGTTTTAACCCATAGAGAGACTTGTTTAATTTGATAGAGTAACTTTCTCGAGATCTAGAATTATATACATATGGTATATTGAACCCTTTAGATAGTTTAATGTAAATTTCAGTGTCAAGTGAGCCATACAAATAAGTTCTTACAACATCCATCATGTGCAAATTAAGTTCTTCACGTGCTACAAGACTTATTAAATATTGGTGGAAAGACTTCGCTTTGCCTTCTTTGTTGAGATAGAATACGAGATATTTCCAAACTTTTGCAACTTCTCTATTTATATAGGTCATTCTTTAGAAAATTGTTAGAGAAGAAAAGTTCAGGATCGGGTTAAGGAAAAATCCAAATTAAAAGAGGAATTGAAAAATAGTATATGTGGAAAAGTAGAAAGGATTTTGCATTGAGGTAGTTTGACTTGTCAAGCAAGAAACTGATAGGAGATTTTACAAGGGGATGGTTAAACAACTCATAACAAACATTCAAGAATGAGGTATTGGATTCCTTTAGTAGTTATAATTATGAATTTTTTGATGCTACTAATCAGAATTAAAGATTTTTAGAAACTTAGTTGGATTTGCAACCTGTCATGGTTCAATAATTTCAAAAAAAAAACTCATGGAATAATTTAGCAGATCAAGAAAAAGACCAAGATAATGGGGGTTTCAAAGTGGTGACATCAAGGAATAAAACTAAAAAACAATCCTCGAAAGACAAATCCATTACTAGGTTCTCACCTAGTCTTGCTAACCCTTCCTTATGAAGTGTATCAAGGCTCGTTTTTGTTACCAAGCATGACATGGTTCTGTTTGTTGTTCCTTGGATGAATTTCAAAAAAATCCTGATAAATGGATTAAGAATCTCAATCTCAAGTTATTTTCATTGAATGATAGAAATTTTCTCCTTCCTAACCTTTGGTACTTTTGTAAAGAAGATCTCAACCTAACAATCCTAAATTGTGATGATTAACAACTCCCATTCACCACCACTAGTCATAACAACATTTTTGGCTTCTCTGCTATATATGCTTCTACCAATTATATTCTTAGAAGAAGTTTGTGGAAAAATCTTATTCCTGCCATCCCTAACATTCTTGGTGCTTCGTTGGTAACAACACTAACAAGGTCGTAGTTTCCTCCATGTTCCAACACCACCATTCATCCTCCAAAATCCAATAGATCCATTGATATTCTTTGGAAACCTCTTTCTTCTGGCTAGATTAAATGTAACATAAATGATGTAGCCATAAAAATACCCTATTTGTGTGCTTGTGGTGTAATTATTAGGAATGACAAGAATGAGCATGTGGCAAGTTTCTCTTCCTTCATTGGTTCGAGCAATGCTTTGATGGCTGAGTATATTGGAGCAATTATTGCTATGGAGCTGGCTTTAGACAAGCATTGGGACAAGGTTTCAATTGAAACCGATTCTTTAATGATAGTTAAAGCTCTCTCCGATCCAAATATTGTCCCTTGGGATATTAAGAATTACTTGATAAATTGCCTCCATAGAATGAGACACTTGGACATTATGATTGCTGACATCTATAGGGAGGGTGACATGTGTGTGAACATCTTAGGTAGTATAAGATTGACTACTAGGAGTTAGATATATTGGCTTTACCTTTGTTTAGAAAAATGAAAATAATACGAAACATCAAGTACTTTCTCTGTGTGTGTTGTGTTGCGTGTGTGTCAGAGATATTTATTATATGTTTATTGCAAAATTTACATAATTTTTTTGAATATATTTTATTATTATGTTTAATTTTATGTATCATAAATATTAATTTGTGATCTTTCCGGTTGATCAGAACCTAAAGTGGGCCAAATACTTCGTCTTCGATGCTGGAATCCAAGGAGAAGGGGGAATGTACCTGCAAGACACTCTGATGTTAAAGTAAGAATGGGGAGAGGAGAAGTCAAGTACAAAGTAAGAATGTCTTAGGGTGATTTTGAAATACCCGACCCTCTCAAAGGAGAGGGTATTTATAATGCCCCTATTTTGGGGCCTAGATATTCGCTCCCCAAAATTAGGTAACTGCCAGAAACTAGCCGTTGTGACGAGCAGACATGCTCGGAACTAGTCGTTGCTTCGAGCATGGGCGTGGTTACAGGCAAGCGCATCGTGGTCGTTCCTGGATGGTTGAAACGTGCGCGACGGGAAAAGATGTGACGAAGGGTAGCTGATCCTGGGGGTCAGCTGGCCAGCCCTCCTCGACTGAGGGGAAGAAGAAAAAGTGATTTCTTTTGCCCTCAACTGGCAGGGCTTAGACTATTGGATTGTTCTGAGTGCAGAAGTGGATTGGGCCATGCCTAACTATTGGGCCAGTCTGAAACAATTTGATATAAATTTTATTATAAATTAAGATTGTTTTTTCATATTATTATATGTTCGTAAATTTGCATTATAAAAGTATGTAGTCGATTTTCAAAGTATCACAAACTGACAATTGTATGTGTACACATTTATGTGAAATATTGATTATGTTATAAAATATAAAATTGAAATAAAAATAACTTATAAAATTTTAGCAGATAAAAATTAATTTAATAATAGTCTAAAATAGATTTTTACATTAATAAATTTTAAGTATCTTAAATATAATATCTTAAATATAATATCTTAAATATAAGATCTTAAATATACATTTTATTATTAATTAAGGAATTTTTTTTATGTCATTTTACATTTATCAACTAGTTAAATCACTAATTTTACCAAACATTTCAATTAATTTATCAACTATCAATTATCAATCATCAGTCATAAGTTATAAACTATCAATTAGCTTACCATCCAATCATTATTTTTATCAAACTGAATCATATTTATGTTTAGTTTTGTTTTTGGAAGAGACAAAAAGAAAAATTTAGAGATGTAGAATTGATTTTAGAATAATTTTGAGGTGTTTTGTTCTTCTAAAGTAGAATTAATTTTGTCCTTACAATTGATTTTACTTGTAGTTATAATTTGTAACTTTTGAGTTTAAACGTGATTTTTATATTGAAATTTACTCTTCAATTCACTTTTACATAAATATATCTAAACGTAAATTAATTTACATTCAACTCACTTTTAACCAAAAACAATTCTACAAAATCAATTCTTATCACCACATAATCAAACACATAAAAGAGATTGATTTTCTTAGATAAGTTATGAATTACCATTGTTTGTATAAATATATCATTCACAGTTATAAGATTTTTTTAAAAAAATTTATTAAATAATTAATATATCATATATCAATTATTTAATAAATATGAAAAATATTTTTTTATGACTTTAATATATGATTTGTCCTTGTAAATTAACAATTTTTTTGTTTTTTCTCCCTGCATTTTTTGTGTGACAAGTCCTTAAATGTTAAAATCCTTTGGTTTTCGTCTATGACATCAACCTTCCGTCAACGAAAAGGAAATGTGACAAACATTTGTGATGTGGCACAAGTGACGCGGTCTGGGAGGATGAAATACAAAAAAATTAATTTTGCAAATTCATATTCTTCTTCCTTAATCCATCTCCAACCTCCAAGCTTCATCTTTTTCATCTCCAACCTCCAACCTTCATTTTTTCATCTCTAACATTTATTTTTTCCTCACCTCCAACCTCCAATCTCCATTTTTTTTTTCATTTCTAACCTCCATTTTTTCTTCATCTCCAACCTTTAACCTTCATTTTTTCATCTCCAAATTCCATCCCCAACCTCCATTTTTTCCTCATCTCCAACCTCCATCTCCAACCTTCATTTTTTCTCATCTCTATCCTCCATTTTCAACCACTATTTTTTTCTCATCTTCATCTTCCAACCTATTTGGCCACATATGCTTAATTGCATTATATTTATATTGCATTCTATTTGAAGTGCTCTGTCTTTAATGTTGTGTATCATAGCAAAGTTGCAAAATTATATCCAACACAAGCCAAAATTATGTTCAAATTGGGAAGAAAACTAATCAATTATTTCTAAAGCACTCCATGAAAGTACCGTTCCAAGTATGAATGAACAAATATAGTAGTAACAATCACAAACTACAATAGAAGGAGAAAAATAAACTTACATGTCATTGCTACCTTCATTAAAAATATATTAGTTCTTTTCATGATCATAAAGTTACAATATGTAGCAGAAGTGTAATAGTTCATCATCAAATTCTCTTAAGATTCCACCTTGTTGTTGCACCTTCAGTTCTTATTTCTGCTGACGTTGTTGCTCTTGAAGAAGGAAACGACATGGCCATTGTTTAAAACATGATTAAATGTGTAAAAATGGAGGTTGGAGATGAGGAAAAAAGGAATGTTGCAGATGGAGGTTAAAGATGAAAAATGGAGGTTGAAGATGAAAAAAAGGAGATTGGAGATAGAGGTTGAAGATGCAGGTTGAAAATAGAGGTTGAAGGTTGAATATGAAGGTTAGAGATAGAGGTTGGAGATGAAAAATTGTAGGTTGTAGATGGAGGTTAAAAATGAAAAAAAATGGAGGTTGAAGATAAAGGTTGGATGTTAGAGATGGAGGTTAAAGATGGAGGTCAGAGATATATGTAGGAGATTTGGAGATGGAGGTTGAAAATGGAGGTTGGAAGTTGAAGATGGAGGTTGGAGATAAAGGTTGGAGGTTAGAGATGGAGGTTGAAGATAGATGTTGGAGGTGGATTGAGGAAGAAGATGAATTTATAATTTTTTTTGGATTTCGTCCTCCTAGGTCACCTTACTGGTGCTACATCACATCCATTTGCAACCTTTCATTTACTTAACGAAAGGTTGACATTAGAGACGAAAACCAAATGAATTTTAACATTTAAGAACTTAAAAAAAAGAAATATGCAGAGATGAAAAATAAAAACTCGCTAAATTACATTGACAAAAATGTTTATGTGTGATCCAAATTCTCATTTAAGCTAACATTTCATTTGAGTTTCGTTTAGTTATTTTGGTGGTATTAATATTGGATTTAAGTTTTAGTTTATAACTAATTCATTTTGAAACCATTTTCAATTAAAAGAGAAAGTTAGTTAGAACTCTCTCTCTCTCTCTCTCTCTCTCTCTCTCTCTCTCTCTCTCTCTCTCTCTCTCTCTCTCTCTCTCTCTCTCTCTCTCTCTCTCTCCATCATCTTTATCTTCTTCATTTGTGATCAAAATCACTTTGGATATTTAATCAAGTACCTTCTCATTTTTCTTCATGTTGAGATTCGCATACTGCCTACATAGAGACTAAAGCTTCATATTCTTCACTTTTGTGCATCCTACAATTGATATCTAGAGCTCCGATTTGATTCACAGGAAAACATAAGTGTATGTGAGACCTATGTGATTGATTCTATTCATTCAATTCACAGTGAATTAAAGAACAGAATCAAAATAAAATCAAATTTCTTGATTTTACGGATTGGGAAACACGAGTGTTGGTGAGATTTGAGTGAATTTGCACAATAATGAAGATGAACGGAAGAAAAGGTAGCTTGAACACAAAGCTTCTATTATTTGATAGAAAGGATTGGAATCAGTGGATGATTCAGATGCATGTGTTGTTTGATGCTCAAGATGTTCTTAATCTCATTAATGACGATTACATAGCGGTTCCAATAGATGCAATGAAAGCATAGAGAAACTCGCAAAGAGAAATAAGGAAGAAGGATCATAAGGCGTTGTTCTATATCCATCAATGTGTGAATATAAATATGTTTGAGAAGATCATTTATTTAACAACGATGAAGGCTGTGTGGGATACACTAGTACGGTGCTAGAAGGTGATGTATCAGCGAAGAAGGTAAAACTCTAGTCTTTATGTAAAAAGTATGAGAATTTCAACATGAAGAATAATGAGAGGGTACCTGATTACATCTCCAGAGTGATTTTGATCACAAATAAAATGAAATCTTGTGGAAAAACTCTATTTAAACCAGTAATTATTGAAAAAAGATACTGAGATCACTTACTACTCAGTATGATTATATTGTTGTAGCAATTGAACACTCTAAGAACCTTAGCACCAAGAGAATTGAAGAGTTGTAGAGTAGTTTAGAGGCACAAGAGTTGCATCTCACAAAGAGAAACTCTAAAAGAGAGGTAGAGCAGGCTCTAAAAGCGTCTTCTGGTAAGAAGTATCAGAAGTAGTCTTGGTCAGAGGCCAAGAAGAGACACAATGGTGATTATCATAAGTCAAAAGCCACCTAATCTGATGAGAAGAAACATCAGAAGGGAAAGGATAATTTTGACAAGAAGAAGGTTTGATGCTACTGTTGTAAGAAGTTTGACCACTTTGATGTTAACTGCTAGTCAAACAAAGAAAGAAAATCAGAAGAAGTAAACATAGCTAGAGGAGAGTCTAATGATAAACCTGTGCTATTGATGACTTCTGAATTTGATGGTGGATATTTAGTAGACTGATGGTATATGGACATTGGCTTCTCAAATCACCTATCTCGAAAAAACAACGAATGATTGATTTTGAATCTAAAAAGAGGACAAATATAAGATGTGTTGATGACAAGTACCTTAATGGTTAAGGAATGAGAAATGTTAAAGTCAGAGTGAAGAATAGAAAAAATGTTCTGATCAAGGATGTTTTATATGTTCTTGGCACAAAGAGCAACCTGATGAGTGTGGGTCTTCTAATTGGGAAAGGTTTCTCAGTTACTATGAAGGACAACCTATTGAAGTTGTATAATTCTGATCAAAAGATGATTATGCAATACAAACAGAGTAGAAACAAAACATTCAAGGTGAATGTGGAAACAACTAAAACTAAATGCGTTAGTTCCGAAGGTGATAAAGGTGATAGTGAGTTGTGGCACAAGAGATTGGGGAATTTGAACTTCAGAAGCAAAAGGTATATGAGTTCTAAGAAGCTGGTACATGGAATTCCTAAGATTGTGAAGCCTGAGAAGTCATGTGAGATATGCATGAAAGAAAAGCAACCTAGATTTCTATTTGCATCAGAAGTGGCTCCAATAGAAAAACATGCTTTAGGAGTAGTGCATTCTAATGAATGTGGACCATTTGAAGTACCTTTGCTTGGAGGAAACAAGTACTCTATATAATTTGTGGGTGAGTTCACAAGAATGACATGGGTAACACTCATCAAGTTTAAGCATGAGGTATTTGGTGAGTTTCAGAAGCTCAAGGTGAAGGTTGAAAAATAGAGTGGTCAGAAGGTGAAAGTTCTCAAAAATGATGGTGGAGGTGAGTACAACTCATTAGAGTTCTGAAGGTTCTATGAAGAGAATGGAGTTGAACATGAGGTGACAGCTCCATATACTCTACAACACAATGGTTTTGCTGAAATAAGAAACAACATTTTGCTTGATATGACAAGGAGCATGCTGAAGGAGAAAAAGCTCCCCCACACCTTGTGAGGGGAAGCTGTTGCCACTACAACATATGTGTTCAATATGTGTCAAACCAAGAAGCTGAAGGAAATTGTTCCTTTTGAGAAGTGGATTAGAGATAAGAAAAGTGTGAGTCATTTCAGAGTATTTGGTTTTGCTTGTTACAAACACATTCCAGATACTACTATAAAGAAGTTGGATGATAGAAGCAAAGTAATGTTACTAATTGGGTACCACAATATAGGTGCTTATAAGCTTTATTGTCCAGTCACTAACAAGGTGTAAGTCAGTAGAGATGTTATTGTGACGGAAATAGAAGCATGAAATTGGAACAAGTCTCAATCCAACTCTGGTGCAGTGTTAACACCTGAGTTAACTTCTAAAGATATTTCAGACTCTGGAGGAGATTCTGCCTTTAAAGATGAGTCTGAAGAAGAATCTGAAAGAGATTCTGCTTTGAAGATGAAAGTGAAGAAGACTATAAAGGTGAATCTAATTATGATCCAGATTCTGATGATGACCAGACTCTGGTGGCAATCATGCCACTGAAGGTGGTCATGCTTATGAATGCGGTCATTCTTTTAAAGGTGGTCCAGCCTCTGAAGGTAGTATAACATTTGATACTGTTCCAGTATCTGAAGAAGTTTCTGAATAAGTTCAGAGGCCACAAAGAATCATACAAATACCAAGAATATTTGCAGACTTTGGCTTGTTGCAAGATACTGAGATAGACTCTGAAGGGAAAGTTATTCAGTGTGTCATGTTGGTAGACTCTAAACCAGTTAGTACCGAAGAAGCTCTCAAGAAGAAAGTGTGGATGAAGACCATGAAAAAAGAGTTTTAGACTATAAAAAGAAACAAGACTTGAGAGTTGATTGAGCTTCCAAAGAACAAGAAAGCCATCAACATTGGATGAGTTTACAAGTTGAAACTAAAGCCATATGGATCAATTGGCAAACACAAAGGATTTCTACAGAAGTTTAGATTACATTACTTTGAGGTGTTTGCGCCTGTATCTAGACATGAAACAACCAGATTGGTGATTGCTATAGCTGCTAATAGGAATTGGTCCCTGATGCATTTAAATGTAAAATCTATATTTTTGGATCATCCTTTACAAGAAGAAGTTTATGTGTCAAAACCTCCTGGATTTGTGAAAAAGAATTAGGAAAGGATGATGTACAAGTTGCATAAAGCCTTTTATGGACTGAAACAAACTCCTAGAGCTTGAAATCTGAAAATTGATTCATTTTTCAAGCTTTAAGGATTCAAAAAGTGTGATATGGAGTATGTTGTTAATGTTCAACATACATTTGATAATAATATGATTATGGTGTGTCTCTATGTTGATGACATATTACTAACAGGGAGTTGTTCATATGAGATAGTCAAGTTCAAGAAGGTGTTGATGAATGAGTTTGAGATGACCGATCTAGGAAATATGGTATATTTTTCAGGGATGGAGATTCTGTACTCTGATAACGGTATGATTCTGCATTAGCTAAAGTATGAACTTGATCTTCTGAAGATATTTGAGCTAATAATTGGAACTCTGAAATCACACATGCTGAAACAAATCACAAGCTAGATTCTAATGTTGAGGGTGATGATGTAGTTGATACAACTTTTAAACAGTTGATGAGCTCACTGAGATATCTTTGTAACACCATACCTGACATCTGCTACGCAATTGGAATGGTGAGTACGTTTATAAACAAACCAAAGTGGTCACATCACCAAGCTGCTGTCAGGATACTGAGGTATATTAAACGGACTCTGAGGTATGGAGTTTTGTTACCTTCTGGTGCTAAATCTGATTCAGAGCTGATATGCTATCCAGACTCTGATTTGTGTAGAGACAAAGTTGACAGAAGAAGTACTTCTGAATATTTCTTCAAGTATCTGGAGGTCTCATTTCTTGGTGCTCTAAGAAGTAACCATTGGTTGTATTGTGAAACTGAGTACATTGCCGGTGTTTTGTCTGCGCGTCAAGCTGTTTAGATTATGAACTTATTGCAGGATCTGAAGATCAAGGTGAGAAAACCTGTGAGGTTGATGATTGACAACAAATCAGCTATAAACCTTGCCAAGAATCATGTACTGCATGGAAGAATCAACCACATTGACATGAAGTTCCATTTTTTTGCCAATCAAGTTCAAAATGGAATGCTTGAAGTTGTCCGTTGCAGCACTCAGAAGCAACTTCTAGATGTGTTGACTAAAGCTATCAAGACTGAACACTTTATCCGTTTGAGGGATATAATTTGTGTAGTTGATTTTAGTCTTAAATGTGGATTAAGGGATGGTGTTGAAGTGTAATCCAAATTTTCATTTAAGCTAGCATTTCATTTGAGTTTCATTTACTTGTTATGGTGGTATTAATACTAAACTCAAGTTTCAATTTGTAACTAATTCATTTTAAAACCATTTTTAGTTGAAAGAGAAAGTTGATTAAAATTCTTTCTCTTCTATTATATTCATCTTTTTCATTTTTGTGCACCAACAAAAAAGATTATTTAAATTATTTATTTATTTATTTGTTTATAATAGTATCCTAATACTTATAGGTGGGATTTAAAGTAACACATATTTTCTACCGAAAACAATCTAATACATAATTTTTTTTATCAAATAAAAGAGATACTTCATTAAAAAATAATACTTATGTTGATTTATAAAAAGAATGTATTTAGATTTTCTTTTTGAAAAATAATCTATCCCATTAATTAGAGAGGTTGAAGTAGGCACGACAATATGGCAGGTCAGAGATGAATTTTACTTTTGCCAAACTCAAATTCGAATTTCTAAACAATCCTTATTCTCCACCCCAAAACCCCAGCAGAAAAGAATAATTAAAACGCTAACTTGTTTCAAACGGGTTCAGGTATCTCCGCCCCACCACCATCTATTTAGTAAAATAAATGATTTTAATAGAAATATTTATTTTTTTCCAAAATCAAATTATATTACAAATAATTAAATAAAATAATCTCAAAAAATTTCATGCATACATTTCAAATATTTTAAATAATTAATATAAATCAAAACATTGACCACAAATTTAATATTTCAATTTATCACAACTAAATAATAATGTATACAATAAAATAAGTTGGACGAGTTTGAGATAGATACTAATATCTCTGTTACTCGACCCGTCCCCATATTTTTTAATTAGAGAAAATCCAAACTTAAACTCAAACTCAATTAAAACGAATTTTTTCCATTAACTTTAAGACATCTTCGAATGAAGACCTGCAGATGTTACCATCCTAAGTTGAAAGTATATTATTGGACTAATCATATTGGATAGACTTTAAATAAATAAATAAATAAATATATTGTTTTATTACTCACTTTGAAATAAACTTTATACACTTAATGTTTTTATAAAAAAATCGACTTTCAAATATTATTATTACATAATATAAAATATATACACATTTAAAAAAATATTATTTTAATTTAAAAAAGTATATATCAGACTAAAAGCAAGAAAGTTATGCACTTCACTCTGTTAAAATTATAATTTAAATTACATGATTAAAATATGAAGAAAGGTAAGAATGTATTTTAAGCGTTAATAAAAACTAGTATTTAGATAGACACTCACGTGCTCGTCTGTTCGTTTTTTACTATATCCACGTGCGTAAAAATAAATTGTATTATTATTTTATTTAAGTTTTATTGAATTATTTATTATTTATAAAATAATAATAATAATAATAATAATACACAATTTGTTTGAAAGAGAAGTTAAGATTTAAAATAAATATTAAAAAAGGTATATTTGAAGAGAAAAAAATACTATACTAAAATCATGTTTTGTCTTTATATATAGGTATAGATTAAAATTTAAAAAGATATTATTTTAAGTGATATCTACGCCAAAGAAGAAATATATTAAAGAAATTTCAATTACATGATATCTGTTTAAATGTTAAAAAATATAATGTAATATAGCCCGTTCTTTATTTTTATTTTATTTTATTTTTAGGTTAGATTAATATCCTTTCAACATCTTTTCAGTTTTTTTAATAAAATTTTAGTTATATTTTTTATTATAATTTTGGTTCTCTTATTTTTATTTCATTTATAAAATTAATCTTTTATTTAAATTTTAGTTTTTTATTCTTTTTAAAAATATTTAGTGTTTAAAATTGTTTAAATTTAAACATGAACTATTTTCGTAAATGAACTAAAATAAAAATATCAAAACTGCAATAAAAAAAAGATAACTATGGTTAAAATGAATCTATTTTAAATTTATATGCAAATTTGTGTGCCTGCTCATTCAAATAATGAACTGTTAAGTATTGTAGCTCACATCAGAGTTATATTTTGAAGTCAAATAATATAAAGTTTTAAACAAAAATATCTTTTCATATTTTAAAAAAGTACATAGTAAATGGTATATTGTTATATATAATAAAAAAAGTTATACATTTGAAAATATTACTTGACTTTTTGAAAAAGGTACACTACATTAAAATAAAGGAAGTTATGTTATTTTCCTTTTTAAAATAATAATTTAAGTTACATAATAATTAAAATTATGTAAAAGATAAGACTTTGGTTTAAATATTATTAAAATATCATCAGAAAAATGTTTATTAATAGAGATATTTTCCTTTATTTAAATAAATAAATAAATTTTTCTAATAAAAATATAAATTTTTTATCACATATAATAGCATAAACTAATTACAATTATATTTGAAATAATAATTTAATTTAAATCTTCAAATTAAAAGTTATCGCATGATTTCTAGAATAATTGAGAAGATTCAACTCACTTACTTACGCTTGTGATTATAATTGCCTAACTCTGAAATTACTTGTTTGTTGATTTTGGCAAAACATTTTAATAGTTTTTGAATATAAAATGTCCTAATACATTGCATTATTGGTTAACCTTGAAACATGAGATGATGCGACGTAATCAATGGTAAGATACATGTGAAAAATGTCATTATTTTGTCTTAAAACAATGGGCTAACCGTTGCAAATTTCGTCTCAATCTAGAAAGTGTTGAATGCATCTTCAACACACTTCACCCAATTGTGTTTTTGTCTCCCTAATTCCCCTATCGTTTATCCTACTTAATTATTGGCAATTCTCTCCTATAAATATTTGTGAACTAGATGTGCAAGCTATTACGTATTCCCCATCCACATAGGGTTGTCTCCTTCACGATGGAACATCATTCAACCTTTGGACCTAATTTCCGAAAACAAAATACTGCTACTATTAAGGAACTTTCTCTCTTTCCAGTAACCCCCGATCTAAGTTGTGCCCTCACCTTAGCTCTTCCTATTTCAACAGGCGAAGGTCTCAGTAGGAGTCAACGAGTTGGATCGCAGTCTCTAGCTCCAAGAAGAGCCTCAAAGGGTTCTACTTCTAGGAAGCGTAGAAATCTGATTCCAAACTATGTAGTTCATCTCTCTCTCTCTCTCTCTCTCTCTCTCTCTCTCTCTCTCTCTCTCTCTCTCTCTCTCTCTCTCTCTCTCTCATTTATCTATCTATCTATCTATCTATCTATCTATCTATCTATCTATCTATCTATCTATCTATCTATCTATCTATACAGTTTAAGAGAAAAAGTTTGATTCTTTTTAGCTAATAGACAATTTTTCTTCTTTTTTTTCTAGGAAAAGTTGAGCCCTGTCCTTCAAGCTGTGATGCGGTTTGATCATGCTACTATGGAAGAAAATCGACATGCTATGTCTTCATCTACCTCACCTATTATTGGTGGGGAATCGATGCTAAATCCTATCGATGTTGATCTCCAAGTAGTGGGTCAACCATCATCGTCAGCAATTAATGGTGTCGTGGACACCACACTGACACTTGGAATTCCAGGATTAACCACTCATAGTTTTTCTAGAAATAGAGGAGGGTATGAACAACATAATCTACAGTTGACACTAGGACGCAAATGCCCCTTTTAAGATTATGAAGGTCGTAATAACTTATTTTATAATATTTCTCTTGTAGGTTGGCTAGGTAGTCGGCCTTTGTGGCTACCCTTTTAAAACATCAATTGAACTTTTATATGAATTTTCAATAATCTCTCACATGATAAGGTAGTACTTTTTTAGATATATTTCATTGATGGTTCTATTAAACTCTTTTTATATGAAAATATTTGTTTTTTTTTTTATTAGAAGGAGGGCCAAAAATCCAAAAGTATTTGTTTTTAATATATAGACGGAGTGATAATAATTATTAAAGATTTAAATTTAAGTGTTGGTGTCCAATCTAATAGTATTTTTTTTTTCTGAATTGAATTAGAATTTGCAAACTAAAATATTTTATTTTAATTAATATCATATTGAAAGTCTCACATATAAATGATTATGATTTGCTGGCTGTGTAACTCTTCACTCATAATGTACAATAGTTTAATATTTTATATTTTTAAATTTATTTTAAATAACAAATAATAATATAATCATTTTTTATATATTAAAAAATACATAATTTTATATAAAGTACATATTTTCATATAAAAAAGATACAAAATTTTAAAAATATTAATTATGTTTATTTTATAATAGAAAATAATAGTATGTTAATATTATATACTTATATTAAGACTATAATTAGAGTAACTAAATGGATAAAATTTAAATAAATAATAAAATTTTCTTTATTCACTAGGAAGGAACTCGTGAAACCACAAATCTCTCTTTATGAATATTATATATATATATATATATATATATATATATATATATATATATATATATATATATATATATATATATATATATATATATATATATATATATATATATATATATATATATATATATATATATATATATATATATATATATATATATATATATATATATATATATATATATATATATATATATATATATATATATATATATATATATATATATATATATATATATATATATATATATATATATATATATATATATATATATATATATATAACTCTCACATTTTTGGACTTAAAAATTAATGACATTTACATTATTAAATTATTAAATGATCTGTCATTTGTTAAACGTGACAAAATCATTGTATTTTCTCTCTTTTTTTTTTTTTTATAGAAAAACCATTGATATTGTCTATTAACAATATAAATTATAATATGTATTAAAATTTATTATTTTTCAGAAAATTAAATAATATTTTATAAAGTTTAAGGTATATATATATATATATATATATATATATATATATATATATATATATATATATATATATATATATATATATATATATATATATATATATATATATATATATATATATATATATATATATCTATATATATATATATATATATATATATATATATATATATATATATATATATATATATATATATATATATATTGACCTGACCTGATCAGAAGGGGATCACGGGCTGGCCACACGCTGTTGGACTGCTACCTGCTCACCGGTGATGAGGAGGAAAGGGGGTGTACCTGCAAAACACTTCGATGCCAAAGTAAGGAGTTGGGCAGAGTGAGAGCAAAGTACAGAAAAATGGGTAAGAAGTGAATTACCTGACCCTCTTATGGAAGAGGGTATTTATAGAGAGACCCTAGCGCCGGGCCAACGGTCATTTGAGGTGGGCTGGATGACCAGGCCCAACCCTAATGACTGCTAGGGCTTACGTGGCGTAGTGAAGACCAGAACGTGGTCTTCGCCCTAGTCCAACTGTCCTGTGGTCTCCGGAAAGTGGGTTTGACCTACTCTTTCGGAGGTGGGCAGTTGGGGGATGGCGTGTCCCCGCGGAGGGGAGCACGTGGAGAACGTGCGCGTGGCACGTTGTTCTCCCCGTGGAGGGGAGCCCGGGAGATTCCCCGGGGGTCTTGCTCGATGGCATGGAAATACCGCCCGCGGAGGGCGGTGCTTGGTCGTGCGGGCGATTCTCTTGCCCGGTGTGGTTGGGACGGTTCTCCTTCGCGGGGAGATCATTCTAGCATATCGGGGATCTTGTGCTCGACGCGGTACCCGGACCGGGCAAGGCCTGGTGGAACATTGTTGGGCTGGGCCAGCATAGTTCAGCCCGGGGCCCAGTCCAGAACATATATATATATATATATATATATATATATATATATATATATATATATATATATATATATATATATATATATATATATATATATATATATATATATATATATATATATATATATATATATATATATATATATATATATATATATATATATATATATATATATATATTATTTATATATAATACAACCTCTATGCTTTTCAATCTCCATGACCTTGATGACCGCTGTGAACTCTGCAAGGTAGAAGGAAGACCAAAGCTTCTTATCTGCAAAAGCAAGAAGAAAACTTCCACGGTTGTTACGAAAGATTCAACCACAACCATCTGGGAGAAGGTCATGGTTATAAGCCCCATCACAATTGCACTTCTACCAGCTATGAATAGAAGTTTCCCAAGAAAAACTAGTCATGTTGAGGATGTGAAGCAAACTATTTTGAGATAAGGAGCTTGAGTAAATGAAGGATTTGGCGGTGTTGACATGCTGACCAGAGGAAACTGAGTAATTCTGGAAAAGGTTGATAATAACTTGGATGTTGGTGCTTATTCCTTTGTAGAAAATTAAATTTCATATGCATACACGGCATGAGAAGGGATGAATTTTTCTTAGAGCTTTTGATCAGCTTCAAAGATCTATTATTAGACAGTTTGATAAGGCTTCTACTGAGAACCTCTTCAACAAGACAAAATAGAAGAGGAGAAAGAGGGTTTCCCTACCTGACCCCTCTAGTACATTTGAAAAAACCATGGGATGCACCATTTATGGAAATTGACAGAAAAGTTGAATCCAAAATGGCATGTATCAAGTTGTAGAAAGTATTGTTGAACCCAAATCTTTTGAGAACATGCAGAAGTAAACCCCAACTGATAGTGTCAAAAGCTTTTGACATATCTACTTTAAGAGCTATATTACCACCAAAAGATTTATTATGAAAATGGTTTATGGCCTCTGATACAAAACATATGCAGACTCTAATGCACCCACCCTTGACGAAACCTCTTTCTTCATTAGAAATCAGAGTTGACATGAACTTGGCAACTCTATCTTATTGATTATCTTAAACTTGAAGTTGACTAAAGCAATTGGTTTGAATTTATCCACAGTGTTAGAATTATTTGTATTTAGAAGCAATATAATTATGTTGGAGTTGTACTTTGGTAAGATCCACCCTGGAATTCTGGTATGCAGATCTCAGATGTCCTAAGAGATGTCGAGACACTTGATCTCTAATTTAAACACAATGACAAGAAGGAGCACAATAAAATTTGAAGAAAGTAAACGAACACACAATAATTGTTAACTCAGTTCAGTGTACAATAACACCTATGTCTGGGGGCTACCAAGCCAGGAATAAAATCCACTAGATAATATTAATTCTAAGCTAAATAACCTCCGGTTTACAACTTATCACTTAATCACTACCCATGCTTAATTTATACCTAAGACTCTCCTAGGAATGATACCCTTCTCAATTCCCTTTCAATCACAACAGTGATAGAAATTACAACTCAATGCAAACAGCCCAGCTCTAGTATCAACATGATACAAGAGAGGCTCATAAATGCGCAGACCCTAAAATTCACTAAGAAACAATGTATTTTCCACACTTTGATTAGGTTAAATTCATCCTATTTATAACCATAAAATAGACTGGATTTAGACTTCAAAAATGCAGTAATTCTGTTACACATAATCTACAACTTATTCTCCTCAAGAATAGTTTCTTCAATCCAAAGTTTCCTAAAATGTCTCCACACTTAGAAAATGAAATTTTAAAATTCAAACAGAATCTCTGATTCCTCAATCTTGAACGCCGCCTAGGATAAACAAATATTCTCATAATATTCTGAAATCTGGAAATAAATTAATAGTATCAAAACTGCAAAGTAACAGACAAAGATATCGAATCATCATGATAGAACATCTCGTCCAACATCTTGTTCTCCAGTTTATTCTTCATGTTAGAACATCTTATCTAACATCTTAATGTCAAGTTAGTTTTACCAAAATTAATGCCGATCTCAAAAGCTTGGACTTATTAATCTCTCCCTTTGGCAGATTTTGGATAAAACTAACTAAATGACCCTTGCATACAAATACACAAAAAGTCAGAGGCAAAAGTCAGAACAACAGCAGAAATAATATAGCCTCCCCCTCAATCAGTAAATACACAAAAAGTCGGAGGAAAAAATCAGAACAACAATGGAAATAATATAGCTTCCCCCTCAATCAGTTTCTTCTTCTGCAGCAAGTGGTTAGCACTCTCCCCCTCAACAGCAGTCAGTGGTTATCAGTGGTTAGTTAAGTTAGTATTACTCCCCCTTTTAGCCATAATATGACAAAGGTAGTTAACTAACCAAGTAACCAAACATTAACACAAGCAGAACAAGAGTTTAAAGTATAGTTCAAGCACATGAAGTGCCAAAAATATCCTGGGCATTTAGCCCTTACAAAACATAACCACACAAAAAAATAGAATAAAACTACAATCAGATATCATCTTCAGTAGCCTCATCATCCTCTTCCTCTTATTCTTCTCCATCAAGATCATCATCATCAGACCCAACATCTTCAGCATCAGCCTCATCATCTTCTGCTGCATCCTTTTCAGCATTATCTGTACCACCAGCAGCTTCAGTTCCCTTGTCCTGTTCAGCTGCTAAGAACTGTATCAATTGTTTAAGTTTTTCCTTCCTAGTTGTGCTGGACTTGATGATAGCATCTAGATCCTTGCAAGTCTCCTTCAGTTGAGCAATAGTATCATCCTTTGAGGTGGCAGAAGCAGATGTTTGAACAAATGTTGAAACAATATTTGGGACATGATCCCCAGCAAACAGCTTATGGTGCAAAGTCAAAGGAGATTCCCTTTTCATTGCATTATCATCATTAAGCAAAATACCAGAACATTGTTGAAGAATTATGTTACAAAAGAGAATTGGCTTTGAAAAACTCTCTTTATTTGGTAGGAACACACATACACTCACTCGAATAATATTCCCACACCAAATTAACTGCTATAAATCTTCAGACAGGCAAATCCCAAGTTTTCCCCTCAACACCTCAAATTGATTAGCATCCAAAGCTTTAGTAAAGATGTCATCTAGTTGATTCTCTGTGTCAACATGCTCTAATGTTATAACTTTGTCTTCCATAAGATTTCTATTGAAATGATGTCTGATGTTAATATGTTTGGTTCTACTGTGCTGAATAGGATTCTTTGAAATATTGATGGCACTCAAGTTGTCACAGAATAATGTCATGACATCTTGTGTGACATTATACTCAGCCAACATTTGCTTCATCCACATCATTTGAGAACAACTGCTACCTACTACTATGTACTCAACCTTAATAGTAGATAGGGAAACACAACTTTTCTTCTTACTGAACCATGAAATCAAGTTGTTTAACATCCTCCAGAGGTGCTCTTCCTATCATCATCACTACCAGCCCAATCAACATCACAATATCCCATCAATATGGAATTAGAATTATGAGAATACAATAGACCATAGTCACATGTACCATTCACATGCTTCATAATCCTTTTAACTTGATTGATATGACTGACTTTAGGTTCAGCTTGATATCTAGCACAAACTCCAACAGCAAAATTTATGTCAGGTCTACTTGCCGTAAGGTATAGAAGACTTCCAATCATGCTTCTATACAAACTCTGATGAACACTAACACCTTTTTCACCCTTAGACAACTTCAAGTGTGTAGGAGAAGGAGTCCTTTTGTGGCTAGCATTCTCCAAACCAAACTTCTTCACAATACTCTTTGCATATTTCCCTTGACACAGAAATATGGAGTCGTCCATCTGTTTGACTTGGAGACCAAGAAAGTAGGTTAATTCACCCACCAAACTCATCTCAAACTCAGATTGCATTTGCTTAATAAAATGTTGAACCATCTCACCCGATATCCCGCCAAACACAATATCATCTACATAGATTTGCGCTATCATAAGTTTTCCATCCTTCTCTTTAGCAAAAAGAGTTTTGTCAATTCCACCTTTTTTGTATCCATGGTTGATGAAGAACTCAGTTAGCCTCTCATGTCAAGCTCTTGGAGCTTATTTCAACCAATACATGGCCTTCTTCAATTTTAACACATGATCTGGAAATGTAGATCAACAAATCCTTTTGATTATTCCACATATACTTCTTCATTCAAGTATCCATTTAAAAAGGCACTCTAAACATCCATTTGAAACAACTTGAATTTCAACACACAAGTCACTCCAAGTAACAATCTAACAGACTCTAACCTTGCAATAGGAGAAAAAGTTTCATCAAAGTCCACCCCTTCAATTTGAGTGTACCCTTGAGAAACAAGTCTAGCCTTGTTTCTGGTAATCACACCTTTCTCATCAGACTTGTTTTTAAACACCCATCTTGTACTAATAACATTTGACCCTTCAGGTCTTGGCACAAGATCCCAAACCTCATGCCTTTTGAACTGCTCCAATTCCTCTTGCATAGCATTGATCCAGAATTCATCAGTCAAGGCCTCCTTGACATTCTTGGGTTCCAGTTTTGAGACAAAGCAAGCACCAACAACAACTTCTCTTGATCTGGTCATTCTTCCACCATTAGGATCTCCTATTATAAGCTTCTTAGGATGATCTGTCTAAATTCTGATGGAGGGTCTGTTGTCTACTATCTCAGTATCTGCAGATTCAGGATTAACACTTGAGTCTGCAGCATATTCAGGAACATCATGCAATGTTCAACATCTTCTCTAACATCTTCAAGAACATCACTCGTGGGAAAGAATGTTCCAATATCATATGTGATAGCAACTTCTATAATTGAGTCATCAACCACAAAATTTATATATTCTAGCATAACATTAGTTATGGAGTTAAATACTCTATAGGCTTTGCTATTTGTAGAGTATCCCAGAAAGATTCCTTCATCTCTCTTAGGATCCATCTTTCTCCTTTGCTCACGGTCAGCCAAAATATAACATTTGCTTCTAAAGACATGGAAGCACTTCACAGTTGGCTTTCTTCCTTTCTATAGCTCATATAAAGTAGCATATGTGCCATATCTGATGGTTACTCTATTTAGGATATAACAAGCAGTATTCATGGCTTTCGCCCAAAAATGATATGGAAGTTTCTTGGCATGAAGCATGACCCTTGCACATTCTTGAATTGTTATATTCTTTCTCTCAACCACACCATTCTGTTAAGGAGTGATGGGTGAAGAAAACTCATGAATAATTCCTTCAAAGGAACAGAAATCATCAAACTTGCTATTTTCAAATTCCTTCCCATTGAATTGTTATATTCTTTCTCTCAACCACACCATTCTGTTAAGGAGTGATGGGTGAAGAAAACTCATGAATAATTCCTTCAAAGGAACAAAAATCATCAAACTTGCTATTTTCAAATTCCTTTCGCCCAAAAATGATATGGAAGTTTCTTAGCATGAAGCATGACCCTTGCACATTCTTGAATTGTTATATTCTTTCTCTCAACCACACCATTCTGTTAAGGAGTGATGGGTGAAGAAAACTCATGAATAATTCCTTCAAAGGAACAGAAATCATCAAACTTGCTATTTTCAAATTCCTTCCCATGGTTGCTTATAATTCTAACTATGCCACAATCATTCTCTCTTTGAAGTTTTTGATATAGTTCTTTGAAAAGTTCAAACACCTCAGACTTCTGTTTAATGAAATTCACCCAGGTGAATCTTGAGAAGTCATCAACCACAACATAAACACCTTCATATGCCGACCTATGCATGTTAAAACTTGAAAAATTCTTTTTGCATCCTTTTGCCCATTTTCTTCATATACCTATATATATACTCATACATGCATCTTCTTATAGGTAATGTTTCCTAGTGAATAAAACCTAAACGATACCAGATTACAAAGTTGCCCATCATCTTTATCCATTCTTATATACATACACACAATTGAACAACATATAATCATTTTTTGATTGGTTGACCATCTAAATTAGGGTTGATAACGTCCAATTAGGTTTGGTGTAACCAATAATATTGGGTTAGGGGCTTTGTATGTTTCAAATAAGAAAACCAAAATGGGGTTTTCCTTCAAGATCAGGTTTATTTGATGGTTTGGACGAGATCATGTCAACATAGATTCGACCGAGTGAAAGCCTTGGGACAAGGTGGTTTCCTTACAAGGGAGTAGTGCGAGACGATGAATTGTGTTCGGGAATCTCGGGTTTCAACAAGTTGTGTGCTTGGGATAATTTGAGGATTGTAGCCACATTGTTGGTCACTTGATCAAGCTTTGATCAAGAGTTTGGAGGTGGAGGAATCAACACAAAACAATAGGGTTTTTGGGGTTTGCATTCTTCATCTCTTGTATAAACATTTTTGCAAAGAAAAGGTTAATATCACTATCTCAATTCGATTTTGAATTAACGGAATACGTACCCATAGTGAGGCCGATTAGGGAACTGCCTAAACAAATCTTGGTTTTTCTCTCTCTTCATCTCTTTATTTCTTTTATTGTTGGTTATACAATTTATCGAGTTCGTCGTTGTTTGATCAATTCGATTGGAAATTATTCTCTAGTACCTTTTAAAGGTGTTGTTGTTGATCTAATCAAAATTAATTTGATTGTGATAGATTTTAACATCAATAAAAAGAACTATATTTCCAATTGTTATCGACCGTACATCAAGTTTTCAATAAATTGTTTGTGTGTATTTTGTTTGTGTTTTGGTTCATTAGATATACGAGTTACAATTAGCATTGCACGAGTTACAATTAGAATTGCGTTTAATTGATTTGTATCCTGGTCATTGTTGAACATTTGCTTTTGTTATCACTCCTTTTGGTTTGTGATACATATATTTCTTTTCGGTAGTAGATTCGGTTAGACAATTCGATTCATGTCTTTTTTCCGCTGCACGCTATTTTGAAGAAAAAAATTGCTAAAAGTTTTTGGTTGTCAAATTTGCGATCTATTCACCCCATCTAGATCGAAGCTTATCATCTAACAAGTGGAATTAAGAGCCTTGGTTAATTTCGGTGTTGAGATAATTTCTTAGAAGAATGGCTATTGAGCCTAAGGGTGCGTACAATAGAGCATCAATTTTCACCGACGAAAATTATGGCTATTGGAAAGCACTTATGCGTATTCATATCAAGTCAATTGAAAAAGGTATTTGGTATGCTATCCAAAATGGTCCAAATGAAATAACTATGACCAATGAAGATGGTGTCATGATACTTAAATTGGAAGCATAATGAGAAGATAATGATAGGAAATTGTGGTCACATGAAGAACATTCTCACTTCCTCCTTGGGAGTTGATGAGTTTTATCGTGTTTCTCATTGTGATACCACCAAAGCTATGTGGGATGTAACACCCCAAATTTAATTGGAATATTTATTTAATTTATTTAAATAAGAATATTCGCATTTTGGTGATTTTCGGTGGTTCTGTGGAATATTGGAAATTAATGGAATTTGGGTTATTTATTTTGAATAATAATATATAATATGAATATATTAATAATATTATTAATTAAAATAAATACAAGTTGGATAAGGGCAATTTGGACAATTAAGAGGAGTTAGTGAGGGTAATATGGGAAAAGTCCAATTGTGAGGCCCAAGGCTAGGTTTAACAAAAAGGAAATTATGATGGAATTAGGATTCATTTGTTAGACCGTGAAAAAAATCGAGGTCAGAGCTCTGAAGAGGGAGATTGGAGCCAAAAGCTTCGGAAGGTTCCCAAAATTTTTGTGAAGGCTTTGAATTGACAATTAAGGTATGAGGAGTATTACCTTCATGATTTTCCATGTGTAAATTCAATGTATTTAAGGTCGATTTAAGGGTTTAAGAGTTTTGAGGCGAATAATGAGAAAAAGGGATTTTTGGCCTTCGTGGCCTAAATCAATTATTGAGAATTTTAACCGTAGGGATTTATTTGGGGAAAAGGGAAACTAGGTCTTCGTGGCCAAGAACTATGATTTTGACATTGGTCTAACCCTATAAGGAAATTTGATAGTGAGAACTCTGATGATTGTGGTATAGTGGTAAGTATTCCTGAGAGTTAGAGCGTGGATATAAGAAATAGTGACCTTTGGCCTTAGTGGCCTAAACCTATTATTGGTGAATCTAACCGTGAGTTCAATGGGGAAAAAGGAAACCTAGGCCTTCGGGGCTAAAACGCTGAATTTTATTTGTCTAACCCTGAAGGGATACAAATATTGGATAGTGAGTGACTCTGATACCTTTGGGGAAATTGTAGGGAAATTTGTGATCTAGGGCGTGAATATGTTGCGGGATTGGCCTAATGAACCGTAGGTTTTGTGCCTTTATCACCGTAAGATCTTAGGGATAATTTAGGAATGTTTTGGGGGCATTGGGAAAGGGAATCATGTAGACTTTTGGGTTGGATCAAGTTCTGGTGCGTAGCAGAATTTGCTGTCATCGGACTGTTCGCCTAGCGAACAATGTTGTTCCCAGACTCGCCTAGAGAAGAATCCTTCGCACAATGAAGAAACTCACCCCATAATCGCCTAGTGAACATGCCAGCGAACGTAGCAGAGTTTCGCGAATGTTGATCGTGTGCAGCGATGCCTTGATATTTGATTATGTGATTTCTGTGATGGATTAACATAAGTATGACTGTGAATTTTATGTGATTAATACACGATAACATGACGATTTCCATGAGTATAATTACAAATTAATATGTGATAATATGTGATATTATGATAAGTTATGATGACATGATGTATGATGATGATTAGTATGATGAGCTATGATGACATGATGTATGATGATGATTATGATGATGAGCTATGACGTTTGATGATGATGATTATGATGAATGATGATGCACCTATGATGTTATTATGAGGATGATTTATGACGTGTGTATCATGCATTCATATGCATCCGGACTTTGGTTCAGAACCTCGATTACCTTGGCTTCAATCCCTTTGTGTGGATGTGAAGTATTTTGAGGTGCTCTGGTTCTCTAGTAGAATCGATCCTGTTGATGGGGATCTATGGAGGGTTGACGGCCCAGTGTCCATCGCGCTGTGATGATTGGTACCACATGCATTGAGTCTTGTTGCATTTACATTTATGAGATGATTGTGAGTAAATTATGTGAGGGAAAATCCTCATGTACCATACATGGGTTTCAATAATGACAAAACACAATCATGGATGAATCGGCCTTTCGACTCTACCACCACAATACAAATGCATATCACATCTCTCATATCTTTCTTATGTCTATCTAAACTTGCCATATTAAGATTCAATATAGGTGGAAGATCATTTGTTATGCCTGGAAGCACAAAATCCACAAAAACAAGCATTTTTACAAATCTGCAAGCTTTGAGTCGACCACAGGTTGACGCATGGTCAACGCATGGAGTAGTGCAATTTCCCACGGGTCAGAGCACGCTGACCTATGGTCGACGCATGCTATTAAGATTTTTAATCTGCCTAAAACTGCAGGCTATGCGTCGATGCATAGTCCTGCTATGGTCGACCGTTCGCTCGTTTATGCTGTTGCTGAAGACTTTCTACTTTGTTTGAAAAGTGGTTAAGACTGTTGGCTTGTGGTTACTATATATAGTAGTTTTCTGTTCTTTTCTCATCAACAATTGAAACATTAAGTCAATTGCACAAGAACAAGAAAAGTGAAATAGGTGCCCTAGTTTTCTTCATCTTCATCCTCAACATTTCACAACACAACAATTACACACAACAATTTTTGTTGTGCATTATGGTCTGTTCAAGGTGATAACGTCCGAAGCTGTAGATTGGGAATCCGGTTTGGGTTGAGTTTGGGGTAGGTTTTTCTTGAATAAAACCTTGAAGGTTTTGCCCTTCAAGATTCGTCGAATTTGGGGGTTTTTGGTACGAATCGTCTCATCAACTTTTAGTCGAGCGAAGGTGATTGAGAAGCGGCGGGCTTTGTCAATCTAGTAGTGGGAATCTGTGAAGTGGGGAAGAGAGATTCAGGTTCGATTTGTTGGTGTTTGAGATCATCTGGGCCGGGGTTTGAAGAACGCAAGGTTATTCAACAAAGGGGCTGTAATTGGAGGTCTATCAACAATAATCGAAGGACTTGATTCAACTTGAATCAAGGAACAAGGAGAGAAAGCATCATCAACAACTAGAGATTTTGTTTGTATAATTTTCTTGTCTATATTTGTATAAACGTTTCAACTCTACAGGTGATATCTATATTATATCGAGCTCAATTCTAGTTTTAGAATTGAGGGCAGACGTACCCCGAAGCGAGGATGGCGGGGGAGCTGCCTCAAGAAATCTTTGTCTCCTTTATTTTTCAGCACTTTCATTTTTGCTTGATAATTGAGTAATTTTAGTATAAACAATTTTATCAAGTTAGCATTGGTTTGAGTAAGTGATTAACACTGTTTTTAACTCTAGTACAATAGTGTATTGTACAAGGAAGCTAGAGTCACTTACTCAAGACAAAACTCACTTGGAGTGCTTCGCACGCCAAGTGTTTGATAAATTGCCTACACCAAAATTCACTTGTATTGTTTACATATTTTGGTTGGCATTGTGTAGCATTGGAACTAGTCTTACTAATTAGTTATATTAATCAATTGATAGTGTGACTAGTGTGGTGATTCTATTTGCTTATTATCATTTCCATAAGGCTAGACGCATATTCGGTCTTCTAATAACGGTTCGTTATAGACGGTATTTTTCCACGTCCGCTTCCGCATATCAAATATTTTTAAAACTAATTTTTAATTGGTAGCGCCGACTGATTTTTTAATACGGATCTATTCAACCCCCCTTCTAGATTCGTGCCATCGTCTAACAAGTGGTATCAAGAGCATCGGTTTACTCCGTGCTTCAAATATAACTTTGATAGAAAATGGCTAACGAACCTAAAGGGGCTTATAATAGAGCTACCGTTTTTAATGGAGAAAATTACAGTTATTGGAAGGACTCTGTGCGGGTGCACATAAATTCCATAGATAGAAAAGTGTGAAATGTTATTCTCAATGGTCCAATGGAAATGACTATGACCAATGCGGATAATGAGATTGTGCCTAAGCCTGAAGCACAATGGACTAATGATGATGAAAAGAAATATAACTATGATTGGAAAGCCAAGAATATTTTGATCTCCTTATTAGGAGTTGATGAATATTATCGGGTTTCTCATTGTCTTACGACAAAAGCTATGTGGGACTCATTGTAAGTCGCCCATGAGGGGACTAATGATGTTAAGCTAGCTAGAATCAACACATTAACACAAGAGTTTGATCTCTTTTACATGGAGCAAGGGGAAACCATTTCGGACATGCAACAGAGATTCACTCATCTCATCAATAGACTGCATTCACTAGGTACGCCAGTGGCCAATGATGTTGCTACTAACAAAATTTTGAGATGTCTTAACAGGGAATGGCAGCCGAAGGTAACCGCCATCAAGGAAGTGTTATACCCCAAATTTGTCCTACCTTTTTCAAAATCATCATTCGCCTGACTTTGTTTTTAATTTACCTCGCTTGTACAACGTAGCGTATTTTTCAGCAAAAATAAACTTTTTCACCTTTTTGCTCAATAAGAGTGCGCCACGTGGCATTTTTTGTATTTATCATTGTTTTGGTTTCTTCATTTTATTTAGACAATGTTATTATAATTAGAATAGAATTAGAGAATTTAGTTTTTTAATAAGAAATTAGATTAAAATTATTTAATTAAGATAGAGTTAGAATAAGATTAGTTAAATAGTTAGAATTAGAATTAATTAATTAATTAAAATCAATTGTTAATTAATTAAACAGAAAATTAATAAAAGAAAAGAAAAATAGAAAAATTAAAAAAAGCAAAACACGGTTGATGTGAACATTTAGGATTGGAAGTTGGGTATAAAAGGGTAACCTACTGTTCACTATCATGAACCCATTGGAGAAAACCTAGCCGCCCTCAAATCCGCCGAAAAAGCCTTCATCTTTTTCCGTCGCACCCTTTCTTCTCCTTCTCCAAACCCTCCGTTTTTCTTCAAACCCGCCATCATCATCTTCAAACAAATCTCAACCTGCTCCGCCTCAGAAGCTTCCATCACCCCGTCAAAACCTTATTTCCACCATACTCCGGCAGTTTGCAGTTGTGAGAAACCACTAAGACCCTCAACCTTACCCTTTTGTTTTCGCCGTAAACCTCACAAACTCTCAACCCAGCCACCGAGAAATCGTAAACCCCTAAACCCTTCTTCATCTCCACCACGCATCAGCTACCACTAATAACTCCATTATTTTGTAATGCCGACCAACTATCATTAACCATTACATGAAGTTTGCCACAGAAAACTCGTCTTCATTCGCCTTCGAACTGGCTGCTAGGAAATCGTCGGCAAAACCTCCGCTAGCGTAACGACAACAGTCCTTGTAAGTGGCAGCAACAATATCACACGGTTCAACCCTTGCTACAAGGACCTGCGGTTTTGTGTCCGACATCGTAGCGGCGACATAACCAGTTTACGCACATCGGTAACACCCTGAAATCGTTGTTTTGTTTTTACGTAAATATTTTGATCATTGTGTAAAATTGGTGTTTCAATTATTTTTGTTCTCGCGAAATTCCACTTCATTCACATTAAACTTGATTGCTGTCGGTGATGCTTTTCTTCTACATTTTTGATCGTGTTCCCGATGTTTTGGTTGTCGTAGATTTTGATTGGTATGTTGTGACATCTTGTAAATGCTAAAGAAAAACACTATGCACTGCTATTTGTTTTAGTGATATATATAGTATGAATAATTCAATATTAATATACATAGTTTGTGAACCTGGTGTTTAATCTGAATTGCTGCTGTTCTCATTTCATTTCGGTTTGAATGTTACAATATCCTTAGCTAATTAAACTTTATAAATAGTTAGTGTTTAATTAATGTCATTTTATTTTGAGGCTAAGTTCTGGAAGTTTGACTTTTAATACATCCTTCTTATTTGATTGTTACTTGTTATGGATATATTTATTGAGTTTTTGTTGGATGAAAGTCATTGTGTTACATGTGCTGACTGTTGTTCATTCACTCTAATTGACATAGCGCTGATGTTATTGGTCTTTACACCGTAAAAGAAATTTGGGTTGCTATGGTTCTTTCAATTTACATTCAAGAAGATTAATGGTGTCTTTTTATGGAGGAGCACGTTTGGTTTGCTATGTATGCAGTTTTAGAATGTTTGGTTACTGTATTTGGTTAGTTTGTCTATCATTCTTTTTTTTATTTAGTAAAATTTTGTTTAGCATTTGTGTTTTATTAATCAATTTTATATTTTGTGCAAAAAGTGGTGACATCTAGCCCATTTGTTTTTGTTAATAGATCCTCTGATTTTTCATGTGGTCATTTATTATTAGCTTGTTATCATTAATTACTTAACTAATTTGTTTTATAAATTAATTAATTAACTATAATAGAATGTTTCATTGTAGTTAGAGTTTAGTCTCATTACTATTTTTACACCTCTTATGATTATAGATAATTTTGTAGTTTGTACATATTGGGCTGTTATTTTAATAAATTAGTCTTATACTAATTAGACCACTAAAATATTAATTTTGACTTTTCACTAAAGACAAAATTTTCTAGTCTTAATTAAATTTTTAAATATTTTAATTCAAGTTGTTTTGTTAAATTAATTTATCGAAAGTAGTGGGTTTTTGGGGTCTAGCATCCTTTGAGTCCTTGGACAACCGCTCTCGAGGCGCACGCCCTTGAGTTGTGGTTGTTCCGTCTTTTGGTTTTCAAATCGTTTTTTTTCACTCAATTAAATTTTATAAACAACTTTTATTAATTAGATATTTTTATAAGAAATTTCAATTATTCTTTCTTTTAAAAAATATATTTCAAAATTATTGCCGAATAATATTTTAAATATTAAACTTTTAAAAAATATATACTTTATTAATTAAGTTAAAATATTTTTCTAAGATATTAAACTTTTTTTCAAAACAATTAATTGTAATTAGCTTTTCTCAAAACTTTTTTACAATTGATTAATTTATTTTATATATGAAAATTAAAATTATTTTTCTTAATCAAATTAAAATATCTTTCTTAAACAAATTTCAAAACAATTGAATTCTTGGATCTCGCCTTCCTTGGATTCCCGAGAGACTACTCTCGAGGCGTACGCCTTGAGTTGCGGTTGTTTCGTCGTTCATTATGCTCAATTCTTTTCAAAATCTTTAAAACCTTTTCAAAAATAAATTTCTCGATTTAGTCAAGCCATTAACCTTTGATCACCATACACAACATTTTAAAGCTTAATCCTGTGCTTCCTTATAGTGACACCTATTTGATCAATTATTTCTAGTTGGTCACTTAGAAGACTAGCCCACTTTACTAGTGCACACGTTTAAAACTCGAATTCAAACATTGACTCCTTTCGAGCCATATTTCAAAACATCAAAGAGGAGGAGCTTGGAACTAAAGCTTGCACGCAATTTCAAGGGTCAACGGAACCACTCCGTTCGGTAACTTTCCTTACTTTCAATCTTATATTTCTAGAATACTTAGCGCGCCTAATCCGAACACGCTAACCTACTCAAATCATTTGTCTTAATTAAATTACGAAAGTATCGAGTTCTTGGAGTCGCGCATTCCTTGAATTCGAGAGCGACAACTATTGAGGTATACACCTTGATTAGCGTGTCATTCGAACTTTTGTTTCTAAAACACTTCCTCTAATTATTTGGACAAGTACATTCACTGTCCAACAAACATATTTCATAATTAATGGGATGAAAAAGATGTCGTTGGGATCTAGCATTCCAACGATATCCCGACTAGTTGATTACGAGGCCGACGTCTTGCTTATCGAATAGTCGTCATTCCTCCCAATTTTTTTCAACCTGTCTAACCTCGTTTCTCACCCTCGTGTGATCAAATCAAAATCTCCCTCAATTCAAACCCTGATACGTGTCTAAATCGTCCATCAAACGCAAATTTCTAAATTGAATGAAAAATGTATCGTTGGAATCTAGCATTCCAGTAATATCTCGACCAATTGATTGTGAGGTCGACGTATCGTTTATCGAATAGTCGTCATTCTTCGTTTTGTTTATCGAATAGTCGTTATTCTCCATCAAAATACCTAACCAAACTTCTTTTTCTCGCCCTCGTGCGATTGAATCTTTTTAAACCTAATTCCTTGCCCTTGCCCGATCCCTACAACTCAAACAACTTTTTTACCAAAGAACATTGTTTATTCCATTCTTCCGCGCATATGAACTCGTTCTTCAGCCTCCCCTAGTGAGCAGACAAGCCAATATTTAGCAGTTAGAATGCGACATAAACTTTCGTTCGACTCATATACACCTTTTCTCAAAGAACATTGTTTAGTCTATTTTTCCGCGCATAACAAACTCGTGCTTCAGCCTCCCCTAGTGAGCAGACAAGCCAATGTTTAGCAGTTAGAATGTGACCTAAACACTCGTTCGTTTACCACCCTTTTACCGTAGTTAGCCGAACTACGGATGCTCTGATTTCTCATTTATCAATGCGAATACGTAGGCACAAGATTGCGATGATCTTAGCGAGCACAATTCCCTCCTTTACCCGTAGTCCCACGAACTATGAATGCTCTGATTTTCCACTTCTTACAAGTGAAGATACGTAGGCACAAGGGCCCCAATCCTTGGCGAGCACCCTATCTTAAAACCACCCATTCCCCCTATAGGAGAAACCTTAGAAGAAAACTAACAAGCTAGCTAACTTTACTCTCGAATAAAATCAAGAGGTTCCCGTTGAGTACAACGGACGTGGAGGGTGCTAATACCTTCCCTCTGTGTAACCGACTCCCGAACCTAGAATATTGGTTGCGATGACCATGTTCTTATCTCCTTAAAGGTTTTATCGATATTTTCCTAATCCATCCCTGGAATGAATAAAGTTCGGTGGCGACTCTGTTTCGAACGTTTTTTCCGCGTCCATCGCGAGGATTGTATTTTTCGAGGTACGACAGGAAGCTAACGACCTCACAATTTTGGGTTTAACAACATTGTTTGGAAAGCTGCAAGAGCACGAACAAGTGCTCTTAAGCCTAGAGCAACATGAAAAGAAAGAAAAGAAGGACAAAAAAAAGATAGTTGAAAAGAAATCTATTGCTCTCAAGACTTCCTCCTCAAAGTCTAAATCTAAGGAGCATAGTGATTATTCATTGAGTGACGATGAAGGAGATGACAAGAGTGAGGATATGGGGCTGTTTGTAAAGCGTTACAACCGCTATATGAGAAAGAATGGCATCCAACACTCCGAGAAGAACCTTGTCAACTTCCGAATGCAATCTAGGTACTCTAGAAATGATGACACCAAGGGGAATAAAACTAGAGGATCATGTTATACCTGCGGGAAGACCGGACACTATAAACCGGATTGTCCTTTAAACAAAAAGGGCAAGAAAAAAGAATCAAACAAATCACATAAGAAGCAATCAAAGCCAAGGAGAGCATATATAGTTTGGGAAAGCGATAGTGACTCCTCCGAGGACGAAATCTCAAGTGATGAAGAGGAATCCGTGAATTTGTGTCTTTCCGCTCACCAAAAGAACAAGAAAAAACAGGTACGACATGCTAAATATGATAATTCTTCAAACATGTCTCATTTTGAATTACAAGCTGCATTTAATACTTTGCATTGTGAAGCTAAAGAAGCCTTTAAAAGGCTTTCCTCAAATAAACAAATTTTTATTCACTTAGAACAAAAGATCCTTGATTCTGAAAGAAAACTTGAGGCACTTAAAGCTTCCATAGTAGAAAGTACTAAAGCAGGTTGTGAGGACCTTAGAAGTAGAATAATTAACTTTGGGTGTGACACTTGTTACATTTAGCAAAATGAAGTTAGAACCCTAAATGCCAAACTTAACAAGGCTCTTGAGCCCAAAATTACTTTTGCTATTGATAAATCTGATTTTAGAAAAAGTATGGTGAATCCATATCAAAAATACAAATATGTTATAAGGGATCAAGATAGCAAAGGCAATTCAAAAGTTAATTTTTCTTGTCTATATTGTTGCAAGAAAGGCCATTCCATTGCTAAGTGCCATTTTAGGAGATTTCTAGTTCCTAAAGGCGTTTATCAATGGTTGCCCAAATGCGACCATTTTGTTACTCGCGACTTAGGACCCAATAAGCCATTGGGTACCTCCTCTTGTTAATTGCTTTTCCATAGGTACAACATCTTGAGAACACCGAGAGAAGATGGGTTCTCGATAGTGGCTGCTCAAGACACATGACATGAGACATATCTCTCTTCATCGACTTTGTGGCAAAGAAGAAGGGATATGTAACCTATGGATATAACAACCGCGGTGCAATACTTGGTAAAGGTAGTGTACGTAACCCTTCTTCCACTACTATATTTGACGTATTGCTTGTCGAGGGTCTTAAACATAATCTAATTAGCATTATCCAATTATGCGACAAAGGATATAATGTATCATTTTCTAAAGAATGTTGCAAAATTGTGCATAATGATGAAAAGAAGAGCATGTTTAATGGCCTAAGAGTTAAAAATGTCTATATGCACTTGAATGAAGTATCGTTAACAAGTGACAAATGTCTCATGACAATGAGTGAAGACTCATGGTTATGGCATAGACGTTTAGCACATGTTAACTTTGACTTGCTCAACAAGGTAGTATCCAAAGATCTAGTCCTAGGTCTCCCCAAAATAAAGTTTACCAAGGATCACCTTTGTGATGCTTGTCAAATGGGAAAGCAAACGAGGATCTCTTTTAAATCCAAAATTGTTTCAACTACGAGACCTCTCGAGCTTCTCCATATGGACTTATTTGGGCCATCTAGAATTAAAAGCCTAGGTGGAAACTATTACAGTTTCGTAATAGTGGATGATTTCTCTAGATTCTGTTGGACTATCTTTTTGGCTAGCAAGAGCGATACATTCGCCGCCTTTGAAAGATTTGCTAAGCTTTCCCAAAATAAATTAAACACAAACATTGTGTCAATTAGAAGTGACCATGAAGGTGAGTTTGAAAACCATTTATTTGAAGAATATTGCGGTAATCATGGAATTGATCACAACTTCTTTGCTCCATGTACTCCTCAACAAATTGGGGTTGTGGAGCACAAAATCGTATTTTAGAAAAGTTGGGGAGAACCATGATCAATGAAAGTGAGTTACCGAAATATTTTTGGGCCGACTCCATAAGTATGGCATGTTATGTTTTAAATAGGGTGCTCATCCGCCCCATCTTAAACAAAACACCGTATGAACTTTTGAAAGGGCGCAAGCCAAATGTATCTCACCTACATGTTTTAGGTTGCAAATGTTTTGTGTTGAATAATGGAAAGGAAAACTTAGACAAGTTTGATTCCAAGGCCGACAAAGGTATCTTCCTCGGATACTCTCAGTCAAGTAAAGCCTATAGAACTTACAATAAGAGATTGCTTACCGTCGAAGAGTCTGTGCATGTAACTTTTGATGAATCTTATTCGAGAGACGTCGGAAAAGATAGTGTTGTTCATGGTGCAGGTACATCTACAGAAGACATACTCAAAGGTGACGAGCCGAGAATTGATCAACCCGACCAAGCCAAAATTGAGGAGGAGAAAGATGACCGCCATGAGGAAACCGAGGAAGTCCATCTGTCTACAAAAGGTGATCTCTCTCCAGCTTGGAAGTCTTCCAAAGACCACCCAATCGACAAGATCCTCGGTGATATCTCAAAAGGAGTTACGACTCAATCTCAGATAAGTAATTTCTGTTATCACTTCGCTTTCGTTTCAGAAATGGAACCTAAAAACCCTAAAGACGCCTTACTCGATGAGCACTGGCTTTTATCCATGCAATAGGAACTTAATTAGTTCAAGAGAAATGAGGTTTGGGACCTTGTCCCTCCTCCGCGAGGTCATCGAGTAATCGGCACCCGATGGGTGTTTAGGAACAAGTTGGACGAAAATGGGGTAATAACCCGAAACAAGGCGCACTTAGTCGCGCAAGGGTATAACCAAGAGGAAGGCATCGACTATGAGGACACTTATGTGCCGGTTTCCCGACTCGAGGCTATACGCCTTTTACTTGCCTTCGCTTGTGCGAAAAACTTTAAGCTATTTCAAATGGATGTGAAAAGTGCATTCCTCACCGACTATATTAATGAAGAAGTTTATGTTGCACAACCTCCGGGTTTTGAGTCTCGTGAATATCCCGATCATGTTTACAAATTAAAAAGAGCCTCATATGGACTCAAACAAGCTCCAAGGGCTTGGTATGGGCGACTAAGCAAATTTTTACTTGATCAAGGGTATTCAAGAGGCAAGGTCGACACAACTCTCTTCATTAAAAGTCAAGGAAAACACTTAATTTTGGTACAATTTTATGTTGATGATATTAATTTGGGTCAACTAACATGAATCTCGTGAGAGAGTTTTCTAACCTTATGCAGGGGGAGTTCGAGATGAGTATGATGGGAGAACTCACATACTTTCTCGGATTACAAATTAAACAGCTTGAAGAAGGAACATTCGTGAGTCAAACGAAGTACTGTTTAGAACTTCTCAAGAGATTTGACATGGCAAACTCCAAGGCCATTGACGCACCTATGCCGACATGTGCAAACTTAAACAAAGATGAAAGTGGTAAGGATGTAGAGGTAAAAAGGTATCAAGGTATGATTGGCTCACTTCTTTATCTTACCGCCTCTAGACCCAACATTATGTTTAGCGTGTGCATGTGTGCTCGATATCAATCGGCTCTTAAGGAATCCCATTTTAAAGCTGTTAAGCGTATACTTCGCTACCTATCCGGTACTCCGAAGTATGGGCTATGGTATTTCAAAGGAAATGATTGTTTGTTGGTAGGCTTCTCCGACTCCGATTTTGCTGGGTGCAAATCGGATAGGAAAAGTACTAGTGGTACTTGTCACCTTTTTTCAAATTCTTTGGTCAGTTGGCATAGCAAGAAACAAGTTTATGTTGCCTTGTCAACCGCTGAAGCGGAATACGTTGCCGCCGACAGTTGTTGCGCTCAAGTCTTGTGGCTTAAGCAACAATTGTTGGATTTTAACCTCAAACTTGAATGTATTCCTCTTTTCTGTGACAACACAAGTGCCATTAATCTTACCAAAAATCCGGTGTTGCATTCACGCACCAAACATATCGAAATTCGACACTATTTTCTTAGGGATCATATAGAGAAAGGGGATGTTATTTTTGAACATGTTGACACAAAAAAATCAACTAGCGGACATTTTCACAAAGCCGCTAGCCACTGAAACTTTCTTTCATATCCGTCGAGAACTTGGCATTCTCGATATTTCGGATCGTGTGTCATAATATTGCCTGTACATCTCTTATTCATTTATGATTATATTATTGTACATCTAACAAATTAAGGTGGTTGTAAGTACAATTGTATAATTCATCTAGCTACCTTTGGCATAAAGGTGATGTTGTTCCTTATCTCTCTCTCTCTCTCTCTCTCTCTCTCTCTCTCTCTCTCTCTCTCTCTCTCTCTCTCTCTCTCTCTCTCTCTCTCTCTCGCTAATTTATCATGTTTACAAGTTGTATCACATGATAAATATTGTCAATATGACCTATTCTATCTATCATGTTTGTTTGATTGCTTGATAGTGGTGTGGCATTGTATTTATGCATAAATTGTTGCTCATCTGTGCATAAAAATGAAAATATGCAAATTTTACTTGCATGAGTCGACCGCAACAGAGCAATGGTCGACGCACACATATAACTTTTTACATTTCTCAATTTTCAAACAGTATGTGTCGATGCATGCAGAGAAGCGGTCGACGCATCGCGCGAAAATTCATATTTTTTTGGACCAAAAACGTTAAAACTTCTTTTAAAATTCAAATTTGGTCTTCTCATTGATTGTGCATTAACCTAGATACATTGTAAGTTGCATCTACCTACTGCTTAATGATTCTTGTCCTCTCCTCTTTCCAAAACCCTAAATAACCTCTATAAAAGGGGGGAAAGTCTCATTCTCTCTCCACACATCATCTCATTACCTCTTCTATCACTTTCCTCAAACTATCATCCATGGCCTCCAGAAGAATCACTGGTAAGAGAACCTCAAGAGCATTATCATCCGGCTCCATTCCGGTGACAGCACTGTCGCTTGTTCCACCACCTCTTACATAAAATTTCAACAAATATTTCAGCAAACGGGCCATGGTGAAACAACATGCATATTATCGGAACTCGACTGAGCGCATGCATCTTGCTCATGTCATCTCTCTGCTGGATTTCCAAGGTATCAACAATTTCTTGGAATGTAATTCAAAGTATAGTGAAGATCTTGTGCGTATCTTCTACACATGCATCCACGACAAGTTCAGAGGCTCTCTTTTCCACTCCCAAATTGGTACTACAAAGGTTAGTCTAAATTCTGCTGTTTGGAGAAAGTATTTCAATTTGGATCTTGATGGTGATAAACCTCTGTATGAGGTAATCGATACTCACACAATGGCTGGATATGATTTTAAGATTGCCTTAAACTCAATGTTGAAAAGGCCATATCCACCTCAAATTGTGACAAGTGATGCGTTCCCAAGAACAGTCACCGCAGGTAAATTGAAAGCAGGAGATAGAATTCTACAATGGATTGTGGCGTGCATTTTGCGGCCCAACAAAGGAGGACTCTCTCGTGTAGAGCAAGCAGAGGTTCATTTAATGTATCTTTTGAAAAACAGAATCAAGATCAACTGGCCCTTCTACATTGCTAGTTGAATGTATGCTCTACGAGATTCCGGTAAGGGTACCGCTCTCGCGTATGGCTCATTTATACAAGAGATTCTTACAACTGCTGAAATTGATTTTCCAGATTTTCATTACACATCACTCACGTCCGACCAAGAGTTTTGTCAGAAAACTCTTTCAATGATGGGTTACTTTTGGTCCCAAGAGCAAATGAGGTACAAATTCTCTGGCAAGGCAACTGCTCGACGAAATGAAGTAGAATCAGATGGAAGTGAGGAAGACAGTGAGGAAGAAGAAGAAGAAGAAGAGGAAGAAGCAAACGACAACCAAGAGGAACAACATATTCATCATCAAATGGACACCGATCAACATGTCAATGAAGATTGGGTGCACCATACCGCTTCAACCGAGGATGAAAATGATCAGGGATGGGGGCAATGACAATACACAAGGTGGACCACAATGCAACAATTTTATCAGCCGTATCAAGAGGGTTCTGAAGCACCTCTTTCTCCTCCACAGCCACAATCCTATGAAATTCTTAACATGATGCGGTCTATGCAACTGGAACAACAAACCTTTATGAGGGCTCAGGACGAGCGGTTTGCTCAAATCAATAGCCAGCTCCAGACGCAAAATCAAAGGTTAAATACTTTTTCAAAAAATATGGATGCAAGGTTCGAGGCTCTAGCTGCCTCAAATGAACGCCAGGAACATGGCATATCCCACACCATAAATCACTTGAACAGCGTTGTTGTGCAGTTTACCGACTTGGTCGATCCATACAACAGCCCACACTTCTATGGGAGGGGACAAGGATATTAGTGCATGTTTGCATCTTATTATATGTGTTGTTTTTTTTTGTTTCTTAGTTTCTTCATGTAACAATGTTTGCACTTTAAATTGTCATATGTCTCTTTGAGCTTCTGCTGTACCTTGTTTATTAATATATGATATTTTTATTCTTTGATATCTTGTTCATTGACAATTTTTGTGTGAATATTTGTTGATGTTAGTTATTACCTGTTGAGCATTTATGTGATTTGAACACCTAATTCTTAACCTATCTCTTTCTCTTTTTGATGTTGTCAAAGGGGGAGAAGAGAGTGTGCCAAGCCAAGACATTAGTTATAGCAGTTTGATACTTTGAAGAAGTATAGAATGGCAAAAGGAAGACTTTGTGAATTGGGCATTAAGAAATGGGGAGGCTATTAACATTGGGCATTAAGCAAGGGGGAGGTTACTAATATTGCATTGCTCACGTTGGCTTCGCACGTTTTGTCATCATCAAAAAGGGGGAGTATGTGAGGGCAAATCCTCATGTACCATACATACTTGGGTTTCAATAATGACAAAACGCAACCATGGATGAATCAGTCTTTCGATTCTACCACCACAAGGCAAATGCATATCACATCTCTCATATCTTTCTTATGTCTATCTAAACTTTCCATATTAAGATTCAATATAGGTGGAAGATTATTGGTTATGCCTGGAAGCACAAAATCCACAAAAACAAGCATTTTTACAAATCTGCAGACTTTGAGTCAACCACAGGTCGACGCATGGTCAGCGCATGGAGTAGTGCAATTTCCCACGGGTCGACACACACTGACCTATGGTCGACGCATGTTGTTAAGATTTTGAATCTGCCTAAAACTGCAGGCTATGTGTTGATGCATAGTCCTGTTATGGTCGACCGTTCGCTCGTTTATGTTGTTGCTGAAGACTTTCTACTTTGTTTGAAAAGTGGTTAAGACTGTTGGCTTGTGGTTCCTATATATATATATATATATATATATATATATATATATATATATATATATATATATATATATATATATATATATATATATATATATATATATATATATATATATATATATATATATATATATATATATATATATATATATATATATATATATATATATATATATATATATATATATATATATTAGTTTTCTATTCTTTTCTCATCAACAATTGAAACATTAAGTCAATTGCACAAGAACAATAAAAGTGAAATAGGTGCCCTAGTTCTCTTCATCTTCATCCTCAACATTTCACAACATAACAATTACACACAACAATTCTGGCTGTGCATTGTGGTATGTTCAAGGTGATAACGTCCGAAGCCGTAGATTGGGAATCCGGTTTGGGTTGAGTTTGGGGTAGGTTTTTCTTGAATAAAACCTTGAAGGTTTTGCCCTCCAAGATTCGTCGAATTTGTAGGTTTTTTGGTATGAATCGTCTCATCAACTTTCAGTCGAGCGAAGGTGATTCAGAAGCGGCGTGCTTCGTTAATCTAGTAGCAGGAATCGGTGAAGTGGGCAAGAGAGATTCAAGTTCGATTTGTTGGTGTTTGAGATCAGTCGGGCCGGGGTTTGAAGAACGTAAGGTTATTCAACAAAGGGGCTGTAATCAGAGGTTTATCAATAACAATCGAAGGACTTGATTCAACTTGAATCAAGGAACAAGGAGAGAAAGCATCATCAACAAACAAAGATTTTGTTTGTATATTTTGCTTGTCTATCCTTGTATAAACGTTTCAACTCTACAGGTGATATCTATATTATATCGAGCTTAATTATAGTTTTATAATTGAGGGCAGACGTACCCCGAAGTGAGGACGACGGTGGAACTACCTCAACAAATCTTTGTCTCCTTTATTTTTCAGCACTTTCATTTTTGCTTGATAATTGAGTAATTTTAGTATAAGCAATTTTATCAAGTTAGCATTGGTTTGAGTAAGTGATTAGCACTATTTTTAACTCTATTATAATAGTGTATTGTACAAGGAAGCTAGAGTCACTTACTCAAGACAAAACTCACTTGGAGTGCTTCGCACGCCAAGTGTTTGATAAATTGCCTACACCAAAATTCACTTGTATTGTTTACATATTTTGGTTGGCATTGTGTAGCATTGGAACTAGTCTTACTAATTAGTGATATTAATCAATTGATAGTGTGACTAGTGTGGTGATTCTATTTGCTCATTATCATTTCCATAAGGCTAGACACATATCCGGTCTTCTAATAACGGTTCGTTATAGACGGTATTTTTCCATGGCCGCTTCCGCATATCAAATATTTTTAAAACCAATTTTTAAATGGTAGCGCCGACTGATTTTTTAATACGGATCTATTCAACCCCCCTTCTAGATCCGTGCCATCGTCTAACATTTGTATTTATGAGATGATTGTGAGTAAATTATGATGTTGTGACCTTTGATGTCTTTTGAGGAATATGAATGTGATGAATACGAAAATGACGCCATTTATATGCTAATTTCATACCTTGATTATTATGAATCGTTTTACTCACCCTGCATGTTTGAATATTACCTCCACGTGGGTAACATGCAGATGACCAGGTTTAGCCGTGGACGCCATTAAGGACTTTTGAAGTTTTGAGTTGTTAGCCTTATGGTTAACTTAGAGGGTCTTACTTTGATAGTGTAACATCGGGTTGGGGTCTATGTTTTATTTGAGTTATTTTGATTATCTTTTCGTATAAGCAGAACTTTGGATTATGCCTTTGAGTTCCGCTGCCTGTGAGCAATTTTTGATATCTTTTGGGAAAACCCGTTGTACACGGAGCATTGACTTATTTTGAGATATTTAGAAATGTACGCCCTTTGAGGTGATTTTTATTGAGTTAAATATTTTACTCTGATATATGTGAAAAATGTGTCGTTTAATTGTGGGGTAGAAAAGGGTGTTACATGGGACGCATTAGAGATTGTCCATAAGGGTACTAGTGATGTCAAACAAGCTAGGATCAATAGTACCCTCATGGATAATCTCTAATGCGTCCCACATAGCTTTGGTGGTCTCACAATGAGAAACATGATAAAACTCATCAACTCCCAAAATCTATGAGAGTTGATGAGTTATAAGATGACAGACACATTGAATAAAGAGTTTGAGCTGTTTTGTATTGAGCATGGTGAAACCATTGCGGATATGCGAAAATGGTTCACTCATCTTATAAATCGATTAAACGAACTAGGTAATCTTGTTTCCAATGAACTTTCTACTAACAAAGTTTTGATATTACAGATTTGTTTGACAAGTTGGAAGAGCATGATCAAGAGCTTACTTGCTTGGAAAAATACGAGAAGGAATACAAAGAGCAATCAAAGAGTGAAAAAGGGAAAGACAAAGAAGAAGGAAAGAAATCCATTGCTCTAAAGACTTCTAGCTCAAGGCCTTTTCAAGATGAGCAAATGAATAGTGTAATTAAAGATGACAACGAATCCGACGAAGAAGATATGGGATTATGCATAAAGCGAGTCAATAGATACATGTTAAAACATGACTACAAATATCCTAACAAGTACCACGATAAATCAATAAGGTTATCAAGTTCCTCAAAAGAAGAAGATGAAATCAAAAAAGGAAAGTCACGAAGTACGTGTTACAACTGTGGTAAATCCGGTCATTCTAAGCCGGAGTGTCCCAAAATTAAAAATAAAAAAGGATGTCACAAAAAGTCTAGAAAAGGTAGAAGAACCTATGCCACTTGGGAAAGAGAAAGTGATTCATCAAGTGATGATAACTCTACTTCAAGTAAATAATCGACCAAGCTTTGCTATATGGAAAAAAAGGAAAGAAAAAGGTTGTAAGTCATTCTAAGCTTCAAGCTTCTCATGATTCATATTTTTCTCAACTTCAAGAATCCTTTGAGAATCTACAAAGATAAGCTATAGATGCTTTCTAGAGATTAGCTTCAAACAAGAGAATCATCTCTCATTTGGAAGCCAAGATTGCTAAAAATTAAAGACACGTGGAAGCACTAAATAAATCTATGTCAAGTATTCTAGAAGGACAAAACAAGGATTCTAGATCTTTGTGAAATTTTGGTTGTGAAACATGTCACATTTGGCAAAAGGAGTTAAAGACTTTTAAAGCTAAACTTGACAAAACCTTGCTACCCAAGGTCACTTTTGCTATAGATACTTCTAAGTATAACTTACCTACTCACAATCTGTATTGGAGGTATAATCACGTTAAAAAGAAACCAAATAGAAAAATATTATCTTCTCTAAATTTCTATTGTAACTACTGTTGCAAAAAGGTACACACTATTTCAAAGTTCAGAGTTAGGAAACTTCATGTTTCTAATAATGTCTTTCAATGGATCCCTAAGCGCATTCATGGTTTTACTAATCCCCAAGGACCCAATGAAGTTTGGGTACCTAGCATAAGTTGTTAATCATGAAGGAAATATGTCTTGACTCTATAGAAAGAGTATGGCATCTTGTTCGTAGAGCATCAAGGCACAACACAATAACATGTCCTTATCATTTTGATCTATGTGACTAACGAGGCGGATGTTACCAACCAGGTTAACTCTTTGTGTCTTTCTTTTAAGTGGTAAAAGTATGTGACTTATTACTAATAAGCTATTCGAGAAGTGTCGGAAAGTCATTATGTTCAATTGTGTAGTATTTCTTTGACTAAACTTGCTCAAGAACATCAAAATAGGATTGGTCAATCTAAATTAATGAAACATGAGAAGAAGCAAGTTAAAATCATAATTTTGCAAGATAAAAAGTCCAGCTACAGCAGGAAAATCATCTCTCAAGTTGAAAGAATATTCAACAATCATCAAGTGCACTTCTCGAATACATTGCTAATATCACATTCAAATACTTGTGCAAGAAGGAAAGTGGTAAGAACATTTTGATCTTATTTGTGCTTCATGGAACGTGTTGCATTCAATTCAACTTTCATTCGAAAGTTCTTTTAGGAGCGCTTGTCCATACTCCGTCTTGTGTACGGTGAGGTAATATCATTTTAACCCTATTTCTTGTCATGTACCTAAGTGTTTCTTTTAACTATTTATTTTATAAGGATATGTGATGAACTATATGTGATGCTTATGATATGTTTTTACTTCCAAAAATTATCAAATGTGACTGTTGTATATTGCATCTTACATCTTTATATTAACCATACATAAATACCATTATGGTTCATTTCTATCTTGAACCAAATCATGCTTGCATGATAATATGTTACATGATTAAAGAAAACAAGTCATCAAAACCTTATCATATGCATGTTTCTTCAATCAAATTAGTATGCATGAGTCTAATTTGAGTCATTTGTGGTGTCTAAAAGTTCATTTGACTTAAAGTCTTCAAATGAGAAGTCTATAGGTTGACACATAGTCAAACAAGTTGACATGTGTCATCTGAATTAAAATTCTTCTTCTAACTGGTTCAGTATAGGTTGACCTGACCTCGTATAGGTCGGCCTATGTGAATTAAAATTGTGTATTTTAAAAGGCTAACAGTATAGGTCGGCTCATGCCATCGTATAGGGCGGCCTGCGACATTGAGTGGACAAATTATGGCTCATTTGACCAAATTGTTTCATATTCTTTCATTCATCTTTGGTTCATGAATGTGAGTCCTTTGCTATTCAGATTCTAGTCAACCAATATAACTCATTTTAATGTTCTTAATTTATCATGAATTGCATTCATTTCATGACTTTAAATCATCCAACTTTTTACATTCTTGTAACAATGAATCTTCTAAATTCCTCATCCCTCTCTCTTTTTCCTATAAATTGGCATATGTTTTCATTTTGTCTCAAACATTTCCATTCCGTCATAAACTTATTAATCTAAATGGCTCCTAAAACCGCTAGAAGCAAGAGTGAGAAGGCTAACATATCATCATCATCAGTCATTCCAAACACAGTGTATCTCTTGTTTCTGACAATTGTTTTGCAGAATTTGAAGAGAAATTTCTACATCGCCTTGTCATGAAACAACATCTATGGAAGGCTTCCGTTGTTGGAAGTTTGGAAATCCCTGTTGTGGATTGACTCGTAGAACACCAATAAATCAATTACTTTCTGCATTTGTCACAAAATTACAACAAGGATTTGGTTTGTGTATTCTATTTGGGACTGCATGAGAAAAATGGATCTTCTTTCAAATTCACTGTTGGGAGTAAGATTTATGAAGTAAATGATGACGTTTTGAAGCAACTGTTTGAAATTACCATAATCGATCCTGATGTAGAGAATGAAGTTGATCCTTTGGTAACAAACACTCATTCTCATAAGGATTTTGAGTGGAACATTCATCTCAATGAAATGCTTAAAGCCCCAAGGCCAGAAGATTGTAATGAAGTTGTAGCAGTCAGCCAGTTCAAAATGACTCATAGAATCCTTTTGTGGTTTGTTTCTCATATTCTACGTCCTAAGAAAGGAGGATACACTCGAGTAGACAGTGCAGAGGTTCATCTCATGTACATTTTGATGCACAAGATTCGTATCAATTGGCTACACCACTTTGTCTCCAGAATGTTCATCATCAAGGATGGATACAAGGGGACATCCTTCTATTATCCATATATGATCTCAAAAATTATGAGTTTCTTTAACATTAGCGTGCCAAATCTACCACTCATCTCACCTGGTCCAATTCAAGTGTTCTCTCAATAGATTATAACTAATATGGGATACTTTTGGGATGAAGAGCATCAAGCATACTATCTGAGGCTATGAAAGTATGGTCGGAAGATATACAACTTTGACGATCCTACCATTTTTGGTGACACCTCTTCTAAGCAACATGTTGAAGATCATGTGCTCATGCATGATGCATAAAATATTGTTATGCAAAGAAGATAACAATGTTGTTGGCCAAAATTCGTTTATTACCTCGCTTCTTCAAAATCTGCTGCGAAAATAAAATGCTCAAATGGCAATGCTCAAAAGTATGCAAGAGCATATAAAAACTCAAGATGCAAAGTTTGAGGCATTTGCCTCATTTGTCTCTAAAAAGCTAGTCACCTTGAAGGATGAGATGGATGTGAATATCGCCTCTACCATCGGAAGGGTCAATCACATGATTGCTGCCCAAAATGAAGATCACCATCAATACACATAATTCTATCAAGAAACATGTGATTTCTTGGATCGTTAATTTGGAAATAATGTTTAAGGCTGGTTTTATGGAGCTATACTTTGAGGTCGTAGAAGAGAGTGATGAGGAATGTGTTTGTGTGTGTCCTCTTAGTGTGTCTTAAGATTTTTTCTGCATTTAGTGTGTCTTTGCTTGGTTATTTCATGACTTTGCATTTGATTTGATGTTTATCGCTTTGACTTATGTAATGTTTTAATGCTTGTACTTTAATTAATCAAAATTAATCTGAGTATTTTGTTTTTGTTTATTAAGCATGTGTTCTTTACCTTGTGTGAGCGCACAACCTTTTCATTGCTATTGCCTTTGTATAGATTTGTAATATGTGAGTTGTGCATCTATGTGATGCTTCTAACAGTTTGCTTGTTTTCTTTGTTTTTGATGTTGTCAAAGGGGGAGAAGATGAGATAATGAAGGGGATTATGCAAGATATATGCATACACTTAGGGGGAGCTATCAAGAATAATGCATAAAGTCAGGGGGAGTTGTTCTATGTATCAAGAGAAGCACAAAAGGCTACGACTACATCATATATGTTTGCCAACATAAAAAGGGGGAGTATGTGAGTGTTGAGTATTTGCAACTATAAATTCAACCGGGTTTTAAATGATGTCAAACAAGGAATATGGTAGTTTATCTTAGTCTTCTTGTATATTGGACGGTGTCAACCTGCATTTAGATGCTCACGTGTCCCCTCAGCTTTAGGATGCATAAAAAGAGTCTTTGGACAAATTTGATAGGTCTTAGGCATGTCATACACGTCAAAAATTAAGTTTGAGTGTCAAAACAACAACATAAACCGACCTATACGTAATCAGGCCGAACTACAGAAGCTTCAGCTTTAGTATAGGCTGGCACATCCATGTTTCAGGCCGACTCCTACGCTCCAAGAACAACCTGTAGATTCTACCCACATGCTGCATTTCAGGTCGCCTCACAAGCCAACCTAAACACCTTTATAGGCCGACCTATGCATGTTAAAACTTGAAAAATTATTTTTGCATCTTATTTTTCTTGCATCCTTTTGCCCATTTTTTTTCATATACCTATATATACTCATACATACATCTTTTTCTAGGTAAGGTTTCCTAGTGAATAAAATATAAACGAAACCAGATTACAAAGTTGCCCATCATCTTCATCCCTTCTTCCATGCATACACACAATTGAACTACACACAATCATTTTTTAATTAGGTGACCATCTAGATTAGGGTTGATAACCTCCAATTAGGTTTGGTGAAATCGAGAATATTTGGTTGGGGGCTTTTCCTGTTTCAAATAAGAAAACCAAGGCGAAGTTTTTCTTTAAGATCATGTCGATTTGAAGGTTTTGGACGAGATTACATCAACATAAATTCGATTGAGTGAAAGCCTTGGGACAAGGTGGTTTCCTTACAAGGGAGTAGCACCAGATGATGAATTATGTTTGGGAATTTCGGGTTTCAACAAGTTGTGTGCTTAGGATAATCAGAGGATTGTAACCACATTGTTGGTCACTTGATCAAGCTTTAATCAAGGGTTTGGAGGTGGAAGAATCAACACAAAATAATAGGGTTTTTGGGGCTTACATTCTTCACCTCTTGTATAAACATTTTTGCAAAGAAAAGGTTAATAACACTATCTCAATTTGATTTTGAATTGAGGGTGGACGTACCCATAGCGAGCCCGATTAGGGAACTGCCTAAACAAATATTGGTCTCTCTCTCTCTCTCTCTCTCTCTCTCTCTCTCTCTCTCTCTCTCTCTCTCTCTCTCTCTCTCTCTCTCTCTCTTTTTCTCTCTCTTCATCTCTTTATTTCTTTTATTGTTGATTACACAATTTATCAAGCTCGTCATTGTTTGATCAATTCAATTGGAAATTGTTTTCTACTATCTTTTAAAGATGTTGTTGTTGATATAATCACAATCACTTCGATTGTGATAGGTTTTAACATCAACAAAATAAACTATATTTCCAATTGTTATCGATCGCACATCAAGTGTTCGATAAATTATTTGTGTGTATTTTGTTTGTGTTTTAGTTCATTAGATATACGAGTTACGATTAGCATTGCATTTAATTGATTCATAGTTTAATCATTGTTGAACATTTAAGTTTGTTATCACTCCGTTTAGTTTGCAATACATATATTGCTTTTCGGTAGTAATTTCGGTTAGACGATTCAATCCGGGTCATTTTCTATTGCACCTTATTTTGAAAATAGATTTTTGCCAAAAGTTTTTGATTGTAAAATTTGTGATCTATTCACCCCACTCTAGATCGAAGTCTATCGTCTAACATGACCAAACAAAATACAAATAATCTCCATATGAACCTTCTAATCTCGTCATCAACACTACTGGTTTAGGAAAAATTGGTCCTTTCAAACCTAAAACATATTATACATCGGTTCTTCGAACCTAAACATAATTCACATCAATGACTGCCTAAACATTGATCCGTCTTAAACCTAAAACCATTAACTTTCAACACGGTCTAACCACAAGGCAGCTAACAATTTAATCATTAATAATGAATCACAATCATTTTTCTCAATAAAAAAAATACTTAACACAATAGATTAAGTCAAGGAATCAGAGCCTTTGTAAAAAATCAGTTAAAACATCAAAATTTGTCAACAATAGGGTTGACGGTTCGATCGTCATGACCATGTCTTCCCCCCTGGGAAAAGCTTACCCATCATCGTTGATGGTTGCCAAGGGGATGTCATGAGTCACAAAGCACTTACGGTCTGACCATTAAGATCATTGTCGCGTGTCATCAAGCGATGGCTCATATTCTTCCTCAATACGATGACAACCTGATTGTTATCTAGGATGATGCTTGTTATCACTGCAGAAACACATTTTTTGTGTTTTCTGCCATGCAACAACTCCAAGTGTCTATTTTCCTCAAATTTATGTCAAATAAACACTTGAATTTTGATATACACAAATGAACAACAATTTTCACATCAAGAATACAAAAGCAACACATATAACATAAATTGTCATGCTTTATTCATCAAATTATCATATAACATATGAATAACAATAAATCAATTTTCAACACAAATTTACACGAATTTCACATCAATGATAACGGGATTTGTATCAATAATACACAATAAGAATCTACCATTAACATAATCATGGAGGTTTTGCACAATCTCGCATAATTCAATCAAACACCATAATAGAGAAAAAAGAGCAAAGGGATTCCCACTATTCATAGGCTTAAACACCCATTATAAAACAATCTCCAACTTACCTTGATTAAGCTGAAACCGTCAAGCTCTTGGTGATGGAAGTTCTTATTCTTGAGTATTCCTCTTCTAGGGTTTGCTTCAACTTTTCTCTTTTTGCTCAATGACATACTCTCTAAAATTTCCTCACCCTTAAATAGACAAATAGTTTTTACTTTTATTTTACTAATTCTTACTAATTTTCTTTATTTTAATAAATTCTATTGTTTAGCCCATAATTTCTACATAATTAAAACCCTTCATATTTTCTATAATAATAATAATAATTACATTTTATTTTAATAAACTCCTATTTTTTTAATTAAAATTCTAAATAATAATACAACAAATCACAGAGCACACTAAAAATATCAATAAAAATCTAATAAAATTCTAATAACATTTCAAGAGTGTTACAATAAGTATCTTTAAAAGATAGATCACCATTTACATATCTTGTCCAAATGAGTTCAACAATAGTGTTATTATTAAATAGTAAGTTAATTTTAAAAATGTTTTCAACAATTTGAGTAGAAAAAATGGATAAGTCATGGGGAATATTCCAATTGATGTATTAGAAAATTTAATTGATCTTAGCAGTATGCATAAATTGAATATCTACTGGCAATACTAGATATAAATATTTAATATTGTATTCCAACCAATTATCAGTCCATAGATTAACGTACATCCCATTACTAACTTGTCATCTATATGTTCTTCCAGGAAGGAAAATGAATGCTTAATGACAGACCATATTGAATAAGAAGTATGATGCATGATTTGTTTTTGTGCCTGGAATATCTTTTAATAAGCATAAATATTAATTATTGATAGTCAACAATTTCCAATGAAGAGATAAACAATAAAATTTGGTTATTATATTAATATCTCTCAAACCAAGATCTCCTTCAAACAAATGTTAGAAAATAACATCGCCAAAAATGTAATGTAAGTCGCCAAGAAAAAAGGTGTGAAAGTAACCTTCCAAAATGTAGTAATCAACTTTCTACTGTCTATACTATAAATTCACACAAAATTTTTAATGCAAGAATTTAGTTTTTTAAGAAGATTAATTTCTCATTCATAAATCCTAAGACTATATAGAAGCATGCATTGTATAATTGATTAGACCAATTGAACCCTACCTAACATAGAACCCTTTCACCTGAAACTAATATGGATCCAAGATGTCTAGTCAAGTATTTCATTGTCGTTAAAATGTTGTTTGTAACAGAATGATCATAATGATAATTGATGGATAATCTAAAAATCATATTAAGGGACATGAGTAACCTAGACGAAATTTTCCCATCTTACATAACAAGATAAATGTATAAGGGTTTAATATTAAACTAGACAAGAATGAGACGATATATGTCTTGTCTTAAATATAAGCATGAGATAAAAAGGTAATTATACGCATAATCATCATTACAGAAAGATTTTGTCATATCATATCACATTTTCATCCATTGGGTATAAACGATTTGTTTCTAGACATTGCTCATTATTTATTATATTAAATGTGTGATTTTATATGATTACAATCATAATGAGAACCTGCCAGGTCACACACATAAGAAAAAATGGCGAGAGATTAAATAAGTAAGCAAAATTTATTTGGTGGTGCGGTCATGTAACGAACTAATGTTAATTAGAGAAATGTCACATAATGTAAGGTAGGGTGTCTTCAGTTAATATGGTACATTTTAAGGTATGTTATGCTTAAATGGGCTTTTTCAGCTTGAACCTTACACAAGTTGTTATATAAATAGAACCCTTGTGTTGAAGTTAATAAGATTTGACCAAAAATTGTTTTAGAAACCATAGTTTTTGAAACCTAAAATCTCTCTCTCTCTCTCTCTCTCTCTCTCTCTCTCTCTCTCTCTCTCTCTCTCTCTCTCTCTCTCTCTCTCTCTCTCTCTCTCTCTCTCTCTCTCTCTCTCTCTCTCTCTTCTCTCTCTCTCTCTCTCTCTATCTATCTATCTATCTATCTATCTATCTATCTATCTATCTATCTATCTATCTAAGCCTTCATTAAGATAAGCTAACACTATAAGTGAACATATTCTATTTGTCTAGACTGAGTATATGTGTCGTCGTTTGTGCAATACTCGTGATCACTCTTTGAAATAGAATTCAAATGTTTATTACTACAAGAGGTAATAATTAATCACTGATCATGACCACTCATAAGGATTCATCAAAGGAGTATTTTATCCACTACTGGCAGACCATAAATAAACAATTTTTATGGAAGTAATAAAGAGTTATCATTCTGCTGAGGGCCATTTGAAGTACCAAATTCTCTTATTTTGTTTAGATAAGACAATGATTGTTTTCGATTTAGGAATGGTTTATATTGATTTATAATAGTTTAAAAAAATGGATTTAGGACTATGAATTATATCATATACTTGCTCACATAGGTTCTTGGTTTAAGTTAGTTAAAAGAAATCTGCTTTGTAAAAAGTTTAGAAAATAATGGTAAAACCTAATTTTGTCAGTGCGTTACCTCGTCTTCAACCAAATAACTGCCTACTTTTGTCACCGCAGTTTGTTCTTTTAGGTTCCTTTAAGTTCATATATTAAAAATGGAACTTTCCTCTAGAAGTTGGAGACACTTTTGTAGCCTAAGGCGTATCTATTTTGTCTTTCTAATTTGGATATTAATCATACCCTATCAATATGATTAATATATATGGATTTCCCTTTGGCCACAGAGACATTTGTGTTTAAAAACAAAAAACTAAAGCAAGTCATGACTTCTCAATATTAATCATAACCTACTTAAGGATTATCATTTGGACAATCCTCATGATCCTAACTTCTAAGGTGACTACTCTATCATATATAGACTCTGTTTGGTAAACATAGGAGTTGATTTGATCTTACAGGCTGATCAGAACCTAAAGTGGGGCAAAGACAACGTCTGCGATGCTGGGTGTGAAAGATGAGGAGGGGGTGTGTCATACCCCAAATTTGTCCTACCTGCATATAACCCTCATCTGTACATCCCTCTGCTAATTGTTATTCTAAAAATCCAATATATATATATATATATATATATATATATATATATATATATATATATATATATATATATATATATATATATATATATATATATATATATATATATATATATATATATATATATATATATATATATATATATATATATATATATATATATATATATATATATATATATATATATATATATATATATATATATATATATATATATATATATATATATATATATATATATGTTGTTTCTGTGTTCATTTTTCTTATTTTCCTAAGTCCAAGAGGTTGCCATGGCAATGATGTATGCAGTGGTGTTTTAGCTTATCTAGTTTGACCTAATCTTGGTTAAAATGGATTTTTCCTCAAGATCAACAACCCAAGTAATAGGATTAGTCCATTTCAGGGCATGATTATTTGTTGATATCACGCGGTCTTGTTTAAACTTGTTTAATCTACATTTGAATTAATTCAAAGATGAGTGGATGGTTTTGGGCATATACAAATAAAATCTCAAGAAGCTCATGGCATAACCCCTTTTGTAATTAAAAGTATATGGTCAGTCCAAGTCATGCTGGAATTAAGGCTGATTTCAAGTTTTAAGCTTCAATTTATGGCTGATATCAAGAGTATAGTCTTCAACTTGATTAGTTTTGAAATCCAAGGATTATGCTTTCATGCTTCATTGTGCTTTTGCTTCTAATTTGCTCTATTCTATATTCCACCATATATCCAATGGTGTTGTGAGAACAGTTGGGCATTATTTAAAATAAGGATGTTCAAACACGTTGTGTGTAAAGAGCATATGATGTTTAAAAAGTTTCGAGGTATAATGCAGATGGCAAAAATTGTCATATGCATTATTGGCATGACCTATTGATTAGAAAATAGGCATAGTTTTGCATCATTTGTGTACCTTGGATTATTTTTTTAGATCATAAAGAAGTGACACCACACCACTTTGTTATACTAGCTACCCACAACATAGTGTGAATTCCACATGAACATACAAGAAAAAAGAGCAGTACATTGAAACTTTTTGCACACACAACCTTCACATTCAAGAAAGGCAAATAGCAGCAACAACCCATAGAGTTTGATTCCTAAATTTAGACAAATTCATCACTAAAGATACCCAAAAGCTCATCAAAATTACAAGGTCTAAACAAAATTCATTCACTTTAATAAAGAGTTTCCGTGGATTACAGGATAATGCACCAAGAGTTTAGCATACAAGCTTACAGAAGCCTAAAAGAAGAACTTGAACATCATAAGAGGCTTTTAAAGTTAAATATACAAAAGCCAAGAGAAACGCAGTTGAGAAACGAACGTTTTGTTCCAAATAATATTAGACGCTCACGAGTTTTATCAAGGTGCTATACTCGTCTTCACCAAGACCACGACAGCTCCACAGCGTATGCCTCGCCCAAGTTTCTTCATCCATCCAGGAAAAGAAATAATGCACAAGCGTGATCACAAAAGCTCCAAAACCTCGTCCTCGTGCCAAATACACATGAAAAGAGATGATAAGTGTTGGTTAGAAATGAGAAACCATGTACAACAAAGTAGTAGACATCCCAATCCAAGAAGTTCACAAAATACTGTTTTGATAAAAAAAACAATGAAATTCAACGAATCCAATCAGGGACAGTTTCACTTGAAGGGAGCATGGAACGTTCATAATTAAAAAAAACATGACATTCATGAAGCTTTCAAGATATATTCAATAACAAGAACCAAGTACGCACCATGAACAAACCTCGAGGTATGCATCCTGCAGCACATAACATGTTTTCTCTTCAGCATACGATACGCACAACACGACAATTGTCAACCACGATAACAACAACATAACATACAACAACAAGATATAACATCAGAAAACCAGCATGCGAGCAATGCGCGCAACAAAACTTGACTCACACACACATAATGTAGCTAATATACTTCATACACAACATACACATGTCAATTCCATCCCCAAGCCATTCGAATCTTCAATGCAGGTGTAACACCCTTTTCTACCCCACAATTATCATGGCAAAATTACACATATTTCAGAGTAAATAAATAAATCTCAATAAAAATCACCTCAAAAGGGCGTACATTTCGCAATGACTCAAAATAAGTCAATACTCCGTAACACATGGGTTTTCCTAAAATACATTCAAATTTCACAAAGCAGTGGAACTCAAAACATAACTCAAGATTTTCCTCATAAGGGAAAGTTAGCAAAATAACCCATTGGTATATAGTTTAACTTAAAAGAACCCAACCCGATGTTACATATCAGAGCAAGACCCTCTAAGTTAACCATAAAGGCTAACGACTCTAATTCTTCAAAAATAACTCCTCGACGGCATCCAGGACTAAACTTGGTCATCTGCACGTGGAGGTAAGATTCAAATAGGCAGGGTGAGTAAAATAATTCATAATAATCAATGTATAACAATCAATACATAAACGGAATATTACTCATATTCAACACATTCATATTCCTCAAAATGACTTAAAGGCCACAACGTCATAATTCATACAAAAGACTCATAGATGCAAGATGCAACAAAACTCAATGCATGTGGTACCAATCATCACAGCTCGATGGACACTAGGCCATCAACCCTCCATAAATCCCCATCAATAGGATCAGTTCTACTAGAGAACCAAAGTGTTGCACCCCAAAATTTAACCAACATTTATTTATCCATCAAGTGTTTGAAGGTTGGTGCCTTCATCTGAAAGTTCAAGAGATCCTCAAAGAAATTGGTTGAAACCAAGGTTGTGTGTCTCATAACTTGAGAGTTGTGGGAGCTCCTCAGATGATTCTGAGACTTTAAGAATGAACTTGAAGCTTTGAGAAAGTTTATTAGATGTCTTGAAAGCCATCATGAAGCCCATAGAGGTCATTATGCAAGAATTCAGAAGATTCAACCATGAATGATAGAATTAGGGTTTTGACTGGGTCAACCCTAGGTCAGCTGATGTTTTGGAGAGGGTTGAGACCTAATACAAAGGCCATGTGATCATGGAATGATGTATTGAGATGTTATAAGAATGATTCCTAGACCAACTCATCATGATTGAGGAGTTTGATAAGTTTTAAGCTAGGGTTTCTAAGGATGGACAGTGTAAAATCCCCTAGTTTGATTCCTATCTTCCAGGCAGTTTTAGCTCAAGATGTGATTGTCATCTCATCTTCCCCACAACATGAATGTTGTAGAGATTGTTCTTAGATTTAATTTGAGTGGTAGAAGTCCTTGATAGGATTTGCAGAGCTCAAGTTATGGTTTTGACAAATTACAGGTCATCTGAGGTATGTGAATCTGGGTCTTTGAAAGTCACCCAACTTGCAGACAACTTTTGCCCTAGTAGGATGATTCCTATGGTCTCTTGGTCAACATGAATGTTGAAGAGAATCTTCTTAGATTTCTAGATAGTACTAGAAGTCCTTGATAGGATTTGTAGAACTCAACATATGGCTTTGACAAGCCAAGGGTATTTTGGTCATTTGGCAGTTATAGGTCATTTCAAGCATATGGTCATATCTCCTACTTCCAAGCTTCAAATGGAAAAACTTTCAACATCAAAGTTTCTTAGAATAATGTTTTAAGGCTAGTAGGGTGGTCATGAGATGTTGGAAAGGCTCATAGCAAAAAGTGATGAAAATAGCCTAAAAATGGCATATAAGTTAAATAAGTTCAAATTGGAAAATGGTTTGAGAGATCTACAAATCCAAAATAGGTCATGTAATATGTCATTTTGAGTCTAAACAACATTTTGAAAACAATGATTTAAACACATTTTTGATGTGAGGCCTAAAAATGGGGGTTGCTTTGAAAACCTATTACTTGCATAATAAGGTAACTTTGGAAAACTCAACATAAAGCAAGGATCAGCTGATTTTTCACACATATCATCTCAATATCTCATGTGAGGATATTTTAAAGCAAAAACCAAGGGCTGTATGCATGAGAAGAGATGGATCCAATATGTCATTACATGATAACTTCCATGACTTTCTAGCACTTTCTAGATGAATCTAGGATCTTCCATTGAAGTCTATATATTGAATGGATCATGAGGAGGTTAGAGGTCGGCCAAGGTTGGAAGTTTTGGTGGAGAGAGTGAGAGGAGAGTGAGATATTCAAAGGAATCTTCAATTACAAGCAAGCCACAATTCTTCCACTACAAGCTCTCATCATCAAAGGTCGTGCAAACAGAAAAGAGGTTGATACTTGAGGATCATTGTGAAGAGGAATCAAGCCCTAAATCGAGCTACATCCATACCTGTCATAGCCAACAAGCAGGTTGGTGTTTTCACTGCCATCTCTCTATTTATGTGTTAGATGATTAGATATTTAGTGTAGAATTGTTAGGTTAGGCTAGAGGATTGATTTCTGTGAATCTGAGAGCATTCCATGAAGGTTGATGACAGATCATAGTTTCTTTCAAGATCAAGAATAGGTTGTGCATTGAGTTTTAATGATCGTGTTATGGCTTAGTGAAATCAGTGTAACACCATGAGCAAGATAGTACCATTAATACCAAGAATTTCCAAGGTTGATATCAGTGTACAATGGTGGAACCAAGATCTTAGTGTTCTCTGTTTGCGAATTATAGGAAGCTTTAAGAGAAACTAAGAGTGCAGTTGTGTTCCTGGGAAAGAATAGAGCAAGATTGCTCTTTGTAGTTTGGGATTTGATGGAGAATCGAGGGAGAACGAACGAGTTGAAGATCCATGCATGGAGTTGGGGTTTTCTGAAAACCCTAGGTTGAATGGGGAAGACGACCCAGGAACCGTTAGATTAGGTTGAAATATTTGACGTGCTGAACCAATCCAAGGGCTGTCGTTTAAATGGAAAACGGAGGGAAGCTGAACGCAGCAATACGTTGCGTTTCACTTAATGTGAAGCCCTGGGCCTGGATCAAAATATACTAATCCCACCCCCCGTGTGAAGCCCAAAGAAAAATACACTATAATCTGTTGCTTTTTACACCGCGCTTTTAATCTTTTTCTTTTGATTTTTGATTTAATTTCTTATTACACTTGGGCTTAGGCGCATTTGATATTTGAACCCCCTTTCCTGGCCCATCTGAATGATTGCACTAGGCGCATCTGCTAGGGACACCCCCTCCCCATTTCATTCTTTTATTTTCTTTTTTATTTCTTTTATTTTTTTCTAATTTTGTAAAATTCATAAATAAATGAAAAATGTGTATTTTTAATTGCTTCTTTTTGCATTAGGTTTATAATTCTGTTAAGAAAATTAGAAAATAATAAAAGTCCATTTTATTTTTAGTTTAGCATTTTTAGTATATTTTTCATTTAAATAGCTTTTTTAGATGATTTAGTTGATACCCCATTTTGTTGATTTTAGTTCAATTGGCTCCCCTTAGATTTAGGGTCCATTCTTTTTAGGGTGATTAACTTAGAACTTTAGCTTCCTCATAGGATTTAATTCATAATTTTAGGGTTAATTTTTAGATGGTTTGATTAGGTGAGATTAGAGTGATTAAAATTAGGGTTTAGGTTTAACATAGGTGAAGTAAATCATTTCTCTTAGGAGTTTTAGTTTGATTTTGGGTATGGGACTATAGGGATATTATGGGTAGGTGTAATAGACCCTTGTGAATAAGTATTAGATTTTTCCCTGTGACTTTAGTATTTTCAGAGTATTTTCTGAATCGACTGTTTGTGTGGCATGTTTTGTGTGGATTGTCTATCTTTGGGGTCATCTTTGGGGAATCGTTGTGGGGCTTGGTTTGCTTTGAAGACCTTGTTGAAGGAGAAGATTGAAGATCAAGACCCAGAGGTTGAGAGGTTGGAGCTTGCAAGGATGCATGGATTGAGGTCCTGGTTTAGGAGCTTGTTCTCTTTCTGTGAGGTTTGAGACCCTGGAGTCTGAGGGAAGTTCATGGTACTTTCCTGAGGAAGGCACTATGAATGTCTTTCTTTCTCTCTTCTCACCTCTTTCCCAAGTATCCAATGATGTTGGAGCCTTCATGTGAGTTTAGTTTCTCCTGAGGAGGAATGTAAACTGATCACAGTTGTTGAGCCACATGGGATACGATTCCTAAGTGGAAGCCCCCTAGTACTTTCCTGAGGAAGGCACTATGGGTCTGTTCACTTAGTTCCCTTAGTTCACGTAGGATTTCTCAAGTATCCAATGATGTTGGAGCCTTCATGTGAGTTTAGTTTCTCCTGAGGAGGAATGTAAACCGATCACAGTTGTTGAGCCACGTGGGATATGATTCCTAAGTGGAAGCCCCCTAGTACTTTCCTGAGGAAGGCACTATGGGTCTGCTCACTTAGTTCCCTTAGTTCATGTAGGATTTCTCAAGTATCCAATGATGTTGGAGCCTTCATGTGAGTTTAGTTTCTCCTGAGGAGGAACATAAACCGATCACAGTTGTTGAGCCACATGGGATATGAGTCCTAAGTATAAGCCTCCTAGTGCTTTCCTGAGGAAGGCACTATGAGTCTGCCTACTTAGCTCCCTTTCTTTGGTAAGCTTGTTTTGAAGCTTGAAGACTGGGATTGATTTCTTTTGATTAGGGTTTTGCTTTAGGGCTTTGCTTAGAGATTTGATTAGGGTTTTGCTTTAGGGTTAGGATTAGGGAGAGCTTAGATGTAGATAATTTCTTTCTCAAGCATGTGGTTTGTTTGCCTGATGGCACTTCATTTCTTTTATCTGTATGATTGCAGTTCACTGTTTATTGCTTGATAGCATGTTGTTTATTTTCTAGTATGATTACTGTTATTTCATGACTGGCTTGAGGTCGAGACGAGCTTGTGGAGGCTGAAGCCCCACACACATTTCCTCCCTCACTTGCATTGCATGCATTTTACTGTTAAGCTGATGCTTTGTCTGTTTTGGTGTATCATTGACATGATACCTTAGGACTCTCATTTCCTTTGATAAGGATTTGATGATAGAATCTTAGGTTGAAACCTATGCATGACAACATCTAGGAGTTCCCTGTTCAAACCTCAACCATAGGATGAATCCATGGCATGATAACAGTAGGACTTGATAGTCTCCCTCCTAGTTGGGCCTGTTCTCTTCTCATCTCAAAACAGTTTAAGATACAGTAATCATGAATGATTTCTTTCGTACGTTACGAGCCTTAAGCTATCTGAGAAAGGATTGTGGGAGAGTTTCTTTTCCACAGTCTGGATGTTTAGTATGGTACCCTTTGGGTGACATGCGACGCATTCACTCTCAGGTCATAGTCTCTAGTGCGGTTGAAATCGCAAACACAATAAAAAACACTTCTTTCAAAACAGGAAATAAACCGTAGTTTCCCGAACTACGTGAGCTCTGATCTCTCATACCTGTTGAGAGTACGTAGGCACAAGATGGCGAAGTCTTGGCGAGCTACCTTCCCCCATAACCCTTCGTAGGCCGAACTACGTTGACTCTGATTTCTCATTCTCTGATGAGAATACGTAGGCATAAAGTGCGACGCTTTGCCGAGTCATTTTTCTTTTCTTTTTCATCCAGCCTTGATAGGTAGATAGAATAAAACCAACCCGTCTAAATAAACAAACAAGCATGGATCCCGTCGAGTACGACGGACGTGAGGGGTGCTAACACCTTCCCCTTACGTAACCGACTCCCGAACCCAGACAATGGTTGCGATGACCTTGTCTTACCCTTATTCGTTAGGTTTTTCCGATCGTTTCCTTTCCCGCTCTGAGGGATAAATAACGAAAGGTGGCGACTCTTCTGTCATGCCGACACCTTATTTTCGCGAAAGCGACAGCTGGCGACTCTGCTGGGGACTTATAGCATCTAGGGACTTTTCCCATCCCTTATGCTGGGACCGTTTCCCATCCCCTACGCGAGTCAATCCTAGCGCTTGGGTGTTTATCTGTTGGGTGTTGTGCATATGTGTTTTATCTTTTCCGCACTTTACTTTTCTGTACCTTTACCTTTCTGCATTTACTTTCAGCACTATATTATTATGATTATTGCTGTGGGAGAGGGAGGTTACTATGAGTGAGAAGCCGGACCTGGGCTTGAGTATGCACCTAGACATAGTTGCGGAGAGTAGTAGACGAACCTGTCTGCTGAGCAGGCACAGTTCCCTACGAAATCTGCGCTCAGACGAGGTTCTCGCTGAGGTGCTCCTTTCCGGTCCTGAGGATCTGAGGGGAGTCCAGACGTGAGGATTGTCGACTCTAGGGACCGATCATTTGGAAGTCAGCTAAGTGAGGCCTCTTCATGACTTGATGATGCCACTCCTTCTGGGAATCGTATCGTCACTCATGAAAGTCTGTGACGCTGATGACCGCATAGGATGCCGTACCTTTGTCCGTGGATTAGGTCCATACCTGTGAGCGGGATTGGGTTTATTGCAGGAAATTTTGACCTCCAGACCACCTGGTTTTCTTGACAGTGGATCAGTTATGTTGGTACCAGGTTTCTCAGTTGCAGATTTGTCTGTTCTTGATAGAACAGGTTTTGACCAGAGGACCTTATTATCAGGTGTATGTCTGTTCTTGATAGAGCAGGTTTTGATCAGAGTATTGTCATCAGTGGTTTGTTCTGGATAGAGCAGATTTTGGGGTCTGAAGGTCTCATCAGCAGATGTTGTTTGTTCTTGATAGGGCAGATTTTGAGTGGGGTCTGAAGATCTCATCAGCAGCTGTATGTTTGTTCTTGATAGGGCAGATTTTTGATTTGGGGTCTGAAGACTTCATCAGCAGATATTTCTTGATCATACATCTGAGGTCCTTATTATCAGACATTTGTTCTCGACAGAGCAGAATTTTGATCCTATGTATATCGTCCTATCAAATGGTTATTCTTAGCAGATCAGATCAGTGGTCTTACACCGGGGTTTTTATCTCATCAGTGATTGTTGATACCCAATCTCCACAGCAGTTACCTGGATATATTATTGCATGTCTGCATTTTGCATTAGTTTGCATGTTCATTTGCATTCCATTAACGGGTGTCTGTGCTGCAGGTACCGTTTCCCCGATCCAGGATTTCTCGCCTCCTATTGTATTATTATGGCCTCTCTCAGGAAGACTGTTGCGTACGAGTTCCCGGCCCCTGATGTGTCGAAGTTGACTGTCGCTGATGCTATGTACTGCCTTAATAGGCTTCCCATATATACACGAGATTGATGTTTCCATGATTGGGCTCGGACTTCTTCTCCTTCTTCTTCTTATTATTGTCAGCACTGGCACTAAGGCACTAGGATCGGGGGAAATCTCCCAAGCACACAGACACACGCATGCATCTGCATGAAGCATTTGCATGACGTACATTTTGTTGCTTTTCCTAACCTTTAATGTTGACAGGTTTTTCAGGTTCACAGGTTCCAAGCTGCTTCCGGTCTCCAGGATTGATCAGAGACTCATTCACCGTTACTCAACTCGAGCTAATCAGACAAGGATCATGGATCAGGTGCAGTCAGATGTTCAAGAGCTCCATGAACGGATGGATCGTTTTATGGAACTGATGCAGGTAGTCGCTAATGGTCAGGACCAGCTTCGTACTTTGGTTCAACCTTTGATCTCCAGGGTTGATAGTAACGGCATACTTCATGGCGGGGCTGTGCCCACTCCTCCTCCAGTTGATGCTCCGCAGAATGTTGTTCCTGTTGCCGGGGGCAACGGCAGTGCTAATGGCAATGTGATGGCCAATATCGGACTCAATGCGACGGGCGTCGGCAATGGTAGTCTGGGAGCTAATGTCAACATCGGACCGGTCAACGGCAATACTGGCGTCAGAAATCTGTTGGTGCCTCAACCGTGGCTTGAGGATCATCAGGATGACGTATTTTATCAAAGAGGTGTGGAAGCAGAGTTGAATGCTGAAGCGCGACTTAGGTTCAAAGCATTGGAAGACAAAATGAGAGACATTGAGAATCAGAATACATTGGGCGTTGATATGTCCAAGCTGGGGTTAATTGCTGATTTCAAGGTACCTCATAAGTTCAAGGTGCCTGTCTTCGAGAAGTATAAGGGTACTACTTGCCCTCGTGTCCACCTTCGATCTTACTATAGAAAGATGTCCGCCTATTCCGACGATGAGAAGTTGCTGATGCACTTCTTCCAAGATAGTCTTTCTGGTCCATCCCTCGAGTGGTATATGGGCTTGAAGCCCACTACTGTGCGCACCTGGAAAGATCTCGCTGAAGCGTTTGTCCTCCACTATCAATCAATAGCGACTTGGCCCCCAACCGAGTTCAGCTCCAGAACCTTTTGCAGCGGAATAATGAAGGCTTTAAGGAGTACGCCCAGCGGTGGCGTGAGTTGGCTGCTCGGGTTCAACCGCCGATGGTAGAGCGCAAGCTCGTGCAGATGTTTGTGGCTACCCTTCCTGGAATCTACTATGAAAAGCTAGTCAGTGGCATGTCTGGGACGTTCTCTGCTCTCATCACTATGGGCGAGCACGTCAAGAATGGTATAAAGATCGGAAAAATCCAAGGTGAATTATCCTCAGCTGGAGGAGGTGGAAAGAAACCTTACGCTGGCAAGCGTCGAGAAGGAGATGCGAGTGCTGCCACCAACGCTCGGAGAAAGAGCAAGGGCCCTCAGCAGCAGATAGCTAGCATAAATATCCCAGCAGCTCCACCGCAGCAGCAGCAGCAGCAACCGCAGCAACAGAATCAACAGGGATATAGAAAATATCAGAATCGGGCTCCTTTGGCAAACCGTCACTTCGAAGCACCACCTATGTCGTATGCGCAGCTCTTGCAAACTTTGCTTCATCTTCAGTTAGTTCAAAAGAGGACGATGGCTCCCTTGACAGGGGCACCACCACCGGGGTATGACGCAAATGCCACTTGCGATTTCCATACTGGGGCACCAGGCCATACGATTGAGAACTGCAAAGCCTTTAAGCACAAGGTGCAGGACCTGGTAGATGCCAAGATTATTAACTTTTCCGATAATGTGCCCAATGTCACCAAAAACCCCATGCCTCATCATAGGGGAGGCGGAGTGAACGCCATTATCGCAGAGGATAGTGCAGATCTGTTGACTGATGTCAAAGACTTAAAGACGCCGCTTAGTTTCGTCAAAGCTAAGTTGTTGAAGACGGGGTTCTTTCCAGGATGCGGAGAGTTATGCATGGCTTGTGCTACACATCCTGATGGGTGTGAGCAGCTGGTAGAAGGTATCCAAAGTCTGATGTCTGAAGGTATTTTACAGTTCAGCCGGAGAGTTGAAAGTGTATCAGGAGAGGTTGTGTTGAAGCAGGCAGATGAAGTCGCCACCATCACCATTCCTCGTCAACCTATTACCATTTCTGCGCCCCAACCGCCTACAATCACTATTACCAGAGCCGGGCCGATCCCATTCGAGAGCACTAACGCCGTTCCGTGGAATTATGGCGCCGAAGTCTATTGCAATGGTCAGAAGTTAGAGTTGGAGCCGTATCGGTCGACTGTGCAGAATCTCGCAGGAGTCAGTGGTATTACTCGAAGCGGAAGAGTGTTTGCACCGACAGAGGTTGTGGCAGAGAAAGTGGTCAGAGCTGATGCTGTTGATAAAGGTAAAGGCAGAGCCGTCGAAGAGGTCCCTTGTGGGGCAGAGAAAGATTTGCTTGTCAAAGATGCCGAGGAGTTCATGCGGTTAATCAAAAAGAGCGACTACAAGATTGTAGACCATCTTCATCAGACTCCGTCAAAGATTTCTATTCTCAACTTGTTGCTGTGTTCTGAAGCGCACCGCAACGCGTTACTGAAGGTATTGAACGCTGCCTACGTACCGCAAGAGATATCCGTGAATCAGCTAGAAGAGGTGGTAGCCCATGTTAATGCTGGCAATGGGCTAGGTTTCACAGATTTAGAGCTGACTTCTAAAGGGAGAAATCACAACAGCGCCTTGCACATCTCGATAGAGTGCAGAGGCACTATCATGTCGCGTGTCCTGGTGGACACGGGTTTGTCGCTTAATGTGCTTCCGAAAAAGGCATTAATGAAGTTGGACACTCGTGGATTGCTTTGCACGCCCAGTGATCTGGTGGTGAAAGCATTTGACGGAACTAAGCGCCACGTTTTCGGAGAGTTGACCCTGCCGATTCAAGTTGGTCCGGAGACGTTCGATACGGTTTTTTATATCATGGATATCATGTCTGTCTACAGTTGCCTCTTAGGTTGGCCATGGATCCATGCTGCTGGTGCCGTGACGTCCACGCTGCATCAAAAGCTTAAATATGCTGTCGGGGGAAGCATAGTAACCGTCTGTGGTGAGGAGGACATTATGGTGAGCCACTTGTCATCCTTTAAGTATGTTGAAATGGATGGCGAAATCCATGAAACTCTCTGCCAAGCATTTGAAGCCGTCAAGGTGAAAGAGGTAGCTCCTGTCGTCGCAGAGAAACAGGAGATGAATCTCTCCTCGTTCAGAGAAGCTCGGGCCGTCGTCGAAGCCGGTTCCACCCCAGGATGGGGGCATGTTTTGGAGATACCGATCAAGCAGGATAAGTTTGGATTGGGGTATTCTCCTGAAGCTGAAGCTTCATCTTCTCCGTCTAGCAGTTCGTATCGTGGGAAGGGGCCGATCCTATTTACCAAGGGCGGAGTGTTGTTCGAAAGCATCAACGCGACGTCAGAGGACAGCGGGGATAACGATTGTGACCTTGACGCCTGGATTCAGCCAAGCAAGCCGGGCGAGCGCCTCAACAATTGGACCATCAAGGAAATTATCCAGCTGACAAGTGAAGAGTAATGATTTACTTTTTACAATCATTGTACAACCCTATGTCCTACCCGGGGCATAGTGGTTTTATTGTCAGGGCCTTGTTGGATTATGTACATGCATTTTGTTAATAAATCAAAGGCGTTTTCTTCGTACTCAAATATTGTGTTCTCTGTTATTCCTGTTTTATGTTTATTTTGAAAAACAGTAAAATGGCAACGGGGTTTGTGCTAACCCGCATATTCTTGCTTTAAACTTAACCCTTGTTATTGCAGGATCCACATAACAGACGACATCGACTCTGGACCCTCTACGGCTCACTACGACTTCGATTGCCCGATCTATCAAGCCGAGGATGAGATTGATGAAGACGAAGACCTTCCGGAAGAGTTGGCCCGCTTGTTGAGACAAGAGGAAAAGGTTATTCTGCCTCATGAGGAAGATATTGAGATCGTAAATCTGGGTTCTGAAGAGCTCGTCAGAAATATCAGAGTAGGGGCTGCACTGCAGAATGATGTCAAGCATAGACTGGTCGAGATGCTTCGAGAGTATAGTGACGTCTTTGCTTGGTCATACGAAGATATGCCCGGACTTGACACAGACATCGTGGTTCATCGCTTGCCGTTGCGAGAAGATTGCCCTCCAGTCAAGCAGAAGCTTAGGAGGACGAGACCAGATATGGCTGTAAAAATCAAAGAAGAAGTCCAGAAGCAGTTGGACGCAGGATTTCTAACCGTTACCACTTACCCTCCGTGGGTCGCCAACATAGTGCCTGTACCGAAGAAGGACGGTAAGGTACGCATGTGCGTCGATTATCGGGATTTGAATAGGGCGAGCCCTAAGGATGATTTCCCGTTGCCTCATATCGATGTGTTGGTCGACAACACAGCCTAGTTCTCTGTGTTTTCGTTCATGGATGGCTTCTCCGGTTACAATCAGATTAAGATGGCACCGGAGGACACGGAGAAAACGAAGTTTATCACCCCCTGGGGAACATTTTTCTATAAGGTGATGCCCTTCGGTCTGAAGAACGCAGGGGCCACTTACCAGCGAGCAATGGTAACTTTGTTTCATGATATGATTCATCATGAGATCGAGGTCTATGTTGATGACATGATTGTGAAGTCCCAAACGGAGGAAGAACATCTGGTCAACTTATTGAAGCTTTTTGAGAGGCTTAGGAAGTTCAGGTTGAGGCTGAATCCTAACAAGTGCACTTTCGGAGTGCGGTCCGGAAAGTTATTGGGGTTCATCGTTAGTGAACGAGGTATCGAAGTTGATCCTGCGAAAATAAAAGCTATTCAAGAAATGCCAGCGCCAAAAACAAAAAAAGAAGTTCGTGGTTTCTTGGGCCGGATAAACTACATTGCAAGGTTTATCTCTCAGCTCACGACCACTTGTGAACCGATGTTCAAACTTTTAAAGAAAGATCAGGCGATTACTTGGAATGAGGATTTCCAGAAGGCATTTGACAAAATAAAGCAGTATCTTCAAGAACCTCCAATCTTGATACCCCCAGTGGCTGGACGGCCATTAATCATGTACCTGACGGTTCTGGAGAATAGTATGGGGTGTGTTCTCGGTCAGCACGACGAGACGGGCAGAAAAGAACATGCCATTTATTATTTGAGTAAAAAGTTCACTGAGTGTGAATCTCGATACTCGATGCTGGAGAAGACGTGTTGTGCATTAGCTTGGGCCGCCAAACATCTACGACAGTACATGCTCAATCACACTACTATGCTAATTTCGAAGATGGATCCGATCAAGTACGTCTTCGAGAAGCAGGCTCTTTCGGGCAGGATTTCCAGATGGCAAATGGTGTTAACGGAATATGATATTCAATACGTCTCCCAGAAGGCCATTAAGGGAAGCGTATTGTCTGATTACCTTGCCGAGCAGCCTATCGAGGATTACCAGCCGATGAAGTTTGAATTCCCTGACGAGGATATTATGTTTCTCAAAGCGAAGGATTGCGATGAGCCATTGCCCGGTGAGGGGCCAGATAGGAAATCTCAGTGGAAGTTGATATTCGATGGAGCGGTTAATTCCTATGGAAGTGGCATCGGAGCTATCATCACGACTCCTCACGGATCCCACATCCCGTTTACTGCGAGACTGACGTTTCCAGTTACCAACAATGAGGCGGAGTATGAAGCATGTATTATGGGTCTAGAAGAGGCAATTGATTTGAGAATTAAGAATCTAGACGTATATGGTGACTCAGCGCTTGTAATTAATCAAATTAAAGGGGAGTGGGAAACTCGTCAAGCGAATTTGGTGTCGTACATGAATTATGCCAGGAGGCTGCTTCCGTTCTTCGATCGAGTGGAACTCCATCATGTACCCAGGGTTGAAAATCAGATGGCTGATGCCTTAGCCATGGTGGCTTCAATGTATAAGGTCAATTTTTGGAATGAGGCTCCAAGAATTGTGCTTTCGCGTCTTGATAGACCAGCATTTGTCTTTGCAATCGAGGATGCCGCTGACGGCAAGCCATGGTTCCACGACATCCAGACCTTCCTTATGACTAAGGAGTATCCTGCGGGTGCGTCAACCCAGGATAAGAAGACTCTGAGGAGGCTGTCTGGAAACTTTTACCTCAATCCTGATGGAGTGTTGTATAAGAGAAACCACAATCTCGTGCTACTCAGATGTGTAGATGAGAAAGAGGCGAGTATGCTCATGGAGGAAGTCCATGAGGGCACATTTGGTACGCACGCCGGGGGGCATTCCATGACAAGAAAGATCCTGAGAGCAGGATATTACTGGCTGACTATGGAGTCGGATTGCTTCAGATTCGCGAAGAAATGTCATAAATGCCAGATTTATGCTGATAAAGTTCATGTGCCGCCGTGCCCATTGAATGTCATGTCCTCCCCTTGGCCGTTCTCCATGTGGGGCATCGACATGATAGGCAAGATCGAGCCCACCGCATCCAATGGTCATCGTTTCATTCTGGTAGTTATCGACTACTTCACCAAATGGGTGGAGGCAGCCTCGTACGCTAATGTGACCAAGCAAGTGGTAGCTAAATTCATAAAGAGGGACATCATCTGTCGTTACGGAGTTCCCGAGCGGATCATTACTGATAATGGTTCGAATTTGAATAACAAGATGATGAAGGAGCTGTGCTAGAGCTTCAAGATTGAACACCACAACTCATCTCCTTACCGGCCGAAGATGAATGGCGCCGTCGAAGCCGCCAACAAGAACATAAAGAAGATTATTCAGAAGATGGTTGTGACGTACAAAGATTGGCACGAGATGCTGCCGTTTGCCTTGCACGGTTATCGTACGACGGTGCGTACGTCGACCGGGGCAACTCCTTTCTCCTTGGTGTACGGTATGGAAGTTGTCCTACCGTTAGAAGTGGAGATTCCTTCTTTGCGAGTTTTGGTTGATGTGAAGCTCGACGAGGCAAAATGGATTACGAATCGTTTGAATCAACTCAGCCTGATGGACGAGAAAAGGTTAGCATCGATTACATTTGGTCGTCTGTACCAAAGCCGAATGAAGAAAGCTTATGATAAGAAGGTGCGTCCTAGAAGCTTTCAGACGGGTGATCTTGTCCTGAAGAAGATTCTTCCGCCACACTCCGATCACCGGGGCAAGTGGACTCCGAATTACGAAGGGCCGTATGTCGTCAGCAACGTCTTCTCAGGAGGAGCTTTGTTGTTATCCACGATGGATGGTGAAGATTTTGCATCCCCGGTGAATGCGGACGCAGTTAAAAAATATTTTGCTTGAAAGAGACCCGCTGGACAAAAAAGAAAGAGTCCAGGCAAAAAAGGGGCATCCCGGCGAACCAAAAACAGAATAAAAGGTTCGGGCAAAAATTAGGGATATATTGAAAAAATGTACACCCGCGAAGTCGAAAACCTACACTGGGCGGCTTCGGCAAAAAAGGGTATCCCGGTGAACTGAAAACCCGTAAAGGGCGGTTCACGCAAAAGTTAGGGATTTGAATAAGCAAATGACTGCGTTCCGCGTGTGGACTTTGATTGTTTAGTGGTTCGGAGGACCTGAGGGCCGTGTATCTGAATCAATCTCTTCTGAAGCTGAAGCGTCGGAGAAGTGTCAAAGTCGAGTGGGTCTTAGAGGCATCAACTCATGGTGTTCGTCTGCGCCTCGTTGCCGACATTTGTATATTGATGTATATTTATGTTTATTTTTGCGCGGCTTCCTCATTCCAGGAGCCTGCCTCTGTTGTAAAAACATTTTTTGCCCATTCAGGGGTTCACCATCAATAAAATGCATGTTATTCAGCAAATCTGTTTGCCTATTTAGCATTTATCTGTTTTGTTTGCGAAAGAAAACGCCGATGTTTTTGATAAAATGCGCATACATAAACTTACGGGCCTAGGCCCATTGATTGTTGAAGCAATTAATTACCTGAATATTGTCACGAGATAATAACCTTGATAGGCCCCTTTGAGGAGGGTATCTTGTCTGTTTGCTTGTGTTGTTGCAGGTGTAGCACCTTCCAGACGGTGTGTCGTGCGCATCCCCGAAGCGGGACGATTCCTCTTTCTCCAGCAGAGTTCAGTGGCTTCTCCTCCGCAGAGTATGAACGCGAGATCGTGAGCATTGATATCGTCAACAGAGTATAGCCCTTTTCCCCAGACAGAGAGGATTCTCTTCCCCAAGCAGACGCATCCTGAAGGAACGTCATCTTCTCAGCTGAGTCGCGCGCCGAAGCTCGTATGTCCCCCAGCACCGGGTCACAAGTGTGGATGTCGTAGAAATGTTCGGGTGCCGAAGCTCGTGTTTTCCCCAGTAAAGTCGCCGAAGCAGGTGTCTCCCCCAACACCGGGTCACAAGTGCAGGATTCGTAGGAAACTGTTCGTACGCCGAAGTATGCAGTAACTGATGGTGCCAGACTGAAGTCTCCAGCGGAATTGAGATTCCCCATCAGAGCCGTATTCTCTCCCAAAGTCGGATGATTCCCTCTTCCCCCAGTAGAGTGTTGGAACAGCTGATGTTGTATTCCCCTACAGAGTTGTACTCTCCCCCGAAGTCAGATGATTCTTTCTTCCCTAGCGAAATTGAAACTCCTTATCAGAGTCGTACTCTCCAGTGAAGTAGAATGATTTCTCTCTCCCCGGCTGAGTCCGCAGACCCCCAAGAGAGCCGAATCCTTGGAAGCAGTTGGGACCATGAGTGGATTTTCCCTAGCAGAGTATTGAATAGCCGATGCCGTATCTTCCCCAGAGTCGTACTCTCTCCAGCGAAGCAGAATGATTTCTCCTTCCCCAACGGAGTTTGCGGATTCCCAAGAGAGCCGAGTCCTTGGAAATTGATCGGACCATGTTCAGTTGTTTCCCCAGTGGAGTGTTGAGCAGCTGAAGTTGTTTCCCCACAGAGTTGTTATCCCTAGAAGAGTAGCCGCGACGGCCACACAGTTTATTCACGCGATTGGTAGCGCTTTCCTTCAGCAGGTCCAGGTTCTCGTAGAGCTTCGTTCCTCTGCAGTAATCAACTGAAGTTGTTTTCCCTGCAGCAGTCAACCGTAGATCATTTCCCCAGACGGAGTCCAATTGATATTGGCATGTCCGCATTCTCCTCAGCAGGATGATTCCTCTATCTGAGTAGTTCTTTCTCCTTGACAGGAGGATTTCCCCCTCGGCATTTATTTTGCTGACAGGATCGCATCATTGTGCATGATTGCATAGCATTTAGCATAAACGCATAGCATTTCCACCGTGTGGAACATGGCGCCGAAGCATACGCATAATAAACATGATCTAGGTTGCTACCGTTCTTGTTTTGCAGGTGGTCCGCCGAAGGATCAGTTGCTTAGGACGATTCCTGACATTCTCCCCAACGAGGTCGCGTGCTCAAGATGATTTTTGAGATCCCCAGCGAAGTCTTCAGTTCAAGATGATTCTCGAATCCCTCAGCAGGGCCGTTTGCTTAAGATGATTCTTAAGACCCCAGTGCAGTCTCCAGAGTTGGTTGCTTAAGTTGATACTTAGAATCACCAGTAAAGGTTGCCCAGGATGATTCCCGAAGCCCCAAGAGAGTCGAATCCTCGGAAGCTGTTCAAGCTAGGATTGGTTTATCCCCGGCAAAAGTTACCCAGGATGATCCTTGGAATCCCCAACAGAATGAAGTCTCTAGGATGGTTATCGGTTCAAGATGATTCTTGAAGGTCCCCGACGGAGTTATTTGTTCAAGACGAGTCTTGAAGTCCTCAACAGAGTTGATTTATCCAGAATGAGTTCTGGACCCCCGGAGCGAAATTACTGGATAGTTCTCCAGACTCCTCAGCGGCGAAGCGTCATCCCCAGCAGATCTTCCGACGGCGAAGTTGAAATCTCCCTTTGAAGGCTCCATGATTAAAGTCCGACCGGGTTAATGAAGCGGTTTTCTCAGTTTCTCTGAATGCCTGATGATATGATCGACTACGTACCACCGGTTACCGTGTGACCTATTCCCCAATGAAGTTTCTTCATCCTGATGGCGAGGTCAGATTAGGTGGTTGTCCAGCGGTGATGTTGGATATTTGTTTGTTTGACGGCGAGGTCAGATTATGTTGGTTTCCGGCGGCGATGTTGGATGTTTGTTTTGACAGCGAGGTCAGATTATGTTGGTTTCCGGCGGCGATGTTGGATGTTTTGTTTCGACGGCGAGGTCAGATTATGTTTGTTTCCGGCGGCGATGTTGGATGTTTGCTTTGACGGCGAGGTCAGATTATGTCTGTTTTGGCGGCGATGTCAGAAGATTATGTTCGACGGCGATGTCAGACTCTTTAAATCCCCAGCAGAGATGATGTTTGTACGACGGCGATGTCGAGTGTCTCTCAGAGTGATGTTGATTGTCCGACGGCGATGTCAGATTTAGTTCTCCAGCGGCGATGCGGGGTATTTTGATTGTCCGACGACGATGTCAGATTTAGTTCTCCAGCGGCGATGCGGGGTATTTTGATTGTCCGACGGCGATGTCAGATTTAGTTCTTCAGCGGCGATGTTGGGTATTTTGGTTGATCGACGGCGATGTCAGATTTAGTTCTCCGGCGGCGATGTTGGATGTTTGTTTCCCCGAGTTATGGTTGTTTATGACGGTGACGTCAGGTGATTTGGTGTTCCAGCGACGATGTTGGGTGTTCCTCAGAATTTTGTCTGCTTCTGACGGTGATGTCAGGTGGTTTAGTCTTCCAGCGGCGATGTTGGGTGTTTTGGTTGTTTGATGACAATGTCAGAAGAATTTAATGTGGATGACTGACAGCGATGTCAGATCAGTATTTCTCCAGCTAGTTGTCGTGCAGCTAATATTGCAGTATTCGAAGATTTGTTCCCCGCAGAGTATCGTGTGCTCGTGCAGTTGGCAAATTTTCGGGTTTACCGGTATTCAACCGTCTCGCACCTTGATTGGCTGAGAGTCGTTCGCTCCTCACCCAGTCAGGTTCAAGCCGTTTGAATAGGGGCAGCTGTTGCACCCCAAAATTTGACCAACATTTATTTATCCATCAAGTGTTTGAAGGTTGGTGCCTTCATCAGAAAGTTCAAGAGATCCTCAGAGAAATTGGTTGAAACCAAGGTTGTGTGTCTCATAACTTGAGAGTTGTGGGAGCTCCTCAGATGATTCTGAGAATTTAAGAATGAACTTGAAGCTTTGAGAAAGTTTATGAGATGTCTTGAAAGCCATCATGAAGCCCAGAGAGGTCATTATGCAAGAATTCAGAAGATTCAACCATGAATGGTAGAATTAGGGTTTTGACTGGGTCAACCCTAGGTCAGCTGATGTTTTGGAGAGGGTTGAGACCTAATCCAAAGGCCATGTGATCATGGAATGATGTATTGAGATTTTATAAGGATGATTCCTAGACCAACTCATCATGATTGAGGAGTTTGAGAAGTTTTAAGCTAGGGTTTCTAAGGATGGACAGTGTAAAATCCCCTAGTTTGATTCCTATCTTCCAGGCAGTTTTAGCTCAAGATGTGATTGTCATCTCATCTTCCCCACAACATGAATGTTGTAGATCTTGTTCTTAGCTTTAATTTGAGTGGTAGAAGTCCTTGATAGGATTTGCAGAGCTCAAGTTATGGTTTTGACAAATTGCAGGTCATCTGAGGTATGTGAATCTGGGTCTTTGAAAGTCACCCAACTTGCAGACAACTTTTGCCCTAGTAGGATGATTCCTATGGTCTCTTGGTCAACATGAATGTTGAAGAGCATCTTCTTAGATTTCTATAGAGTACTAGAAGTCCTTGATAGGATTTGTAGAACTCAACTTATGGCTTTGACAAGCCAAGGGTATTTTGGTCATTTGGCAGTTATAGGTCATTTCAAGCATATGGTCATATCTCCTACTTCCAAGCTTCAAATGGAAATACTTTCAACATCAAAGTTTCTTAGAATGATGTTTTAAGGCTAGTAGGATGGTCATGAGATGTTGGAAAGGCTCATAGCAAAAAGTGATGAAAATAGCCTAAAAATGGCATATAAGTTAAATAAGTTCAAATTGGAAAATGGTTTGAGAGATCTACAAATCCAAAATAGGTCATGTAATATGTCATTTTGAGTCTAAACAACATTTTGAAAACAATGGTTTAAACACATTTTTGATGTGAGGCCTAAAAATGGGGGTTGCTTTGAAAACCTATTACTTGCATAATAAGGTAACTTTGGAAAGCTCAACATAAAGCAAGGATCAGCTGATTTTTCACACATATCATCTCAATATCTCATGTGAGGAGATTTTAAAGCAAAAACCAAGGGCTGTATGCATGAGAAGAGATGGATCCAATATGTCATTACATGATAACTTCCATGACTTTCTAGCACTTTCTAGATGAATCTAGGATCTTCCATTGAAGTCTATATATTGAATGGATCATGAGGAGGTTAGAGGTGGGCCAAGGTTGGAAGTTTTGGTGGAGAGAGTGAGAGCAGAGTGAGATATTCAAAGGAATCTTCAATTGCAAGCAAGCCACAATTCTTCCACTACAAGCTCTCATCATCAAAGGTCGTGCAAACAGAAAAGAGGTTGATACTTGAGGATCATTGTGAAAAGGAATCAAGCCCTAAATCGAGCTACATCCATACCTGCCATAGCCAACAAGCAGGTTGGTGTTTTCACTGCCATCTCTCTATTTATGTGTTAGATGATTAGATATTTAGTGTAGAATTGTTAGGTTAGGCTAGAGGATTGATTTCTGTGAATCTGAGAGCATTCCATGAAGGTTGATGACAGATCATAGTTTCTTTCAAGATCAAGAATAGGTTGTGCATTAAGTTTTAATGATCGTGTTATGGCTTAGTGAAATCAGTGTAACACCATGAGCAAGATAGTACCATTAATACCAAGAATTTCCAAGGTTGATATCAGTGTACAATGGTGGAACCAAGATCTTAGTGTTCTCTGTTTGCGAATTATAGGAAGCTTTAGGAGAAACTAAGAGTGCAGTTGTGTTCCAGGGAAAGAATAGAGCAAGATTGCTCTTTGTAGTTTGGGATTTGATGGAGAATCGAGGGAGAACGAACGAGTCGAAGATCCATGCATGGAGTTGGGGTTTTCTGAAAACCCTAGGTTGAATGGGGAAGACGACCCAGGAACCGTTAGATTAGGTTGAAATATTTGACGTGCTGAACCAATCCAAGGGCTGTCGTTTAAATGGAAAACAGAGGGAAGCTGAACGCAGCAATACGCTGCGTTTCACTTAATGTGAAGCCCTGGGCCTGGATCAAAATATACTAATCCCACCTCCCGTGTGAAGCCCAAAGAAAAATACACTATAATATGTTGCTTTTTACACCGCGCTTTTAATCTTTTTCTTTTGATTTTTGATTTAATTTCTGATTACACTTGGGCTTAGGCGCATTTGATATTTGAACCCCCTTTCCTGGCCCATCTGAATGATTGCACTAGGCGCATATGCTAGGGACACCCCCTCCCCATTTCATTCTTTTATTTTCTTTTTTATTTCTTTTATTTTTTTCTAATTTTGTAAAATTCATAAATAAATGAAAAATGTGTATTTTTAATTGCTTCTTTTTGCATTAGGTTTATAATTCTGTTAAGAAAATTAGAAAATAATAAAAGTCCATTTTATTTTTAGTTTAGCATTTTTAGTATATTTTTCATTTAAATAGCTTTTTTAGATGATTTAGTTGATACCCCATTTTGTTGATTTTAGTTCAATTGGCTCCCCTTAGATTTAGGGTCCATTCTTTTTAGGGTGATTAACTTAGAACTTTAGCTTCCTCATAGGATTTAATTCATAATTTTAGGGTTAATTTTTAGATGGTTTGATTAGGTGAGATTAGAGTGATTAAAATTAGGGTTTAGGTTTAACATAGGTGAAGTAAATCATTTCTCTTAGGAGTTTTAGTTTGATTTTGGGTATGGGACTATAGGGATATTATGGGTAGGTGTAATAGACCCTTATGAATAAGTATTAGATTTTTCCCTGTGACTTTAGTATTTTCAGAGTATTTTCTGAATCGACTGTTTGTGTGGCATGTTTTGTGTTGATTGTCTATCTTTGGGGTCATCTTTGGGGAATCGTTATGGGGCTTGGTTTGCTTTGAAGACCTTGTTGAAGGAGCATGATGAAGGAGAAGATTGAATATCAAGACCCAGAGGTTGAGAGGTTGGAGCTTGCAAGGATGCATAGATTGAGGTCCTGGTTTAGGAGCTTGCTCTCTTTCTGTGAGGTTTGAGACCCTGGAGTCTGAGGGAAGTTCATGGTACTTTCCTGAGGAAGGCACTATGAATGTCTTTCTTTCTCTCTTCTCACCTCTTTCCCAAGTATCCAATGATGTTGGAGCCTTCATGTGAGTTTAGTTTCTCCTGAGGAGGAATGTAAACTGATCACAGTTGTTGAGCCACATGGGATACGATTCCTAAGTGGAAGCCCCCTAGTACTTTCCTGAGGAAGGCACTATGGGTCTGTTCACTTAGTTCCCTTAGTTCACGTAGGATTTCTCAAGTATCCAATGATGTTGGAGCCTTCATGTGAGTTTAGTTTCTCCTGAGGAGGAATGTAAACCGATCACAGTTGTTGAGCCACGTGGGATATGATTCCTAAGTGGAAGCCCCCTAGTACTTTCCTGAGGAAGGCACTATGGGTCTGTTCACTTAGTTCCCTTAGTTCATGTAGGATTTCTCAAGTATCCAATGATGTTGGAGCCTTCATGTGAGTTTATTTTCTCTTGAGGAGGAACGTAAACCGATCACAGTTGTTGAGCCACATGGGATATGAGTCCTAAGTATAAGCCTCCTAGTGCTTTCCTGAGGAAGGCACTATGAGTCTGCCTACTTAGCTCCCTTTCTTTGGTAAGCTTGTTTTGAAGCTTGATGACTGGGATTGATTTCTTTTGATTAGGGTTTTGCTTTAGGGCTTTGCTTAGAGATTTGATTAGGGTTTTGCTTTAGGGTTAGGATTAGGGAGAGCTTAGATGTAGATAATTTCTTTCTCAAGCATGTGGTTTGTTTGCCTGATGGCACTTCATTTCTTTTATCTGTATGATTGCAGTTCACTGTTTATTGCTTGATAGCATGTTGTTTATTTTCCAGTATGATTACTGTTATTTCATGACTGGCTTGAGGTCGAGACAAGCTTGTGGAGGCTGAAGCCCCACACACATTTCCTCCCTCACTTGCATTGCATGCATTTTACTGTTAAGCTGATGCTTTGTCTGTTTTGGTGTATCATTGACATGATCCCTTAGGACTCTCATTTCCTTTGATAAGGATTTGATGATAGAATCTTAGGTTGAAACCTATGCATGACAACATCTAGGAGTTCCCTGTTCAAACCTCAACCATAGGATGAATCCATGGCATGATAACAGTAGGACTTGATAGTCTCCCTCCTAGTTGGGCCTGTTCTCTTCTCATCTCAAAACAGTTTAAGATACAGTAATCATGAATGATTTCTTTCGTACGTTACGAGCCTTAAGCTATCTGAGAAAGGATTGTGGGAGAGTTTCTTTTCCACAGTCTGGATGTTTAGTATGGTACCCTTTGGGTTACATGCGACGCATTCACTCTCAGGTCATAGTCTCTAGTGCGGTTGAAATCGCAAACACAATAAAAAACACTTCTTTCAAAACAGGAAATAAACCGTAGTTTCCCGAACTACGTGAGCTCTGATCTCTCATACCTGTTGAGAGTACGTAGGCACAAGATGGCGAAGTCTTGGCGAGCTACCTTCCCCCATAACCCTTCGTAGGCCGAACTACGTTGACTCTGATTTCTCATTCTCTGATGAGAATACGTAGGCATAAAGTGCGACGCTTTGTCGAGTCATTTTTCTTTTCTTTTTCAGCCAGCCTTGATAGGTAGATAGAATAAAACCAACCCGTCTAAATAAACAAACAAGCATGGATCCCGTCGAGTACGACGGACGTGAGTGGTGCTAACACCTTCCCCTTGCGTAACCGACTCCCGAACCCAGACAATGGTTGCGATGACCTTGTCTTACCCTTATTCGTTAGGTTTTTCCGATCGTTTCCTTTCCCGCTCTGAGGGATAAATAACGAAAGGTGGCGACTCTTCTGTCATGCCGACACCTTATTTTCGTGAAAGCGACACAAAGCACATCAAAATACTTCACATCCACACAATGGGATTGAAGCCAAAGTAATCGAGGTCCTGAACCGAAGTCCGGATGCACATGAATGCATGATGCACACGTCACAAATCATCCTCATAATAACATCATAGGTGCATCATCATTCATCATATTCATCATCATCAAACGTCATAGCTTATCATCATAATCATCATCATACATCACGTCATCACAGCTGATCATAATAATCATCATCATTCATCATGTCATCACAACACATCATAATACTCATCATCACACATCATTTCGTCATATAATTCATCATAATAATCATCATCACATAGAAATTGTCATATAATTCATCATAATAATTAATCTCACACATTATATTATCATAATAATCATCATCGCACATCATGGAAATCGTCATATAATCACGTACAAATCACATATTAGCTCATAGTCATCCTCATATTAGCCCATCATATTATCACATATTATCACATATTAATTCATACTACTACCCCATATTATCTCATATCAATTCATGATATTATTCCATATTATCTCATATTAATTCATCAAATTATACTTGCGGTAATCCTCACACTATCGTCGATCAATCACATAATTTCTCACTGTCATACTCATGTTAACTCATCTCAAAAATCTCAGAATCAAACATCAAGGCATCACTGCACACGATCAACATTCGCGAAACTATGCTATGTTCGCTGGCATGCTCGCTAGGCGAGTCGGGCAAGTTTCTTCGCTAGGTGAAGCTTTCTTCGCTAGGCGAGTCTGGGAAAACATGGTTCGCTAGGCGAAGCTTTTCTTCGCTAGGCGAGCAACGCAATGACAGCAAAATCTGCTACGCACCAAAACTGATTTCTACCCAAAAACTCATACGATTCACACACCCCATGCCCCCAAAACATCCCAAAATCATCCCTAAGTTTATACGGCGATAACGGCACAAAACCTACGGTTTATTAGGCCAATCCCGTAACATATTCATGCCCTAAATCACAATTTCCCTACAATTGCCCTGAAGGCATCATAATTTCTCATATCAGATATTCTTATTCCTTATGGTCGGACATATAACAATCCAAGGTTTTGGCCACAAAGGCCTAAGGTTTCCTACTCCTCATATCAAATATTCAATGATACTTACCATTAACCAAACCCTTAGGGTCTCACCTCAATTTCCCTATTTTCCCACAAACAACCCAAAATCCCTTAAATCTTAAATCAACCATAAACACATCGAAAGACATACATGGAAAATCATGAAAATTTATACTCCCCATACCTTAGCCGATTCAAAACTTTCACGATTATCTCCGGGATCTTCCGAAGCTTTTGCCTCCACTTCTCCCTCCTCAGAGCTCTGGCATTCATTCTTTTCACGGTTAACAAAAATGAATCCTAAACCTTCAGAATTCTATTTTGTCAAACTTAGACATGGGCCACACAATTGGGCTTTTCCCATAACACCCTTACTAACTCCTCTTAATGCCCAATTTACCCTTATTCCTCTTATATTTATTTTAATTCATAATAATATTAATAAATCCATATTACATACTATTATTCCAAAATAAATACTCCAAATATGCATAATTCCTCAATAATTCCCAAAACCACCGAAAACACCAAAAATAAATATTCTCAATTAAATAATTAATTAAAATATTACGATTAAATTTGGGGTGTTACAACTCTCCCCCACTTAAAATAATTTTCGCCCTCGAAAATTACCTCAAGGAACAGAGTCGAATACGACTCCCTCAACTGATCTCCACACTACCAAATCCAACTTCCTCCAGCTGGTCCTCCCAAAACTACCTTCACCAAGGGAATCTCTTTACCTCGAAGTTGCTTCTCTTTCATCAATCCGATATAGCAACGCTTCAACAATCAGATTATCTCTCATTTGTACACCATCCATTGGAATCAATGTACTCCCTCAACTTAGACACATGAAACACATCATGCAATTTCACAAGCGACAACGATAAAATAGTCTAACATGGTACTTCTCCCATGCTTTTGCTGCGCTACTCTGATACAGACCAACAAAGCACGATGTGAGCTTCCGAGACTCCAAGCTCGGCCAACACCAGTTACCATCGTAACTCTTAAAACACGTCTTTTTTGGATCCTCTTGATCTTTTCATTCGTCTTTTGCGCAATCTCAGGTCCGAGTACAACACTCTCGCCTGATTTATACCAACACAAAGGAGTCTTACACCTCCTATCATACAAAGCCTCATATGGTGCCATTCCGATACTAGAATGATAACTGTTATTATAGGTAAACTCAACCAACGACAAATCACTATCCCACGATCCACTTTGATCCAACACACAAGCTCCCAACAAATCCTCTAAAGACTGAATAGTTCTCTATGTTTGTCCATCCGCCTGCGGATATTAGGAAGAGTTCAACTTCAACATGATACCCAAAGCATCTGCAAACTCTCTCAAAATCTCGATGTAAATCTATGATTTCCATCTGACACAATATTCGATGATATCTCATACAACTTCACAACTTCCTCAATATACGTCTCAGCTAGCTTCAACATAGAATGATTAATCCTCATTGGTATAAAATGAGTTAATCTAGCCAACCTATCAAAAGTCACCCAAATTAAATCATATCCCTCTCACAGTCTTTGGCAAACCCGACACAAAATCCATGGAAATACTATCCCAATTCCACTCTGGAATATTCAACGGTCGCATCATACCTAACGGTCTCTGATGTTCAAACTTCAACTCCTGACAAGTCTAACCATCATATACAAACTCAACCACTCCTTTCTTCATACTCGGCCGCCAATACAATTCCATCAAGTTCTGGTACCTCTTCATAGCACCGGTATGGATACTCAATCCACTTAAATGCCCTTCCTCAAGAACACTCTTATCCAACTTACACTATCCTCAACATAAAGTCTATCACGACACCTCACGATACCGTTTCCATTAATTCAAAAATCAGCTCTTTGATTTTGCTTCATCAAGTTCCACCGGCCTACCAACTCAAATCAGATATCTAACCTCTTCGAATCCCGTCGAAACACTACTAGTAAGTTTCAACGTACCCAACTTAACTCCATAAGAAGTCTCTCACAATCCAAACTTATATCCTGAAATTGCTCAATCAGTCCTAACTCTTTTACCATCATCATCGGTATATGCAAAGATTTCCTACTCAATGCATCAACTACAACATTAGCCTTACCAGGGTGGTAACTCAATTCAAAATCATAACCCTTCAGAAGTTCAAGTCATTCTCCTCGGCCTCATATTCAACTCTTCCTGATACAAGAAATGCTCCAAACTCTTATGATCACTAAACATCTCAAATCTCGAACCAAATGTATAATACCTCCAAAGCTTCGACACAAACACAACAACAACCAACTCTAAATCATGTGCCATATAATCCCACTTATGCCCTTTAAGTTACCTTAAAGCATAAGCTAAACTTGTTGATGTTGCATTAACACACCTCCCAATCCCATCAATGGAGCATCTCAATATACAACAATTGTTCTGCCTGATTCGGTAAAAAAAATCAATACACGAGCCGTTGTCAGTCTTCCCAAAATCTCTTGAAACTTTTCTGCACACTTTGCATCCTAAAACAAAAGCTTGAACCTTCCTATTCCACTGCGTAAATGGCAAAGATAACTTGGAAAAATCCTTCAATGAATTCCACTAACAATCTGCCAACCCAAGAAAACTTATAATCTCAAATACAGGTTTTTGGAGCTTTCCATTTCTATACAACTCCAACCTTCGTCATATCAATCACAACATGCCCAAAAAAAAGGAAAATCTCGTTCGCACTCTACAAACCCACATGGTGCATTATTCACAGTCAAATGGCACCACGAAATACTCATAATGTCCATACCTTGTTTTAAAAGCAGTCTCCTGAATATCTCCAGCCTTCACACGAATCTGATGATACCTAGTTCTCAAATATATCTTACTGGACACACTTGCAACAAACAACTGATCCATTAAATCATCAATCCTTGGAAGTGAACACTTATTCTCGATAGTCACCTCGTTCACTTATCTATAATCCACACAGCGCCTCACATAACCTTCTTTCTTCTTAACCCACAACACTGGCGCACCCTACGGTGACACACTCGAACGAACGAATATCTTCTCAAGCAAATCTTCGAGTTGACCTTTCAACTCTTTCAATCCCAATGCAGACATACCATATAGAGCCCTCAATATCGAACTAGTTCCTGTAACTAAGTCGATCACAACCCCACTTTGCGTTCTGGTTGTACATCACTATCTCGTCAGGAAAACTTCCAGACAATCACAATTAATTGGCAAACCACCAACTTCTCCACTTTCCTTAACACTCAAAGTTTCCATCAAAATAAACATCTCAGCACCTTCCTGCACCGACTCATCAAAACAATTCTTAAGCACTTAGCTTAACTCAAAACAATTCACTGCTTACGCCATCTAAGCTTGCAAGACATGTCTATCCCATCCAACATGACTCCATCCATTATCAACAAGAGATTAAGGGTGATCAGATCCTTAATTTGTCAATAGACAACCGAAAATCATGATGGGGTATAAACCATCTTTACCAAATTATAAGAGCGTTCAACCGTACAATGAGCCGCCACTTCACACTTACAGCGTCCTGGAGAAGCAAAACTTCTCCCCCACTTGTTTCATTCCCACATCTGCAGGCAAAGGTTAGAAAACAAACATTACTGATAGTGTTTTCACACACATGTCGCATACAAGGGAACAAACAACATTAGACAACTTGGCCGGACGAACCGACCTGCTCTAATACCACTAATGTAACACTCTTTTCTACCCCACAATTATCATGGCAAAATTACATAGATTTCAAAGTAAATAAATAAATCTCAATAAAAATCACCTCAAAGGGCGTACATTTCTCAATGTCTCAAAATAAGTCAATACTCCATAACACACGAGTTTTCCTAAAATACATTCAAATTTCACAAAGCAGCGGAACTCAAAACATAACTCAAGGTTTTCCTCATAAGGGAAAGTTAGCAAAATAACCCACTGGTATATAGTTTAACTCAAAAGAACCCAACCCAATGTTACATATCAGAGCAAGACCCTCTAAGTTAACCATAAAGGCTACGACTCTAAATCTTCAAAAATAAATCCTCGACGACGTCCACGGCTAAACATGGTCATCTGCATGTTACCCACGTGGAGGTAAGATTCAAACAGGCAGGGTGAGTAAAACAATTCATAATAATCAATGTATAACAATCAATACATAAACGACATATTACTCATATTTAACACATTCATATTCCTCAAAATTCCTCAAAGGCCACAACGTCATAATTCATACAAAAGACTCATAAATGCAAGATGCAGCAAAACTCAATGCATGTGGTACCAATCATCACAGCTCGATGGACACTGGGCCATCAACCCTCCATAAATCCCCATCAATAGGATCGATTCTACTAGAGAACCGGACCACATCAAAATACTTCACATCTGCACAGTGGGATTGAAGCCAAAGTAATCGAGGTCCTGAACCGAAGTCCAGATGCACATGAATGCATGATGCATACGTCACAAATCATCCTCATAATAACATCACAGGTGCATCATCATTCATCATATTCATCATCATCAAATGTCATAGCTCATCATCATAATCATCATCATACATCATGTCATCACAACTCATCATAATAATCATCATCATTCATCATGTCATCACAACACATCATAATACTCATCATCACACATCATTTCGTCATATAATTCATCATAATAATCATCATCACACATCATAGAAATCGTCATATAATTCATCATAATAATTAATCTCACACATTATGTCATCATAATAGTCATCATCGCACATCATGGAAATCGTCATATAATCACGTACAAATCACATACTAGCTCATAGTCATCCTCATATTAGCGCATCATATTATCACATATTATCACATATTAATTCATACTACTACCCCATATTATCTCATATCAATTCATAATATTATCCCATATTATCTTATATTAATTCATCAAATTATACTCGTGGTAATCCTCACACTATCGCCGATCAATCACATAATTTCTCATTGTCATACTCATGTTAACTCATCTCAGAAATCTCAGAATCAAACATCAAGGCATCACTGCACATGATCAACATTCGTGAAACTCTGCTACGTCCGCTGGCATGCTCGCTAGGCGAGTCGGGCAAGTTTCTTCGCTAGGCGAGTCTGGGAAAACATGGTTCGCTAGGCGAGCAACGCGATGACAGCAAAATCTGCTACACACCAAAACTGATTTCTACCCAAAAACTCATACGATTCACACACCCCATGCCCCCAAAACATCCCTAAATCATCCCTAAGTTCATACGGCGATAACGGCACAAAACCTACGGTTTATTAGGCCAATCCCGTAACATATTCATGCCCTAAATCACAATTTCCCTACAATTGCCCCGAAGGCATCATAATTTCTCATATCAGATATTCTTATTCCTTATGGTCAGACATATAACAATCCAAGGTTTTTGCCACAAAGGCCTAAGGTTTCCTACTCCTCATATCAAATATTAAGTGATACTTACAATTAACCAAACCCTTAGGGTCTCACCATCAATTTCCCTATTTTCCCACAATCAACCCAAAATCCCTTAAATCTTAAATCAATCATAAACACATCAAAAGGCATACATGGAAAATCATGAAAAACTATACTCCTCATACCTTAGCCGATTCAAAGCTTTCATGATTATATCCGGGATCTTCCGAAGTTTTTGCCTCCACTTCTCCCTCCTTAGAGCTCTGGCCTTCATTCTTTTCACGGTTAACAAAAATGAATCCTAAACCTTCAGAATTCTATTTTGTCAAACTTAGACATGGGCCACACAATTGGACTTTTCCCATAACACCCTTACTAACTCCTCTTAATGCCCAATTTACCCTTATTCCTCTTATATTTATTTTAATTCATAATAATATTAATAAATCCATATTACATACTATTATTCCAAAATAAATACTCCAAATATGCATAATTCCTCAATAATTCCCAAAATCACCGAAAACACCAAAAATGAATATTCTCAATTAAATAATTAATTAAAATATTCCGATTAAATTTGGGGTGTTACAGCAGGCGTCATAACCAAACAACCTGTTATTTCATCTTCTTAATTTACATATCTCCATCCATTATTGGTACAACCTTCATGACATAACAAAATTCCTCATGAGCTTATACCATAAATATGTTAAGGACAACACAAGATGCGTAAAGCTCCTATACACAACAAAAGTGAAGGAAAGAAATGGATTAAGTTTACACATCTCAAGGAAGTGAAAATCAAAGTGAAAATTCAGTAGGCCCATTTGGGTTTCTAGAAGATGTTTTTCACAATACAAACAAAATACATCAGAGTTATAATCTCCAAAAAAAAAACCCTGATTTGATCCTATGGTCCCTACCAATCTCATTCAAAATGTTTAACATAAAATTCGTTTTGCACTCCACTCCCAAAATATCCCACCAAATCAGCTGAAAATCCTAATAGAATTTGGACCCAAATCATTAACACGAGCCATAGAGAGAAACTCACACGTATGAAATCTCTATAAATAAGCTTGTCGTTTCATCTAAAGTGGGGGGGGGGGGGGGGAAGCACCGTCACTCTGCGAAAAAATGAAAAGAAAACCATTCAGTAAAATTTCTGAGAAGCGAAATGGTAAGGGTTTTTCATTGAAACTCTAAATCATTTTGTGCTAAATCTCATACCCAAGCAACACTTGTGCATATAGAAAAAGGAGAAATTTCACAAAGTGAAGACAAGTTCTCGATACAAAACCCCTCAGATCTGAGCAGAATTCGCATAAAGAAGAAGCAAAATAGGAAATGAGGTGAAGGACTCGAAGCGGAGGAAGTAGAGTAAGAAGACAAATCACTCACCACAACCATCAAAGCTTCTGAAGCGGTAGATCTCCGACGACTTCGAATTTTTATTCAAATGTTGTCTTTCGGTATCTATTTCTTCTTTCTCCCTCGCTGATTTGCCTTTAATCTGTATAACTTTGCTTCAAAAGATTTTATTATGGTGTTAGGGTTTTTTTAAAGGGCAAGATTTAGTCTTATGTTGGTAACTGTGTGAGTGAATTCGTGTATAAAGGGAAAGAGAGACAGAGGAGGAGAAGATGAAAGGGGGTCACATAAACGTTTTATTTTTTTTAGAAGGTTGTTTTGGAAATGATGCATCGTTTCCTTTTATTGCCAATTGGATTTTTATTTATTTATTGTTTTTAGTATGAATTAATTATTGCATTAATGCCTTGGTTGAAGGGAGACACCTTGAATAAGTCGTCATCATTATGATCACACTGCCCGAGTTTGTTCTTCTTTTTTCCATTTTTTGGTTCTCATTTTTTGTCTTATAATAGTCATCATAAATGCATTTGAGATATTTGAATTCAGGATGATAGATTTAATGGGCCGGTGTTTAAGGCCCACCGAATTTGGGTTTTGCACACCCTCTCATCAATTGCACCTCCTGTTTATTGGGATTGAGTGAGTTTTGTTAACAAATTTGATTTTTAACTAATATATTTTCTTTTAATCCTAATTAGTTTAGAAATTCCTATTATGTTTTATTTTAATTAGATAACTAATTTTGTATTAATTAAATAACCAAAATGAATATTTTTGACTTTATTACTTAATTAGATTAAAATACATTAATACACTTAATCAAATCGTTTTTGATTAATTACGGAAAAATTAAATCCTTGAAGTCTAGCACTTCTTGGGTTTTTTGAATGACCATTATCGAAGCGTACACCTTGGATAGTGACATTCAACTTTTCGTTTATAAAATACGCTCATTAATTATTTAGACAAGGAAATATCATTGGATTCTAGCACTCCACATGATATTTTCATTTTTCGTCAAGCAATATTTCGTAATTAATCGAATGAAAAATGTGTCGTTGGGATCTAGCATCCTGATAATGCCCGAATAAATTGGTTGCGAGGCCGACACCTCGTTTATCAAATAATCGTCATTTCTCCTACAAAATACTTACCAAATCTAACCTTATATTCTCGCCTCATGCAGACAAATTCTTCGCGCACCCTAATTCGAATTCGTAACTAAACATTTTCTCGATCAAAACTTCGAAAGAAGAAGATTCTTGGAATCGAGCATTCCCTGAATCTTCGAATGAACAATTCTCGAAGCACGCCCTTTGGGTTGTTATTCATTCAATCCTTCGACTTTTACAAACTAATTCTCGATTCGTTATCGAGCCATTTTCAAACACCCTCTGTAAGTCGAGTGCTCGTCCACATCGTACACACCTTCATAATTCATCGTGGTTTCGATATTGGGGGCACCCTCAGGGACTAATATCGTTTCTCACAACCTAACCCTTGATTCGTCATCAAGCCGGTTCCATTTTCAATCAAACCCTCGACTCGTCGTCGAGCCATTGTCAAACCAACTTCTTTTTTGCCTCGCATTCCACCTCTTTTCGTAACCTATTCGATTTAATCTATTACAAACGCGTTTCTTAAACAATTAACGAAAGAAGGAGATTCTTGGAGTCTAGCATTCCTTGAATCTTCGAATGGATGACTCTTGAGGCGCACGCTTTGGGTTGTCGTTCATTGACTCTCTCGTCTTAAAATACCTAATTTATATTCAAATATATTTCACAATCAAACTTGCGAAAGAATGAGATCCTTGGAATCTAGCATTCCTTGAATCTTCGAACGAGAAATTCTAGAGGCACGCCCCTTGAGTTGTTATTAGTTCACTCTTTCGAATTCAAAATGTCCAATTCTTTTCAAACCCTATTTAATCAATTCCCGAAAGAACTGAGTTCTTGAAATCTCACATTCCTTGAATTCTTGAGTGACAGCTCTCGAGGAATTCCCTTGAGTTGCTTGTCAGTCAATCTTTCGTTTCTTCAAATCAATTCAATCCCATCTCTTTTCATGGTCGTTACCACGAACTACGGCTGCTCTGATTCTTCATTATCGTCTAAATGTAAGATACGTAGGCAAAAGATTGCGATGATCTTGGCGAGCTACCTTCCCTCTATCTTCTTTTTCCCCGATCCTCTCCCGTAGTCGAACTACGACGCTCTAATTTCTCATTCTCGTCCAAATGAGCATACGTAGGCACAAGGGCCCCAATCCTTGGCGAGCACCCTATCATGTAACCACCCATTTCTCCTACCATCCTTATCCTGTTAACCTACCAATTTGCATTTATCATTGAGAAGAAAATAAGCAAGCTTAGATAACGCCCATCGCAAAATACCCTAAGAGGTTCCCGTTGAGTACAACGGACGTGAGAGGTGTTAATACCTTCCGCTTGCGTAACCGGCTCCCAAACCCGGAACGTGGTTGCGACAACCCTATTCATATCCTTTCATTTTAAGAGGTTTTCTCGATATTTTCCTTTCCCTTTTAGGGATAAATAAAGTTCGGTGGTGACTCTGTCGAACCGCATTTCCGCGTCTTTTGTGCGAGGGTCGTTTCTCGTTATGAATTTTCAAGGCGCGACAGAGTGTACTTGTAAGGCACTCTGATGCTAAAGTGAGAATCAGGAGAAAAGAGGGCAAGTACAAAGTATGTGTGTTTAGGATGAATATTGAATACCCGACCCTCTCAAACAAGAGGGTTTTTATAGTGCCCCAAACACTTGGCCATCGGTCCTTATTTTTGGGGTGAGATAAATGTTCCCTAAAGAACAAGTAACTGCCAGAAACTAGCCATTGGGACGGGTAGAAGTGCCCAGAACTAGTCGTTACTACGGGCACATGCGCAGTAACAGGCACATGCATTGTGACTGTTTCTAGAGGATGGAACCGTACGTGACAAGAAGGAAGTGCTGATGAGGGGTAGTTGACCCTAGAGGTCAACTGACCAACCTTCCTCGATGGAGGGGCAGAAAGGTAAACGCTTCCCAAATTTGGCTGGATTTAGGCAATTGGGTCGTTATGGGAGCAGAAGTGGATTGGGTCATGCCTAGCCATTGGGTCAGTCCGGAAGAGGAGCCCCTTAAGTCGTTGCTTCCGAGCATGGGAGTGAGACTTAAGGTTAGCCCATTGTCCCGAGGAGTATCAGACATGGTCGTCGCCTATTGCTAAGATGAGGTTGTTCCTCGGTGTCCGAGGGAGCATGTGCTCGAGGGACCTATAACGTTGCCTGGCGGGGAGCCTAAAGTGTGAGGAGCCAAACGGTTGATGTGATCTGAAAAGGTGAAGTGTCATGCTTGCCTCGAGCTACGTGTCGTATTTAATGTGTAATGATGGCTAGGATAGGGTCATGATGATGCCCTAGCTGCACTTGCTTGTGCATGTGCCCATGGACCGTCTATATATAGAGGGAGAAGCTGCTCATTTACACTTTTCATTTCTCTTTCTCCCATTGTTCTCTATTTTTGCACTCCGTCGTCCGCTGTTATTCAACGTCGTCTGACCACTGTAAGTGCACTGACTAGAGTTCTTCGACCCCTAAACTTCCTTCCTTGACCACGTAAGTACCTGAAATGATCTCTGTTACAGGTTTTTCTTCACTTTCATCTTTTTTATACTGCATGTGGTTAAGGTGAAATTAGGTAGCGTAAGGGTTGTTTCTGGTGACTGCTGGTGGTTTGGCCATTCTCCGCTGCTGCAGACGTCGCTAAAGCCTTAGAAGCTTAGGCCCTTTAGTTGATTCTGATGTTGTTGCGACAACAGAAGCATTCATCTTCGGTGAAAACCGTGAATTTCTGGTGTACTTATAAGTTTTCTGGTGGATTTCCAACAAAAATTCTGGGTAGCGTATGGGGGAGGCTCTCCCCGCACATATTAAACGGATTTCCCTGGGCGTCTCCTCACACAGTAGCTGTGCCATTTGAGTAGGGCTCAGGTCAGGGACGTTGTCCTCGGGCCTTTGTGTGCCCTTTGACTTAACTAGCGGTGGAAGGGTGGATTTGACTTTGTCATCGAATTCTTTTGTCCTCTGCTTTTTAGGTAAAGGAGATGTCATGCGAGGCTGAGGAAGAAATCCTGAGATATCTGTCTGAGGAGAGCTCCTCGAAGGATAGTGATATGGAAGATACTTCCACGCCATGGGATGTTGGTGAAATATCTACTTTGAGGACTACCATGGAGGAGTGGTCCTTTTCAAAACATGGGGACATACCTCCCTCTTCGTCTCTTACACCAGAGACGCCTTCGCATCAATAGGACCAGAGGGAGAGTGGAAAGTCCATTTTGCCGGAGAGGACAACCACATTTGCTCATCATACGGGGAGAGGTTCCCTATGTATGAATATTTCTTCAAAGAGATAGGGTTGAGGATTCCCTTTACGTATATTCAGAGGGCGATCTTCGTGTATCTGGATCTAGCACCTTCGTAATTGCATCCCAACTCGATTGCCTTCATACGGACATTCAAGCTGGTGTGCAATTATCTGGAAATTGGAGCTACCGTTCCCCTTTTCTTTACCGTCTTCCATCTTCAACGAAAAGTTTTGGGGAGGAATCTATTCAAGCCTTTTCCTGAGTCTAATAGGACTTTCAAGGAAAGGTTTTACATTGTCAAGCCCATGTTGGAGAAGGCCACCAACTCCATGTTTGTCTGGGAGGTTTCAATGGATGAGGGCGAGGAATCCCTCGTCGACGAGCATGGTAAAATAAAAGCGCGGAGGTTGTTCAAGTTCCCCTTCTGCTGGAGCTCATTTTACCTGGCTAACCGACGATTATATCTCCACTCCCCACATGTTGGGGGACAATGGCCGAGCCAGTTATGCCAAGCTGGTGGTTTTTGTGGACGATTTTCTTCTTACCCAATGCATGACCCGTGGTGGGAAGATTATTTATGAAAAAGCTGAGGGACCCAAGGTGGAAGCCCGATATATCAATACGAAGGAGATCCTTGAGTGTAGTACCCGTGTTAGGGCTTTAGAAATTCTGGGTAGCCTTTTATTTCTTCTTATTTTGTCTGAATTGTTATTTTCTTCGCGTATTAATGTGCTCGATGTTTTGCCGGTAAAGTGTCTTCTGCCTAAGAATGAATGGTGAAGAATGCTCAGGCGAAGCTCAAGAGGGGCGTAACGACCAAGAAGATCCACCTCAGTCAGTGAGCTCCTCCTTCACAAACGGGGTTGGGGACCTCCTCGTCTACCCTTCTGGTCGCCCAAACATCCCTCGTACCTGTAAGTTCAAGGTTCAAGCATCAACGAACGAGCGAGATTGTGGACCTTATCAAAGAGGGGGAGAAGAGTAGATTTGAGCTGCCCCCATGCCTTCATAACAAGAGGTTCTTCAAAGGTTCCTCTTTGGCATTTCCGCGGGCGGAGCCTTTGAAGCTCGAGGAGATGGACCTTTGAAGTTCCTCTTTGGGTGTTCTTCCTGGCTTGGTACTTGGTCGACAGCGGGCTTGGTCGAGGGACCACCGTCAGGCATGGGGTTTTCTTGTTCCTGAGTAAAAGCCTGCCTTAATTTATTTTGGTATGCAGTGCTTGTACCTAGGCACACACTTATGGTTGATGTGTTATGCTCGTCGTGTCGATGGAGCATGCAGACGGTTAAGGCCTTAACTATAATATTGTTTAAGATTTTCAGTGTTCCATGGTCGAGCGATTTCTTCCCTGTTAATATGTTCTAGGTAGTAGGCCCCATTCTCAATTTTTGTTCGAACACGATAGGGCCTCTCCCAGTTAGCGACGAGTTTTCCTTCTCGAGAATCTTTATGATTTCTCCTTAAGATGAGCCTGCCTACTTGGAACTCTCATCGTATAACTTTGGCATTATGCCTAATCACAATTTTTTTGTTTTAGGGAGGCCTCGCGGAGGGCTTCTCCTAACCGAACCTCTTCGACGAGATCGAGCTCATTACTTGCCTCGTCATTTGTCTCCTCGTCTAGGGGAGGTTCAGCCCTCCTGGAGGGCATATGAATCTCAATGGGCATTACTGCCTCAGTCTCATATGCTAGACAGAAAGGGGTTTCCTCGTTCAAAGAGTGGGGGGTAGTACGGTAGGCCCAGAGCACATTGTGTAGCTCTTCGACTCACTGTTTCTTCATTTCCTCTAGTCTATGTTTGATGCATCCTAGGATTACCCTGTTCTCCGCCTCGAATTGCCTGTTAGTTTGGGGATGATCTACGGATGCAAAGTGTTGATTGGTGCCCAGTGGGGCGATGAACTCCTGAAACTTTTTATCCGTGAACTATGTGCCATTATCGACGACGATTGATTGAGGGATGCCGAAGCGGGAAAGGATGTTCCGCTTGTAAAAGCGGAGTATATTGTGGGTCGTTATTCTGGCTAGAGTCTCCGCTTCTATCCATTTTGTAAAGTAGTCAACGCCTACTATCAGGTGCTTCTTCTAATTTGACCCTACGATGAATGGTCTAAGGATATTCAGGCCCCGCCATGAAAAAGGCCACGGGGAGGACATTTGGGTGGTGCCAAGTGCATGTCCTCGTGCTGTTGGCATTTTCCGCATCTTTTCACATGTTCCTTTGCACCATGCTGCATGGTTGACCAGTAATATCCTGCTCGTAGAGCCTTTCTAGCGAGGGATCTCCCCCAAGGTGTTGGGCGTTGATTCCCTTGTGGATCTCGCGCTGGACGTGGGTGACCATTTCCTCTTTGACACATTTGAGGAGAGGGATGGAAAACCCTCGACTATAGAGCTTATTTTCGACCAGGATGTAGGAGCAGGCTCTGCGCCTGACTATGCTGGATTCCTTGGGTTCAGACGGTTGTTCTTCCTTGGCGAGGAAGTTGTAGACGAGGGTCATCAAGCAGTTGCTGTCGCTGGAAGCTTTCTCGATGCTGGGTCACAGAAGTACTTCCTGGATGACAAATTTGTTTCCCCCTTTCTTTTTCGTGCTCGCCAGCTTTGACAAAACATCCGCTCGAACACTATGTTCATGGGGAATGTATTTCACCTCTACCGATGTGAACTTTGTGATCTTTTTCTTGACCAGGGTCAAGTATTCAGATAGGTTGTTATTCTTGACCTGATATTCTCCCCGAACTTGGAGGGATACAAGTTGAGAATCGGTGCAGATGACGAATTCCTCAGCTCCTAAGTCTTTGGCGCAGCGTAGACCCGCAAGGAAAACTTCCTATTCAGCCTGATTGTTGGAAGTGGGGAAAGACAATATAAGCGAGACTTTGATGAAGATTCCTTCCTTGTTTTCCAAGATGATACCTGTTTCACTCTCTGCCGAGCTCGATGCTCCGTTAACGAAGATTTTCCACTTGCGAGCCCTCTAAGTGAGGGAATCGGGCAAGGTCATCTTTGTGACGAAGTCGGCCAGTGCCTGAGCCTTAAGGGCCTTTCTGTTCTCATACTGGATTTTGAACTCGGACAGTTCAAACGACCACTTGAGCATTCTGCGGGCCATGTTTAGACGGCCTAATAGTTGCTTTTCGGGCTGGTCCATGCATACCACGATTGTGTGGGCCAGAAAGCAGTGCCTCAGCCTTCTTGCAGCGTTGATAAGGGCTAGGGCCACTTTCTCTATCTGTTGGTATCTCAGTTATGGTCCTTGCAGCGGGTTGCTCGTGAAGTATGTGTGCTTCTGCCCATTGGGCATTTCACAAATGAGGGTGGCGCTGACGACCTCGTTCGTGATGACGAGATAGAGATATAGGGTTTCCCTGTTGTCTGGATGGGATAAGATTGATGGTTCTGACAAATATTGCTTCAGGTGGTGGAGGGATTTGTCACATTCCTCCGTCCATTCAAAAGTTGCTTCCTTGCAGAGGAGTTTGAAAAAGAGGAGTGCATGTTGAGCAGATTTTGCGATGAAACAGGACAGCGAAGCGAGCATCCCGTTTAGGGATTGGATGAACTTCTTCGAGTTCAACGTAGGGAACTCGGAGAAGGCTCTACACTTTTCGGAGTTAGCTTCGATTCGTCGTTCTGTTAGATAGAAGCTAAGGAACTCGCTCGTACCCCAAATGTGCACTTCTCTGGAGACTGCTTTCGCCTATGTTGAGCTACTGCCCTAGCGGCGGGGTCGATAGTGAGTTGGTGGCAGGCCATGTCAGGATATAGCCCGGGCATTTCTATGGCGCTCCACGCAAACAGATCTGCATTCTCTTGGAGGCAAGCCTTTAGTTGTTTCCCCGTTAAGTCGGGGATTCTGGTCTCGATCTTCACTCCTCGCTTGGCATCTACGAGGAGGATAAGTTCGAACTCGCCGTCCGGAATTGGGCACGTCTGATGAGAGGTCTCGCCATTGCTGGTAGATGTGAAAGAGCTTCTCGAACATGATTGGATCTCCTTCCCCTTCCCTTTCGGATTCCTCTGTTCGTCCTTGAAGAAGCGGATATCAAGGTCAATAAAGTCGATGCGGGGCAGTGGGTTTTCCTTTTCAGAGCTGTAGGGCAGAGTTGGCTTGTTGGGAGTCTTTGGCTTGCTGCTTCGATGTTTCCATGCAGAGTGGCCACAAGACCCTTGTAAGTGTAGTACTTCATCTTCAGGTGCACGTTTGAAGGCACGACTACCAATTCGGCCAGATTTGGCAGTCTAAAGATGCATTGGTATAGGGACAGGCAGTTGATGACCAGGAACTATACTTTGATTAACTCGACCATCTCTACAAACTCGGAAGTCAGGATCAGTTCTACGTATCCCTAAGGCTTTGTGACTGACCCGTTGAAGCTTTGTAGATCAGAGCCTACGTAAGGCGTCAGATGTGATTCCTCCTGCTGGAGAGTGGAAATCAACTGGGAATACATGATGTCAACCGAGCTTCCCCGATCAACGAGGATTCACCGAACGTCAAAGTTGGTCATTTGTGCTCTTACGAGAAGAGGGATGCTGGCATTGGGAGCCCCGCCAAGGAGTTCCTCGCGGTAGAAGCAGATGGGAACAGACTCTCCCCGGACCCTGTCGAGGGTGGAGTTCCGGTTCGAGCTATTGCTAATAAGATGCTCGAACTTCCTTTTCATGGACCCCATAATAACCTTGTTGAAGCCCCCTCCAGAGATGACCATGGTGGAGAGGAAGGTCTCCTATGGACTGTATGTGGAAAACTAAGGAGGAACATTGAGTCCCTTGGGGATATAGAAGTCTTCAGGTTGCGAGATGCTCACGGCGACCTTAAGGCTAGTTTCTTCTGAGGAAGGCACCTCCTATTCGACCTTCTTGGACTCCTGGACGTCTTATCAAGGAGCTTCCTTCCTTTTGGCAAACTATTTCAAGTGTCTGTCCCTGATCAGTATCTCAATGGCATCCTTCAGATGGATGCAGTCGTCGGTCATATGGTTGTGGTTCTTGTGGAACCGACAAAACTTTGACTTGTCAGTATTTGGCTTGGGCGGTATCTGTTTAGGAATTGGACCCCTGCTTACCGGAACTTCGAGTTAGCTCACTCGGAGAGGATCTTTTCTCGAGAGATAGTCAGAGGAGTATATTCGTGGAAACGGCCAGAAGGCCCTTTGTTGTCCCGGGGCTCCCAGGGGCGATCCTCGCGTCTTCTATCTCCTTGATGAGATGTCGAGGGGTCATCGTGCTTGAAGGACCTGGCACCCTCTTGGTGCCTCGAGTCTCGAGCGGAGCTAGCAACTTCTTTTTTCTTGTACTAGATGTACACTTGCGCCTTGAGGAGGAAGGTGTCCAACATTGTTGGAGTTTCAATGCCAACTGCTTTGGCAAATTTCGTGTCCGCCCCCGCTCAAGCAAGAACTTATTTATGTCGTCGGTCGTGGAGATCTGAACAACTTCTTTGTTGAACCTTTTAATATATGCTCGAAGAGGTTCATCCTTCCCTTGAATGATGACCTCAAGGGAGGCTTCAGTCTTTAGGTAACAGTGGGAGGCCATGAAGTGTCTGGAGAACATTCTCCCCAACTGCCTCCAATTTAGTACAATTAGACTTACAAGTAACAATAAATCCTGTGTTGTTCAATACTTCTTCCTAACACCTCCCAATGACTTTCTATTCTCCCCCTAATTATGTGAACCTATTCATATTCTTCTCTGTCACAAAACCAATGACAAGGACAAACAACCATTAATCTCCAGTGATCAACTTCAATCTTAACAATGTGAAAGAATTTTGAATATTACAACTCAACTAGACAAACCTTCTATGTCAAATTACTGAAACATAGATGTCTACATAACAATGTTGAACTTATAACTCAACTAGACAAACATTCTATGCCAAATTACTGAAACATAGAGGTGTACATAAACAATTTTACACTAATCCTATTAGGGTATTTGCGTGGAATACACAACACAAAATCTAACACTCTAGAATCTTTAATGGGAGTGTTTGCTTTCTAATGTAGGTTTGAGCTCCTTATATAGAAAAATAACTCTGGACTTTTCTCCTTGAATAATATCTTTGAGTTCGTCTAGAATTAATGTAGAATCTGATGGATATTTGATTTGCTACTTGAATATCCCCAACAAGATATGATTTGTTTAAATTTAAATTCAAATTAAAATCTTCATTTAAATCCTAAATAAACTTCATCCAGCTGTCAAACAAATCACATAATCATATTGTTAAATCAATAACTTTAAAATATTTAACAAATCTTCTGCATAACATACTCCAAAATGCAGCATTCTGACACCTGTTGCACAAGGCCTAGATGTCGTACCAACATGCTAGAGTATCGCGCCTAGCATGTGTCATTTTTGCAACTTTATATAGTTTTAGCAAGTTAGATCAAACTTGAACACTTTGACACTTCTCCAAGTTATTGTTTTGCTAGAATGCAGTCAATTCAAAAGGTAAATCGAATAGAAAAAACAATGAAATTTAAAAAAAAAAACTAAGTCATGTGACTTGTGGTGCAAGTTTTTTTGAAATCCTAGCATTCCTCCTTCCAAGAATCATGCATAATAGAATACCTACTAATGATAATCTGTCCAACAGAGGATTTGTTTTTCCTTCTATGTGCTCTCTTTCCCGTTGTCATTCTGAAAACACAAACCACTTGTTCTTTAAATGTTTGTTTGCCTTGAACATTTGGAGGTGGTTCTCTCAATTCTTCAATATTCATTTCTCCATGTGCAACCTATTGGATTGTTGGAAAGCCATAAATTTTGACTGTCCCCTCAAGTGTAAGTTGTCTTCAATTCGGATTCTCTTCTAGTGGTTAATTTTTTTTTCCAATGTTGATTTGGTTCCTTAAAAGATAAGATCTAAATGATTAAATTGATTGATTCTCTCTCATTCAAATAGACTTCATAGTCCCACATATATTTAGAGAAGGTAATCCTTGTGTGGATTCCTTAGCAAACATTGTTTTTATTCTTGAATCTATTTATGATTTCTTATTGTTCATAAAGATATAGCTAAATATTTTTTGTTAGATAAATTTGGTAACCCTAGGCTTAAACTTTCCTCTTAAGAAGTTTTGATTTAGTCCCATTTGATTCTTGTCTTTTTTCTTTTCTATTTAATGGTTCTTTTGATTTAGAGAAACTTCTAAACATTACCTATTAAATAATAACACATTTTTGTTAACATATTGTTGTAATATACATAACTTCGAACGACAATAAATATAAAAATTGTAATTTTTAAAATGTCTCAAAACGGAAGAAAGTAAATTTGAATCTATGCTTTAATTTTCAATGTCTTTAATTAGTAAGATCCTCCATGCATTTTAAAGGAATCATTTTGCAAGTGGAATTCGTGTCATCACTAACTATGTTGGGCACAATCCATCTATGTGATTTGCTTTCTTGAAAAGTCTTAGAGATTCTTCTTTTTTATATTTTTATTTATTTCTATAGTTATTTTTGTTTTGGAAATTAACAAACTTCACGACTTTTTTTTGCCAACAAGAAATTTAAAAGGAATTGAAATCATCCGAATGCTTTGAAACTTTTAAAAATAATATTTTATATAAATATGTTTTAAAAAATATTAGTGAACCAAGCTTAGCATATTATATTTTTGTGTTGATAAAATATTTATCAAAATATATAACATTAAAAGACTTAATGAGTGAGAATATATATATATATATATATATATATATATATATATATATATATATATATATATATATATATATATATATATATATATATATATATATATATATTCATTTTTCGTTACCATCACATAAGCATTTAATCTCATTGATCTTTTAATTTGTTAGTCTATTTAAACATTGATGTAATTGTTTATTTATAAATGTTCAAATATAATAGACTTTTATATAGGCTAATAGGTCAAATAAACATTTGAAAAAGTCAGACTCAGACCTAAAAATAAATTTACGATAAGTCATAGGACAAACTTAGACTTTTTAACAGATTAAACTCAAATTTGTTAAAGTCTAATTCGACTCAGTCTATTCTCACCCTTAGACTTATATCTAATTAATCTTTTTTAAAAATCTTGTAGATATCGTTACTAAGTGAGCAAATTACTTAATCAAATTTTATGAACATATTTGTCGGGTATTTTATTGGTTAACACATTAGCTTAGAAAGTAAAATAATATTATATGAACCATATATGGGATATATACATGCTACGTGTGTGGACGAACACACTAGCCTAGTGTTTCTTTTTTTCCAATATCTTATATGTTGCTTTTTGTATTGGAACATATCATTTCAACTTTGCACAAAAAATTTATAGCACCTTTTATGCTGCTGTTAACTTTTTAGGTATTGATTGATGAAGCTTTTTGACCATTCATTATAATATTATTGTGGCGTAAGATGATGTATTTGATAACTAAGATGAAAGCTAGTAAAATAATTATGTTTTATTAAAATTGATCTTGATAAGAGAATATCTATCATCCTTTGAATGGGAATTTTGTTAAGAGAAATCTATTTATACATACACCATAGCTTTTAAGTTTTACTTTGCATTGACAAAAATTTTAATTTCTATAAATATAATAATAAACAAAAGAAAGAAATGTATAGATATTCGATGTAGATGTCAAATCAGTGTAAACATATCATTTTTCTTTTGTTAAATACAACCAATTTATTATAAAATTTTTCTTCAAATCTTATTACATTATTATATTTAGGAGTGGCAAAATGGATAGATTGGATGGATATGGATTAGATTGTTAATGGATGGATCAAAGAAATCCATTAATCTATTAACAATCCACTAAACTCTCTTAATAAAAATCCAATTTAATTCATCAATTAAAAGATAAAATCCATCAAATCTATCCATTAACATATTTCTAATGGATGGATATCCATCCATCCAAAAAACTAATTTAAAAATTCTTAATTTAATAAGTGACAACATAATATCCAATAGATTTATAAAATGAGATGGATGGATTGAATCCATCCATATGAGTTAGTGGATGGATTGAATCAAATCCATTAAATTATTTTTTGTCTTATGGATGAATTGGATGGATAAATTATTGGATGGATTAGATGGATATTATCTAAATGGATTTCATTGTCACTTCTAATTATATTCATATTAATTCAATAATAGTTGTTTTTAATGAATAAGTTTGTCTCTTTTGTTTTTTTCAAATTTAAAAAAATTACTTATAGTTAGGGATGACAATAGGGTAGAATGGGACAAATTTAATTATACTCGCATCAGTATTTATGTAACGCATCCGCTTCCGCTCCCAAATCCAATCGAAGATAAAAAATTTATCGTCCAGACCCGTCTTCAGTGAAGAACGGGTATACCCGCACCCGCCCCGTCCCCACCCACAAAAAATTAATTTTTTTATTGCAATAAAAAATTTATAATTTTATTAAAAAATTGATTATTTTAATAAATTAATTAATTATTTAATTAAAATTTTAATTAGTAAATAAATATTAACTTGATTAATTTAATTATTTTAATTGCAATAAGGGCATTAATAATTTAATATAATTAATAAATAAATATTAAAATAAGTTAAATAAGGGAATTAAAGTAAAATGCATTATCCGACGGGGGCGGGGGCGGGAGGGTCTTAGTGTATTCCTGCACCCACACCCGTAGTTAAGAACTGGGTTTCCCCCACACCCGCACTCAATTAAATCGGGTTTTTCCCGTTAACTTTCGGGTGGGTGCGAGCGGGTCTGAGTTTGTTTGTCATCCCTAATTATAGTATTGAACAAATAAACCAAAAGTATCATTCGAGAAAACTTGATTATTAAGAAAGCGACTTACAAATTAAAAGCAAAGAATGAAAAAGGAATTAAGAGACTTGTACTCAACCTTCAGATACCTCAACTAGTAAGATTTGAGCCAAATAAATTATATTGTTTACTATTCCTTTCATTGAGTGTATATATGCATTATTGTTTTAACAGGTTTGAACTATTTTCGATTAAATATTTCTGGTTTGATTTACACACATTGAGACAATTGTTTGCTTTGAACTCTGAGCCTTTTTAATGACCATGTAGTAATAGGATACGTCCATTCCTAACCACTTTGAGCTTAGCCCTTCTTTGAGTGACTTAGCCTTATTTATTAGCCATATGACTTGAAAGATTTCATTTTGTCACCATTTCTTTAGAGTTAGGTAGAAATGTTTAGTTATAAAGTTGTATGAAAAATAATAAGTTTGGGGTTGTTTTTGAAAATGATCAATGTTTAAGTTTGGGGCATTAGAGAAAAAACGGTCAAAAATTCAAAAATTTGAAAAAAAAATAAGGATTTAAAAATAACTTCTTCAAAAAAAACTGATAGAAATAGAATGAAAAATGAATATTGAGGACCACAATAGTAAGATCTCTAGTACCATTAATAAGAAAAATAGTGGTATGATGACAAGAGGAGAAGTAGGTACATAACTCCAAAGGTTTAAACTTACTTTCACAAAAATGTCGTACCCGAACAAAAGCCAAGATACAACCTAAAAAGCTCTCAAATGTTTATGTTTTGATTTCTTCGTTGAATCCTATTAGAATATGATCAAACTCGGTATAAACTATTTTGCATTGTTGATTGGGAGACTATCCTATCAATTGAGTGAGTCATGGTGAGATGAGAGACAAGTTGAGTACTTGTCAAAGATTGAGGATGTTTTTTGAATTTTCCGGATTGAAGTTGGAAGCTAGAATGATGGTTAGGTAAAGAAAATTGCATATGGTGATGTTCAATTGATATTGTGCAACTTATTTTTCTGTTTGGAATTGGTAGTGCAGGCAGGTTACTTGAGGACAAGCAACGATTCCAGTTTGGGGTTGTGATGACACTCTGTCATTGCATATTTTCGGTCGAAGAAATGGATCAAAACAAGTTAAAGAGGAGAAAAAGTGAAGAATAAATACCAAAAGAAAGATGCAAAAATGAGTAAGTATGAAGATTACTGGCTTGCATCAGCCTACTGTCATTGCATCTTCAGACGATGATTTATTTTTCAGTAGGACTGTGATCTGCTGAAATTCATTAATCACGAGCGAAAGATTATTGGCTTGCATCAACCTATTGATGAGTGGTTTCAGGATGCTTTGCAGCTATCTATGATGAAGGACTTATGCAAGATCGATTATGTTATAGTAAACCATGGGATGTTTAATGCATTTATAGAGAGATGACATACTAAGACCTTATCATCTCATATACCACTTGGTGATATGTCTACCACATTCGACAATGTGTCGTGTCTCCTGCATCTTCAAATTATGTGGAAAAATTTAGGTCATGGAAGGATTAACATAGATGAGGCACTTGAGTTGATAGTAGACTATCTGGGAGTTGACTCAGACGCTGCTTTGATGGAGTTTGAAGCCACCAGAGGAACTCATGCTAGGTTTCGATTTCTTGAGAAGATATATACAGATAAGTTAGTTATAGCAAAGTATATTGCTGGTGTAACGCCCATTTTAATTATTTTTGGTTTTCGGGATTATTTTATTTGAGAATGTGCTTGAGGAATTATTTTGAAGGATCAAGAACTCATGATATTGGTATACAGTGATAAAAATATGATATTTAATAGTAATGTGATATTATTATTAATTATTATCATTTTTATTACTAATATTAATTTTATGAGTAAAATTATAATTTAAATGGATTTTTGGAATAAAAGTATTATGAGGAATTATTATTAAAATGAATTATTTGGATTAATAAGAGGATTGTTGGGACTAAGGGCAACATTATCATTTTGGTGAGAATTAGAATTGGAAAGAAGAAAAGAATACACGCACGGTGAAGAACACGGTTTGAGCAAGAGGAGAGCTACACGATCAAGAACAGCAACTTAAGCAAGCGGGTTTCATGTGGATTGAGGAGCTTGTTCATCATCAAAGCTTGATTTGAGGTAAGGGGGATTTAACGTTATTTCAGTATGTGCATGAATGTTGGTAGAAGGGGAATCCCTAACCCCATGTATGAATATATTGCATGTTGATGATGAATTGATGCTATTACTGTTGTTGAGATTATTGTGTTAGATTATGTTAGTTTCGTTTGCATGTGCTGTGGGATGATGTTGAGTGAATTTGGAGCTTTCCGGGTAAATTTCGAAGTTGAGCCGGAAGTTGGTTTTGAGAGCAGAGTTGATGATTAGTCGGATGGAATCGGGAATAGACCCCGTGACTAAGTTGCAGTATGTGGATGGTTGTGGGTTTTGATTTAATCGGGCGAAATCGATGTGGGAGGTGACTATGCAGCGTAGAATTTTTCTAAGTACGCAGGTATTCGCTGGGAGAATGAGGGGCGAGCCTTCGCCAGGCTTCGTCGGGCGAACTAGCCAGCGAGTGCTGACAGAAGCTTCTGTCTGGCTTCGCCAAAGATTTCTCCAGGCGAATGGCAACGAGTGTTCGCTGCGGGGCTTCGTCGGGCGAATGTGCCAGCAAGCCCGAAAACAGTTTGTGTTTTTGCTGCTGATTTTGTATTGTTCCCCTGTGGACTTGGACCCTTGGTGGGCATGTTTGATGATGAGCTTGCTGGAGAGCTAAGGCGAGTGTATGTTGAAGGTTGTAGGGCTGCGTAGCCGGCGTTTACCGCCTTAGAGATAATCAAGGGATTATGTGTTAAGTCTCGACAATTGTGGATGTGTTTGTGAGATGTGTGCACCGTGTGTGTGCTGCGTGTGAGATATGAGGATCAGCATGATCGTTGCGCCTTGAGTGCGTTGTGTTGGTGTGTTGTGGTGAGTGGATCCGTGAGGGTCGGTACGCTTATTATGAGTTGCATTTGTATGCTGTTATGTGATGTATTTGGGTCAGTAGGACCAACATGCCTTGTGTGCATTGTATGTGATAAGTTGTGTGGTGAGCGGATCTGTGGGATCGACGCACTTTGTGTGCTTGTTATGTATGTATTTTGTGATGGGAATGGATCCGTGGGATCGGTACGCCTTGTGCGTCGTGTATATATATACTGTGTGAGGGGTGGATCAATAGGATCGGGTTGCACTTGGTGTGCTAGATGTATGATGTGTGTGAATATGATTGTGTGCTCCCGTTGTGGAGGGTGATGGTCAGTTGTCCATCATTAATGTGTTGTGATCCCATTGAGGAGGGTGATGGCCATGTGTCCATCGATGTTGATGAGGTGCTCCTGTAGTGGAGGGTGATGGCCAAGTGTCCATCGGAGATGTGCTCCTGTTATGGAGGGTGATGGCCAGGTGTCCATCAGTATTGTTGTGGTGCTCCCATTGTGGAGGGTTGATGGCCAGTTTCCCATCAGTGTGGTGTGCTCCCTGAGTGGAGGGTTGATGGCCAAGTGCCCATCATTGATATGTGCTCCTGTGTGGAGGGTTGATGGCCCGGTGCCCATCGTGATTGTGAGTAGGTACCGCATGTTAAGAGGTGTGTAGTGCATTATTGCGTGATTGTGTGTTGTGGTTGATGGTGGGGACCGTGAGTCCGGATGATATGTATATGAAATAGTATTATCATTGATTTCTGCCTTGTATTTCATGTACTATTATACCATTATTATTTAATCGTAATTCTCACCCCTTTGTTACTGCTGTGGTTTGTGCTTCTTCGGAAGTACAGCAAATCCAAGTGTTTAGCTAGTTGGATTGTGGTGTCTTCGTAGGACTGCTCTGATACTTAACACTGGGGCGTTTTTGGGAGTATTATTGTGTATTTTTGATATGTATGCCCCTGTGGCGTATCTGATATTTTGTGAGATGTTTGATGTTGATCGGTGATGATGTTATGTATTTTGGGGCAGAAGGTCGTTATTGTATATATGATGATGATGATGGATATGGATGATGTATGTATATGATATTTTGTGTTATGGTAGACCATATCTTTTTCCGCTGCAATTTTATTGAAAAATTCGGTTAAATTACTTGGAAAAATATTGTGGAAATTTTGATGTGTATTGTGGCATCCCGTTTGGGAGAGAAACTCAGATATGTGTTTTATTTGATTGTTTTATTTTATTTTGGGAACGGGGTGTTACAAGTTGGTATCAGAGCAGGTCGGTTCGTCCGGCCAGTGTAGTGTGTTGAGTCTGTCTATAGAATAGAGTTGCTTGTTTTCTGTTAACCTGGATTGTTGTTGAGCAGAATGGCTGGGAGAAATAACGCGGCGTTGGCTGCGGCGATGCAGGCTATGGCACAAGTGGTGGCCAACCAGAGTCTGGCTACGGGAGCTCAGTTTAGAGACCTGACGCAGTTCCAGAGCAACAAGCCACCTAAGTTTGAAGGTGGAATTCTGGATCCGGTAGCTGCAAAGAAATGGCTGAAGGCAATAGAGAAGATCTTCAGAACCATGGGGTGCAGTGACGAGCAGAAGGTGAGGTTCGGTACTCACATGCTCGAAGGGGAGGCCGAGGCTTGGTGGGATAATTACCGTCACAGGATGGAAGCTTCGGGGACTCCGATTACTTGGGAGGTGGTTCGGTCTGGATTTCTGGAGAAGTATTTTCCAGAAGATGTCAGAAGTGCTAAAGAGGTGGAATTTTTGGAATTGAAACAAGGCAGTATGTCGGTAGCCGAGTATGCGACTAAGTTTGAGGAGCTGGCTCAGTATTGTCCTCATTATAATACTGAGGAAGCTATAACTTTGAAGTGTCTGAAATTTGAGAATGGGTTGAGGCCAGAGATCAAGATGGGAATCGCATGTCAGAAAATCAGGAGCTATCCTGAGTTGGTGAGTAGGAGCCGTATCTATGATAATGATAACCGTGCGAGGATCGCACACTACAAGGCGGCAAGTGATCGTAAGGGTAAACAAAGGTTCGGTGGTACTCCTTCCAGTGTTCCGACTAGTAAGGGGAAGTTCAAGGGTGCTGTTGATAGGAAGCCTAGAGAGGGTAGGGCGTCGACTGGTACGAAGTGTTTCCGGTGCAGTGGCATGGGTCATTGTGCCAATGATTGTCCTCCTGATGCGAAAAAGTGCTTCAAGTGTGGGAAGTCGGGCCATATGATGGCGGATTGTAGGACTAATATGCCTACTTGTTATAACTGTGGCGAGAAGGGCCACATTAGTACTCATTGTGAGAAGCCAAGGAGACCTCAGGCGCCTCAGGTGGCGGGGAAAGTATTTGCAGTTGTGGGAACTCAAGCGGAAGACGGAGAACGTTCGATCAAAGGTACTTGTTTTATCAATAACATTCCTTTGACTGCTATGATTGATATGGGTGCGACCCACTCGTTTATCTCTGTTGATTGTGTGAAGAGGTTAGGTTTTGTGCCGACTACTCTTGAGCAGCGGATGACTATTGAAACTCCCTCGATTGGTTCAGTGACTACTTCGCTAGTGTGTTTGAAGTGTCCACTGACTATCTTTGGCCGAGACTTCGGTGTGGATTTGATCTGTTTGCCACTTGGTGGTTTGGATGTTATACTTGGTATGAACTGGTTGGAGTTTAACCGAGTGTACGTCGATTGTTTTCGGAAAGTGTTATTGTTTTTGACTCCTGAAGAGGAAGCGTTGGCAGATTCCTTGTCTGGTAAGGAATTGAGAACCTTGTTGGAAGATGAAGCGTAGGTGTTTGCTTTATTTGCATCACTGTCTGTTGACAACAAGGAATTGTTGGATGAGTTAGCTGTGGTGAATGAGTTTCCAGAGGTGTTCTCGGATGATATTACAGAGTTGCCTCCGAAGAGAGAGGTTGAGTTTAGCATTGATCTTATTCCTGGTACGAGGCCTATTTCCATGGCTCCGTACAGGATGTCGGCAGTGGAATTGGCCGAGTTGAAGACTCAGATTGGAGAGTTGCTAGATAGAAAGTTCATCAGGCCAAGTGTGTCGCCGTGGGGAGCTCAAGTATTGTTAGTTAAGAAGAAGGACGGTAGCATGCGTTTGTGCATTGATTACCGACAGTTGAACAAAGTGACCATCAAGAACAAATATCCTCTTCCAAGGATCGATGATTTGATGGATCAGTTAGTGGGAGCTCGTGTGTTCAGTAAGATTGACTTGAGGTCGGGTTATCATCGGATAAGAGTGAGAGAAGGTGATATTCAGAAGACGACGTTTAGGACTCGATATGGACATTACGAGTATGCAGTAATGCCTTTCGGAGTGTCTAATGTGCCGGGTGTGTTTATGGAATATATGAACCGTATCTTCCATTCTTATTTGGATCAGTTTATTGTCGTGTTCATTGATGACATTCTGATTTATTCTAAGTCTGAGGAAGAGCATGCGGAACATTTGAGGATCGCTTTGCAAGTGTTAAAGGATAACAAGTTGTTTTCTAAGTTATCGAAGTGTGAATTCTGGTTGAAGATAGTGAGTTTTCTGGGGCATGTTATTTCGGGTGATGGTGTTTCTGTGGATCCATCTAAGGTGAGTGCGGTGCTACAGTGGGAACTGCCGAAGACGGTAACAGAGGTTAGGAGCTTTTTAGGCTTAGCAGGGTATTACCGAAGATTCATTGAAGGCTTTTCAAGATTGGCTTTGTCGTTGACTCAGTTGACAAGGAAAGATCAAGTGTTTGTGTGGGATGCTTCTTGTGAAGAGAGTTTTGAGGAGCTGAAAAAGAGATTGACTTCAGCGCTGGTGTTGGTGTTACCGAATCTGTGTGAGCCTTTTGTGGTATATTGTGATGTGTCAAAAATGGGATTGGGCGGAGTTCTTATGCAGGATGGAAAAGTGGTAGCCTATGCTTCTTGGCAATTGAGAGTGCATGAGCGGAACTATCCTACTCATGACCTTGAATTGGCTGCGGTAGTTTGTGTTGAAGATTTGGCGACATTATTTATATGGTTCGAGGTTTGAGGTATTCAGTGATCACAAGAGTTTGAAATATTTGTTTGATCAGAAGGATCTGAATATGAGGCAGAGGAGATGGTTGGAATTCTTGAAGGATTATGATTTTAGTTTGAGTTATCACCCAGGAAAAGCGAATGTGGTTGCGGATGCGTTGAACAGAAAGACAATTCATATGTCGGTATTGATGATAAAAGAGATGGAGCTTATTGAGCAGTTTCGGGATTTGAGCATGGTTTGTGAGTTTACATCGGATGGTGTGACGTTGGGTAAATTGCAAGTGAAGAATGATTTCTTGGACATGATTAAGGAACATCAGAAGTTGGATGTGAAACTTGTGGATTTGACGCGAGAGGCCGGAAGTGACTCCGGTAGTGATTTCAGGTTGGATAGTGCGGGTGTGTTGAGGTTTCGGGGCAGAATTTGCGTGCCAAATAATAATGAGTTGAAGAAGTCGATTTTGGACGAAGGACATCGTAGTAGCCTGAGTGTTCATCCAGGAGCTACGAAGATGTATCAGGACTTGAAAAAGTTATTTTGGTGGTCGGGCATGAAAAAGGATATTGCTCGTTATGTCTATGCTTGTTTGGTTTGTCAGAAGTCGAAGGTGGAGCATCAGAGACCTTCTCGGATGATGCAACCGTTAGAGATTCCGGCTTGGAAGTGGGACTGTATTGATATGGACTTTGTTACAGGGTTGCCGAATACGGCGAGAGGATTTGACGCCATTTGGGTGATTGTGGATCGGCTTACGAAGTCTGCACACTTTGTACCGATCAGTATTAGATTTCCGTTGGAGAAGCTGGAAGAGATTTATATTCGGGTAATTGTGAAGTTGCACAGTATACCGTTGAGCATTGTGTCGGATAGAGATCTGAGGTTCACTTCTGTGTTTTGGAAGAGTTTACAAGAGGCTTTGGGTACTGAGTTGAAGCTGAGTTCAGCTTATCATCCGCAGACGGATGGGCAGTCGGAGCAGACTGTTCAGACCTTGGAGGATTTGTTGCGGGCTTGTGCGTTGGAGAGAGGTGGTACGTGGGATACTCATTTTCCTTTGGTAGAGTTCACGTACAACAACAGTTACCATTCCAGCATCGGGATGGCACCGTTTGAGGCTCTTTATGGTAGGAGGTGCAAGACTCCTTTGTGTTAGTATGAGTCGGGTGAGAGTGTGGTTTTAGAACCAGAGTTGGTACAGCAGACTACGGAGATAGTGCAGATGATCCGTGAAAAGATGAAAGCATCTCAGGATCGGCAGAAGAGTTATTATGATAACCGCATGAAAGAGTTGGAATTCAGTGTGGGTGACCATGTATTCTTGAGGGTTAACCCAGTGACGGGTGTTAGACGTGCTTTGAAGTCCAAAAAGTTGGATCCGAAGTTTATCGGACTGTATTAGATCTTGCAGCGGATTGGTACTGTGGCTTATAGGGTAGCGTTGCCGCCGGAGCTTTCGAACTTGCATGACGTGTTTCACGTGTCGCAACTTCGAAAGTATGTACACGATCCGTCTCACGTGATTCAGAGGGATGGAGTCCAAGTTAGAGAGAATCTAACTATGGAGACATTGCCGTTGAGGATCGAGGATCGCAAGATGAAGCGACTCAGAGGAAAAGAGATACCTTTGGTGAGAGTGGCTTGGGGAGGTGCTGCAGGTGGCAGTGTGACCTGGGAATTGGAAAGCAGGATGCGGGAAGCATATCCGGAGCTGTTTCCATCAGGTATTTTCGAGGACGAAAATAATTAAAGTGGGGGAGAGTTGTAACGTCCATTTTAATTATTTTTGGTTTTCGGAATTATTTTATTTGAGAATGTGCTTGAGGAATTATTTTGAAGGATCAAGAACTCATGATATTGGTATACAGTGATAAAAATATGATATTTAATAGTAATGTGATATTATTATTAATTATTATCATTTTTATTACTAATATTAATTTTATGAGTAAAATTATAATTTAAATAGATTTTTGGAATAAAAGTATTATGAGGAATTATTATTAAAATGAATTATTTGGATTAATAAGAGGATTGTTGGGACTAAGGGCAACATTGTCATTTTGGTGAGAATTAGAATTGGAAAGAAGAAGAGGACACACGCACGGTGAAGAACACGGTTTGAGCAAGAGGAAAGCTACACGATCAAGAACAGCAACTTAAGCAAGCGGATTTCGTGTGGATTGAGGAGCTTGTTCATCATCAAAGCTTGATTTGAGGTAAGGGGGATTTAACGGTTATTTCGGTATGTGCATGAATGTTGGTAGAAGGGGAATCCCTAACCCCATGTATGAATATATTGCATGTTGATGATGAATTGATGCTATTGCATGTTGTTGTTGCTGAGATTATTGTGTTAGATTATGTTAGTTTCGTTTGCATGTGCTGTGGGATGATATTTAGTGAATTTGGAGCTTTCCGGGTAAATTTCGAAGTTGAGCCGGAAGTTGGTTTTGAGAGCAGAGTTGATGATTAGTCGGATGGAATCGGGAATAGACCCCGTGACTAAGTTGCATTATGTGGATGGTTGTGGGTTTCGATTTAATCGGGCGAAATCGGTGTGGGAGGTGACTCTGCAATGCAGAATTTTTCTGAGTACGCAGGTATTCGCTGGGCGAATGAGGGGCGAACTAGCCAGCGAGTGCTGACAGAAGCTTCTGTCTGGCTTCGCCAGAGGTTTCGCCAGGCGAATGGCAGCGAGTGTTCGCTGCGGAGCTTCGCCGGGCGAATGTGCCAGCGAGCCCGACAGCAGTTTGTGTTTTTGCGGCTGATTTTGTGTTGATCCCCTGTGGACTTGGACCCTTGGTGGGCATGTTTGATGATGAGCTTGCTGGAGAGCTGAGGCGAGTGTATGTTGAAGGTTGTAGGGTTGCATAGTCGGCGTTTACAGCCTTAGACATAATCAAGGGATTATGTGTTAAGTCTCGACAATTGTGGATGTGTTTGTGAGATGTGTGCACCGTGTGTGCGCTGCGTGAGAGATATGAGGATCAACATGATTGTTGCGCCTTGAGTGTGTTGTGTTGGTGTGTTATGGTGAATGGATCCGTGAGGGTCGGTACGCTTATTATGTGTTGTATTTGTATGCTGTTATGTGATGTATTTGGGTCAGTAGGACCGACATGCCTTGTGTGCGTTGTATTTGATAAGTTGTGTGGTGAGCGGATCCGTGGGATCGACGCACTTTGTGTGCTTGTTATGTATGTATTTTGTGATGGGAATGGATCCGTGGGATCGGTACGCCTTGTGCTTCGTGTATATATATATATATATATATATATATATATATATATATATATATATATATATATATATATATATATATATATATATATATATATATATATATATATATATATATATATATATATATATATATATATATATATATATATATATATATATATATATATATATATATATATATATATATATATATATATATATATATATATATATATATATATATATATATATATATATATATATATATATATATATATATATATATATATATATATATATATATATATATATATATATATATATATACTGTGTGAGGGTGGATCAATAGAATCGGGTTGCACTTGGTGTGCTAGATGTATGATGTGTGTGAATATGGTTGTGTGCTCCCGTTGTGGAGGGTGATGGCCAGTTGTCCATCGTTAATGTGTTGTGCTCCCGGTGAGGAAGGTGATGGCCATGTGTCCATCGATGTTGATGAGGTGCTCCCGTAGTGGAGGGTGATGGCCAGGTGTCCATCGGAGATATGCTCCCGTTGTGGAGGGTGATGGCCAGGTGTCCATCAGTATTGTTGTGGTGCTCCCATTGTGGAGGGTTGATGGCCAGTTGCCCATCAGTGTGGTGTGCTCCCTGAGTGGAGGGTTGATGGCCAAGTGCCCATCATTGATATGTGCTCCTGTGTGGAGGGTTGATGGCCCGGTGCCCATCGTGATTGTGAGTCGGTACCGCATGTTAAGAGTTGTGTGAGTGCATTATTGTATGATTGTGTGTTGTGGTTGATGGTGGAGACCGTGAGTCCGGATGATATGTATATGAAATAGTATTATCATTGATTTATGCCTTGTATTTCATGTACTATTATACCATTATTATTTAATCGTAATTCTCACCCCTTTGTTACTGTTGTGGTCTGTGCTTCTTCGGAAGTACAGACAATCCAGGTGTTTAGCTAGTTGGATTGTGGTGTCTTCGTAGGACTGCTCTGATACGTAACACCGGGGCGTTTTTGGGAGTATTATTGTGTATTTTTGATATGTGTGCCCCTGTGGCGTATCTGATATTTTGTGAGATGTTTGATGTTGATCGGTGATGATGTTATGTATTTTGGGGCAGAAGGCCGTTATTGTATATATGATGATGATGATGATGATGGATATGGATGATGTATGTATATGATATTTTGTGTTATGGCAGACCATATCTTTTTCCGCTGCAATTTTATTGAAAAATTCGGTTAAATTACTTGGAAAAATATTGTGGAAATTTTGATGTGTATTGTGGCATCCCATTTGGGAGAGAAACTCTGATATGTGTTTTATTTGATTGTTTTATTTTATTTTGGGAACGGGGTGTTACAGCTGGTGGTTAGGAGCATGTGGGGTAAGATATAGTGTATGTTATGAGAGCATACCTATTATATTTGGTTGAAACTTTTATTTTTGTGGACAAGAGTGTCACTTATGTGAATGCCATCTACCTACGATACTTCGAGGACTTTGAGAGGATCCATGATTACAAGTGGGGGTCGTTTGTTTGGTCTACTTGTACTCTAATTTATTCGAAGGTTGTAGGTAGAAGACGAATCAAGTGACAGGAAACATCAACTTTTGATGGTAATAATTATTTGTCTTTTAGTATTTGTGTGTCATTTTTATTACATTTTTACAATGCCCTTACTAAGGATTTGTGTGTTCTAACACTTTTTTAGACTTAAATCCTCTAGTACTTCTAAGATATCTCTAACCGGTTGTGTGTACCGACCTATACTAAGGATATGTCGTGTGCTTCTGCATTTTCCTCACCTAGAGGGAATCAGGCGACAGATTTGTTTTGAGTGTATCTTGATCGCTTGGAAGTAGGGGATATGCACTTTAACACCTATGTCGATCACCGTGAAACTTGGCCATTTGACGACATAGTTTTATACTCGAGATGATTGGCTTGCGGTTCACGTCTGACATTTTCTCGTTTGCCTGAGTGCAACATGCGATATTTCGGCTACACCCAAACTATTCCCTAACACTCTGTTGTCTCTGCTCCTCCCACTATGACGCATAGAGATATGGATTTCATGTTTGATGATCATCTTAGTCATTTGATACCAGGGGAGACACAAAGTACCATAGCTGAGAGCGAGTGGAGCTATGTAGACGGGTACATCATGTGGTTCTTTGGGGTGCCACATTAGAATGAGGTGAGAGAGGCCTTAGATGCCATTATGACGGAGGCACAAGAGGCACTGATGTATCGAAGACAGCGTTAGAGCATGGGGGTAGAGGAGGTCGAGGAACTCGAGTCCGGCATACGCAATAGTTAATAGTATTTGTAGTTTGGATTTATGTTTGGTTGTATTTTATTTTTACTTATTTTGACTTCATTGTATATTTCAACTTTATTGTGTATGTCATGATGACTTATTTTAACTTCAGATTTATATATGTCATTTTTTACATATCAGTTGTATGGTTTAATGCTCATCACATAACAGGTGCCTTAACATTTATAAATTTTCATTTTCATCTGAGTAACCATAAAACTAACTTAAATTACACTGTTTTGACTGATTACTGAGATGCATCCCCATAAACCCTAAATAGAGATGCATCTCCAGATCAATAAATGTTTAAATAGACATTTTAGAGTGATATGCATGGGGTGTGTTTTGAAATATTTCATATATGCATTTCCGGATTCATATTTACAAAATATGTTGGTGTAGTTTGATGGGATACATAGGTGTATTTTGTAATATTTTGGAGATGCATCTCCAGATCTGTTGTAACGTTTTGACTTAAGATAAAGGTGCGTCTCGAGATGCATATTCGAAATCTGAGAGATATTTTAGATTTTTTATAAGATGGTTTTTTACCCTATAGGATGAGATATGTAATCCCCTGACAGATCAACTTTCTTATAAACAATCTTATAGACAACAGGGTTATCAAATTTTTTCATTCCTACCCCTTTTGACACCAGACGTACCCGACTTTGTTGGTTAGGGATGGACTAATACTAGCCACTTTACGATCTAAAGTGCTTACAACATACAACGACAGATATTATTTAAATTGGGTAATTGAAAGAGATTATGTGTTGGAAGGAGTAAACAGCAATCAAATATCTCCTCTTTATGATGAAGTATGGACCTTAATATTAATGACTGCTAGTTGTAATGTCTGGACTTTGAAAAACAAAACTGTTTTTTAGGAAAGTTTTCAGCGACCACTTGATCTTACTTTTTGTTATTATCAATTCATACAAGTTACAATTGTTTACATCTTATCCTAATAAATACAAAATTGCCTAAAACTAGTATATTATTATATATGTTACTCGATTTAGTAGTGATAAAATAACATGTTAGGTATGCAAATAGAGAAAATGCACCAGGATACTCTTAGTGGAATGTGTTGGTTTAATTTCATATATAAATAAATCTTTGAAGAAAGATCTTACTCTTGTTTAATTGGCCTTGAACAAAACTATATTTAATAAAAGGATTCAAGCAGGTTTATCTACAATATTTGGAACCAACCAGCATTTTCAGAATGTAAGATATATAAGAATCCATTATGAATAACTCTTTTTGGTGCCCTTTGTCATAGTTGGAGTTTCTTTCTATTAAAGCTTAAAGTTTGTTAAATTTGTTGAAATATTGCTTCTCATTCATGTTAGATCAATATAGTGATAGCTTGATTTAAAAAAGTTTTCTTGTTTTAGCATTTTCATAATTTTGTTATGATTGTTTCCACATATGGAAAGTTGTTAGGGTTGTTAGAACTAAATGCTATGACAATTATATAACTAGCTTTCTATATATACTTGTATTGCACTCTTGATTGTTTAAGCTTAATAACAAGTATTGCGTGTTTCATTCTATCATCTTCTTCCTTCCATTTATTTCTCATTCATGGAGATTTATAGTTTTTCGTGCAAGTTCAAACTCCTTTCATGGTGATATTATATTTTTAACATGGTATCACACGCCTTCACCGATCTACCTTTTTCAATACTCTTTTAATTCTTTCACTTCCTTTCTTTCCTTCTGGCTCCATTCAAGTACCAATTGATGAGTTCAGTCATTCTTTTCGTGCATGAAATAGGTGCAACATGCTTGTTCATTCTCAGATACTTAATTCTGTTTCTAAATCAATAGCTCAATCGATTGTGTTTATGGAAAACGCAATAGATGTGTGGAACAATCTCAAAGAGAGGTTTTCTCAAGGTGATTTAGTTCATATTGCAGAATTGCAGCAAGAAGTATATGCTCTTACGCAAGACTCAAAGTCTGTTATTGAATTGTATTCCACTTTAAAAGTTCTTTTGGAATAGTTGGAGATTTACATGCCAATTCCAACTTGCACCTGTAGGAATTGTTATTCTTGCGAGGCCATGAGAAAAGCCAAGAAGAATCACAAAATGCTCAATGTTATTTAATTTCTCACTGGATTAAATGAGAATTCTGTTGTAGTAAAGTCTCAGATCTTACTCAACATGAAAGGCAACATGGGTTTGCACCAGTTGAAGAATCCCAATCATTAATCAATGTTGTTGGATACAAGAAACCTAATCCAAAGCTTAACAATTCTGCAACACAATACAATACTTCCAAGCATGGTTATCAAACTCGCGGGTAGACTCGTAAACTCGTACGAGTCTAGGAAGTATAAATGAGTAGACTCATGCATAGAATCATTTGTTGATAAACTCGAGTAGAATCGGATAGACTCGCACAGATTCGTATAGACTCACGAGTCTATAAGTTTTTTTTAAAAAATTTTTTAAAACCCAAAAAGGCCTAAATTCTCCAAAAGATTTATTTTAATTTTTAAAAAAAAATTCACTATTTTTTTTCTTGTACGCAAATTAGAAAGTCTCTATCATAGTCTCTTGGTTCAGTAGAGTTTCTTCCTCCCTTTATCAATAGCGCGAGTTTGTTGTGTCTCTTGCTTTGTTTGTGTTCGTGACAGTAAATCAATCATTTGTTGTGCAAGTATATTCTTATATGTTTCACTTGGATGTTTCTCATGTATGATATCTTGTGTAAAGGTGATGTGTCGTTGTCTAATCAGATCCAATGATCCCAATGCACATGTATCAATATTTATGTGACAAAATAGTCTAGAAAATTTATTATTTATGGAAAGAAATAGTTTAGGATGGATATGTTACATGTTGAAGGATGGGATTTCTATGGAGATATGACTCCAGAATTAAAGAGGTTTGCAATTCGTGTTCTAAGCTTAACTTGTAGCTCCTCTGATTGTGAACGTAATTAGATTACCTTTGAAATGGTAATGAATTATTATTTTTTTGTTTATAGACTTGATTTTAATTTTTTTAGAAACATCGAGTTGAATTATTATTTACTTTATAGGTTCATACAAAGAGAAGAAATAGGTTGCATAAAAAAAGGTGAATAATTTGGTTTATGTTATGTATAATTTAAAATTGAAAAGTGGAAAAGGAAAATCAAATAGTGTTGTTCTTTCATTTGAAGATAGTCATTCAGATGATGAATGGCTAATTGAAGACCCTAATGAAAAAATATGTAAACTGAAGTCAATGTTAAGTAAGATGATGTCATTGTTAATAATATTATGGAAGCTGAAGTTGTTGTAACTAATATTGTGCAAAGTGGCGGTGGTGACAATGTTAAATTAGGTGAAAGTGGAACTTCAAGAAATCCAACATTGATTAATGATGAAGAAAGTGTTTCATCCAGGGTAGAGTTTGATGATGATACTCAAGATACAGATAAATATGATGGTGATTATATTGGTGGTGGTGATTTCACTGAAGCTTTGGATGTTTGAAGCTATTAATATGTGTGTTTTATGATTTTTTTGCTTGATGTATTAGCCAATTAAGAAGAAATTAGTAATTTAAATCTTTAACTACATACTTTACAATTTTGTTTGTTTTATTATCGAGTATTTTGTTAAGAAATTTGTTATGAAGTAAGAAATTTAAAATGTCATGTTAATTGGTGATCTATTATATATTTGTGTCATATACGAGGCATTTATAAGTTTAAAAACATAGAAGTGTGTCATATATGTGTGACTTATAGATATTTAAAAGTCATTTTTAATTTTTCATAAACTCGTACGAGTTTGTGAGTCGAGACTGCGAGTCGAGTCTGAGTAGACTCGCGAGTTTGACAACTTTTCTTCCAAGTCCAAAATTTGTACTCATTATGATAAAACTGGCCACACAGTTGAAGTTTGTTATCAAAAACATGGTTTTCCTCCACATTTTGGCAAAGGCCCTATTGTAAACAATACTGCTGCAAATGATGATGAGAATGAAGTGAACGTTCACACATCCCTAGTCAATAATAGCTCTTCTGTTATTACTCAAAACTAGTATGAAAAGCTTGTGCATCTACTTCAGAATTCAACGATCAGTCAAGGTATCATCCCCGCAGCTTCTAACCAAGTTAGCTCTTCCACATTCATAGGTCATCTATCTTTGAATGATAAAGATAAAACCTTCTCTTTTGCTTACAAAGGATGTCCATTAGAAACTTGGATGATAGATTAAGGTGCTAGTGATCATATTTGTTCATTAAGTTCTTGTTTTTCTTCATATATTAAAGTTTCCCCTATAAATGTTAGACTTTCCAATGAACAATATGCTTTAGCTAAACATATAGGCATTATTAAGTTTTCACATGATTTCATCCTATACAATGTCTTATATATCCCTGAATTTTATGTTAATCTAATTTCTGTCTCCAAGTTATGTCAACAATTCCAAGTACAAAGTCAATTTCACTCATAATCATTGTCTCATTCAGGATCCCATCACAATGAAGATGATTGGTTCGGGTGAGAGCTTTCAAGGACTGTATCACTTAATTCTCAAGAATAAAGACCATGGCACTCATGCCACATATCAACAAGTCATTGTATACCTGAACATGCCTTATGGAATTTTTAGATTAGGACACTAGGATGCAAACTCTTCATTCTATATTGCCTTTTATTGTAGTTGATAAGAATTATGCTTATGATGTTTTTCATTATGCTAAACATAAAAAATTACCTTATCATTCAAGTTTTAGAAAAGCAAAGAAGCCTTTTGATATTGTTCACTTTAATGTATGGGGTCCTATAGCCATTAAGTTTAAACATGATCACTCTTACTTCTTAACTGTTGTGGATGATTTTAGTCGATACACATGGGTCTTACTCATCAAATACAAGTTTTAAATCCAAAGTTTTAAATGATCCAAAGCCTTATTACAAATCTAAGGTCCAAAATAAGAGAAAGCTTATCAGAACTAACACTAAAGAACCCATAAAAATATGGGTACCAAAGAGTGAAATTATCTTTGCTACAGATATGATAAAAAGGAAAAACATGACAGCAGTATCAGTTCTAGGACAATGGTTATCTACAACATTCAACAAAAGAAAAGCCTATGTTCCAAATCCAAATTCAGAAGGAGGAAGAAAGTCTGGAATCTAGAAGAAATCAGTAAGGTGATATTACTGGTACTGGGAATACTGATTTTTTCCTATAAAGAGCTAGTGCTTTAGATTCTTAATAAATCTCTGAAGTTTATCTAGTTGATTTGGAGTCTGAAGAGACTCCTGATGATTTTCAGAAGAGCATTGTTGCAACAATGTAGTTCCTCAAAGAACTATCTCAGGCCAAAAGCTACTCAAAGAATGCTTTGAGTGAAATGTTAAAAAGCTCCTTCAAAAGTCGTATAAAGGTATGACTAGTTTTTACTCTATTTAAACAGCTTCTAGACCTGATGGTTTTTGGTAAATTATCATAGTTGTGGAAACATTTTTTACTTCTGCTATTTTTTTAGCAAAGAATCCAATTCAAAATTCTATAATGAAGCACATTGAGTTAAAACAAATTATAATAGTGCTTTCTTCTAAATAGAGTATCAAAGTCTTATGTTGATTAAAAGTAGCTTCAATCAGAGTCTGAAAAAATGCCTTTGATGAAAAGTGGCTTCTGAAAGACTTCAGACTCTAAGACTTAGGAATGGATTATTTGCTTCAAATAGCATTTAAGAAAAAATCTCTTTTGTCTACCTCTGACACATATTCCACTTAATAATTCCACATGCTTGATAATTATCTTGCATGCGTAGTAGCTTTTTGGGTAGAGTCTAATGGGTAATGGTGTGAAAACTCTTTAATCTTATGTAATCGCCTCCTTTGTCATTAATTTTTTTTTTATTTCTTCTTGTTTTAATAAAACTAATATCAATATTTAAACCTTTTTTTCCACATAAATCACTTCATCACTCATCTCTTCACACACTTACCATTACCTTCTCCTGAACTTTTAGTTTTTCCAAAAAAAACTAGAAAACCTTAAACCATTTCTATGGAATCCTCTTATTCTCAACAAATGGCACTTAATATGGACTCTGGTGCTACTCTTGAGACAAGACCTAGATCATCGTCGCTTAGAGAAGAAGATTTGAAACTCATCATTGAGCAAGTAGTTGACTTCAAGAGTTTTATTGCAAATGGGTATCCTCTAAGTGAGCATTTTTAAAAGCAAGGTTGGATAAACTACTTCAACATTTTGAATGGTCAAACATATCCTCTTCTGGTCAGTTATTTTTGGGTAAGGGTTGAAGTGTATGATGAGTTTGCTCCGTTGGTTGAAGAAATAAATGTTGTATCTAATGACAAGAGCCTGAAAGGAAAAACTAAGGCTAAAATGGGTTTAAAGGAGTTTAAGTGTACTAAAATCAGATCTTTTGTCATGGGAATTGATATTGCTATCACCCAAGACAATATTACTCAACTAATTAGTGTTGAGAATTCTGGTACTGTGAAACACAACTCACAGGATGGAACGAAGTTTTCCTCTTAGATCAAAGCAAATATTTTTTAGAATAAAAAAGATTATGGAAAAGTGAATAATCATCATCTTCAATTCAAACTCCTCTTTAAGATTATCATAAGAAGTATGATTACCAGAGAAGGCAGGTCTGATCAGATTCATGGGATCATAAACATTTTTTATTGCTTTTGATCTTTTACCAGCCTCTGAATCTTTCTGCTTACATCTTTCATCATCTATGTGAGCCAATTAAATATTCTCATAAACATTTATTAAGTACATATAATTGTCTATGTATGCCTTTCTTTCATCTCTTATGATTCTGATAAGGTCATAAATCATCACAACATCCTTCTTTTTTATGACTTGAATGTTTTCCAGAATAGTTGATGAGAGAATATTACCATAGCAGATATCTATGTCATGAGTAGCTTTTAACTATTCCAGAACATCAATTACTCTACATTAATAAAATAGCTCAGAGATGATGAAAGATATTGGGGTATCTCTAACTCTAAAGGATCTTCCAGTTAGAGTTCCTGATGTTTTTAGCATAAAAGGGAAGAGGAAGTAATCTGCTTCAGAAAAATAACACGTCACTCAAAAGCCTGCTAAGGAGAAGCTTCTAAGTGATGCTCATAAGGCCTTACAGAGGGACGTTGAAGAGGTAGCTTGCTCAACTGATATTATGCCTACCAAAACTATAAGTGGGACTACATGTCAAACTTCCATGAAATAGAAAGCTCCTGAACCTGCTTTCAAAAAGAACAAGTTAAAGAGAATAATTTTCCAATTGAAGAAGAAGAAGAAGTTGAGGAGGAACAAGTGTGTCTAAAGAGCAAAGGTAGACAACATGTGGACATTCATATGTTATATTATGATTGAGATTGAGGGTACAAATGGAATGGTACAATCATTGAGTGGATCTGATGCAAATAATAGAAAGGGATAGGTGGCAGCAAGAAAGAGTAACAGAGAGAGAAAGCCTAATAAACTTTTGGAGGATTTTACTATTTAGTGGAGGCTAAGGATCTAAAGTGGGGGAGGAAATCAGAACCTTCTCCCTTGGAATCATTATATTCCCTCTTTGGATATTATCTTATATTCCTTTTCTGTTTCTGTACTGTAAGTAGCGGAATTACATTTCACTGGTTCATTTACGTTCTCATTCTGTACTGATTTGCATTATCAATATAAGTGCAGAGTTTCTAAATTTCTATTCCTTCTTTACTCCCTAAAATCCAAACTCTTACATTGGTGCTTTCATTCCCACTATGGCTGAAAACATGTGTATGAAGGAACTCCAAATGGCAATCACCGCCATGACCGCCACGATGCAAAAGCTCTCTGATGATGCTGATCGACGCCACTCTGAATATCTCCAGCATCGACACACAGATCAGGGTCGTTTGGAACGCGTGGAAGCTCATCTGGGTACACTCAAAATGGATTCAGCAGGTGGGTCGAACTCAACCACGACAATTCCACCATTTCAGGTTCGAAATGTGAAGCTTGATTTTTTGTGTTTTGATGGCAATGATGTGTTACACTGGATCTTTAAGGCGGAGCAGTTCTTTGAATTTTATTCAACACCGGATGCGCAGCGTTTGACCATCGCCGCTGTTCACATGGAAAAGGAGGTCGTTCCATGGTTTTAGATGTGAGCACGCGGCAATCCCTTCCAGACATGGATTGGTCTCACCAGAGTACTGGAACTTGAATTCGGACCTTCACCTTACGATTCGCCTCGCATCACCCTCTTCAAACTAACACAAACAGACACTGTTAACTCCTACTACCTCCAATTCACAGCTCTCGCTAATAGATCTGAAGGGTTAAGCTCAGAGGCAATTCTCGACTGTTTCATTAGTGGCCTCCGCCCTGAAATCAAACGCGGTGTGTTAGCCCAGTCCCCTCGTACACTGTCCAGAGCATGTGCTTTGGCCAGGTTATTTGAAGAAAAATATCCGGCTCGACCCAAACCCTTTCAAGCAGCTCCAATAAACAGACCCCTATCTTCGTTGTCCAATAACCAAAATCGTATCCCAACTTCACCCACAAACCAAAACCCATTACCACCTCTTCTTCCCACTCCCAGCCTTAAACCCAGACCACAACTGTCGCGTAATCCGTCCGTCAAGAATATATCACCGACAGAGATGTAGTTGCACCGAGACAAGGGCCTTTGTTTCACTTGTGACGAGAAGTTTTCTTTCTCTCACCGTTGTCCGAATCGTCAATACCTCTTGTTACAAGCGGATGATGAAGATATGGTAGCATCTGAGGAAGGTTCATTGGATTCCCAGGTGGAAGCCGCTGACACTGAGACTCTAAGCACTCAGGACCACCATCTCTCCTTCACTGCCCTTAATGGCTCTGTGGGAGTGGGGACTCTCCGATTCTTGGGTCACATTCAAGGGAAACCAATCCAAATTCTTATAGATAGTGGAAGCTCAGATAACTTCCTTCAGCCACGCATCGCAAAGTTCTTGCAACTTCCTATTGAGCCTGCTTCTCAATTCAAAGTGTTGGTAGGAAACGGGCAATCCTTAGAAGTAGCTGATTTTGTTAACAACCTTCAGGTATCAATTCAGGGTCACAAAATTACATTACCTGTCTATTTACTACCCCTGACTAGTGCTGATTTAGTCCTAGGAGCACCATGGCTGGCCACACTAGGTCCTCACATAGCAGATTATCATGCCATGTCTATTAAATTCCACATAGAAAACAACTTCATTACTTTATATGGTGAACAACCCAGGACTCCTTCTCAGGCCCACTTTCATCATATTAAAAGATTGTCATCTACTAAATCTATTGCTGAATTTTTTTCTCTCCACTTTATCAATACGAGTGTTGTCACTCCCAATTTGGAGATACCAATGGACCTAGACCATGAATTGCGCACACTGCTCCTCAAATACAGTATGGTTTTTAACCCTCCTATTGGCCTTCCCCCCAAAAGGACTCAGGACCATGCCATTCCCCTTGTTAAAGGTAGTAACCCTGTCAAGGTTAAAATGTACTGTTATGCTCATAGTCAGAAATCGCAGATTGAGAAAATGGTCCTGGAAATGTTACAACAGGGTATTATATAGGCAAGTTCTAGCCCATTTTCATCACCAGTATTATTGGTCAAAAAGAAGGACGGGTCGTGGAGATTTTGTACCGATTATAGAGCTCTAAATGCTATCACTATAAAGGATAGTTTCCATATTCCTATCGTAGATGAGTTGCTTGACGAGTTGTTCGGTGCTGCTTATTTTTCCAAGTTAGATTTGTTGTCAGGTTACCATCAAATATTGGTTAGACCTGAAAATCGTCACAAGACCGCCTTCCGTACTTACCAGGCGTTGTATGAGTGGCTAGTAATGCCATTCGGTTTGACTAATGCGTCGGCTTCGTTCCAAATCCTTATGAATCAAGTGTTTCACCAACAGCTTCGTAAGTCAGTGTTGGTATTCTTTAACAATATTCTGGTATATAGGCCATCGTGGCATGCTCACTTGGGTCATTTGGAGGAGGTCTTGCAGCTCTTACAGAAATGTTCCTTGTGTGTTAAACTATCCAAGTGTTGCTTTGGCCTTCCACAGATTGACTACCTGGGCCATACCGCTTCAGGACAAGTTGTTACAATGGATCGCTCGAAGGTGCAAGCAATGCTTGAGTGGCCACGACCTTCTAATTTGAAACAACTATGCGGGTTCCTCGGACTCACGGGTTATTATCGGCGCTTCATACAAGGTTATGCTTCGCTTGCTCTACCCTTAACTGATCTTCTAAAGAAGGATTCATTCCTTTGGAATGACAAAGCTGATACGGCATTTGATAATCTGAAATGAGTGTTAACAGTTGCCCCTGTTCTCAGTTTACCAGATTTTTCCAAACCCTTTATTTTGGAAACTGACGCATCCGGATCTGGAATTGGAGCAGTACTGAGCCAAGCCAAACATCTCATTGCTTTCTACTCCAAAAAGCTTAGCCCAAGGATGCAGAAACAGAGTGCCTATGTGTGAGAGCTATATGCTATTAGTGAGGCTATTTCCAAATTTCAGCACTATCTCATAGGTCATACATTTATCATACGCACTAACCAGAAGAGTCTCAAATCCTTGACAGAACAGTCCATTCAAACTTCTGAACAACAAGCATGGCTTCACAAATTTTTGGGCTATAATTTCACCATTGAGTACAAGCCGAGAAAAGATAACATTGCAGCAGATGCCTTGTCTCGTTCCTTCATGCTAGCCTTTTCCTCCACACATTCCTCATTGTTGCAATAGATAAAACAAGTAGGGATAACATATGGTATTTATGCGTCCACCTTACAACAGTGTATTCAGGGCTCACCACCGGAAAATGCATATACCCATAAGAACGGGTTACTTTACTAGAAGGACAGGCTTGTAATACTGGCAGCGTCTGACTTGATTAATTCTATACTCCAAGAATTTCACAGCTCTCCATTAGGAGGCCATTCTGGCATTACTCGTACCAAAGCATGTATTACTGCTCAATTTTTTTGGTTAACTCTGCACAGAGATGTCACTACTTTCATCTCAAATTGCCTCATCTGTCAGCAAGCCAAGACTTCTACCACACTACCTTCTGGCTTACTCCAACCACTTCCTATCCCCTCACAAATTTAGGAAGATGTGGCAATGGATTTCACTACCGGACTTCCACCCTCGCATGGTTACACCGTTCTGCTAGTGGTCATTGATCGCCTTTCCAAATACTGTCACTTGATGCCATTGAAGAGTGATTACTCAAGCCTATCTATAGCTCAAGCTTTTATGTATCTCGTTGTCAAACTCCATGGTTTCCCTAAGAGTATTGTGTCAGACCGTGACAAAGTATTTCTCAGCAAGTTTTGGGAACAACTTTTCTGATTAAGTGGAACCACTCTGAACATGAGCTTTGCCTATCATCCGCAATTGGACGGGCAATCAGAGGCACTTAACAAATGTGTAGAGTTGTACCTCCATTGTTTCACCGCGGACAACCCACAACATTGGTTTAGGTTCTTGCCTTGGACGGAGTATTGGTACAACACTTCGTACCACACCAGTATTGGCATGACACCTTTTCGAGCAGTGTATGGAAGAGACCTTCCTCAAGTTATTAAGTATGAATGGCAGCAATTTGATCCTCCTACCTTGCAGGATTTACTCTGTGAACGTGATGTTGTTTTAGCGCAACTTAAAGCTAATTTGGGTAAGGCTCAAAACCTCATGAAAAAGTTTGCTGACAAACGGCGTCGTTTCGTGGAATATGCAGTAGGCGACAAGGTTTTAGTCAAGCTGCAACCTTACCATCAAGTTTCTGTTGCATTGTGCAAAAATCAAAAGCTTGGTCTTTACTACTTTGGGCCTTTCAAAGTGTTGTCGCGTGTCGGGACAGTGGCTTACAAACTAGCATTACCTCCAACCGTAAAAATACACCCCGTGTTTCATGTATCTCTCCTTAAATCTTGCAAAGGCCCCCACTCCACACCCTATATGCCTTTTCCATTGATTACCACAGCTCAGGGTCCTATCATCATGCCTCAGTGTATTCTACAGTCCCGCACGATCATGGTGCAGGATAGACCAGTCAGACAGGTATTGGCTCAATGGATAGGTTTCGCTGCGGAGGACGCTACATGGGAGGATTACAGTCAGTTGCAGACCATATTTCCCTCCCTTAACCTTGAGGACATGGTTAGTTTCAATGGAGGGAGTAATGTTATGATTGAGACTGAGGGTGCAAATGGAATGGGACAATCATTGAGTGGATCTGATGCAAATAATAGAAAGGGACAGGTGGCATCAAGAAAGAGTAACAGAGAGAGAAAGCCTAACAAACTTTTGGAGGATTTTACTATTTAGTGGAGGCTAAGGATCTAAAGTGGGGGAGGAAATCAGAACCTTCTCCCTTGGAATCATTCTATTCCTTCTTTGGATATTATCTTATATTCCTTTTCTATTTCTGTACTGCAAGTAGCGGAATTACATTTCACTGATTCATTTACGTTCTCATTCTGTACTGATTTCATTATCAATATAAGTGCAGAGTTTCTAAATTTCTATTCCTTCTTTACTCCCTAAAATCCAAACTCTTACATGTTATTTGTAGTCATAGCTAGTGCCAGACTACTTACAGATGTCTCTATGGAAAATCCTGTAGATATCTCTCAGCAGATAGATAATGCATTGAAGGAGCACCTGGGCTCAAATCTTGCTTCAGTAACTAGTTCTCCTAAAGTTGTTCAGCTTGCTCAAGAACTTGCATATGAAGATTCTAAGAAGATGTCATCTGGTATGGATGCTTTTGAAGTGGTTCTAGAAGTTGATACAACTACGGAAGCTGGTGTAAATGTGATTAGTATAAAGGGTTGTATGGATGATGTCTTGGTTTTTAAAGATCAAACAGCTAAAGAAGGGTTCTTTGCAAAAGAACCTCTGACTGTTGAAGCTGCAACAGATGACTCTCTTGACCCTTTGTTTAATTTAAATATGAATTCTTATTCATTACTTAGGAAATCCCCAACCCCTTCACCATCTAAATACTATGAAGACACACATTTCCTAATTCCATCAAACAACCTAGCTATTATAACACACCAACCTTCTTTCCCCACTCAACCTTGAATCATCCTAGAACCAATTGACCCAACACACTTTCAAAGAATCGATAAGCAAATCACCATGGTAGAAGTTCTCCTAGAGCATCTATCTAGTCAATCACCCTCAGATCAATCCGATCACACACGCTTGCTAGTTGCACCCCTGCAAATTTACTTTGTTGACGCTCCTCCTTATGAACCCCAATCCTTTATTTTTCAGAACAACTAATTCATAATCAATATGTTATTGAATCTGAATATGTTGTATCTAATGAACCTCAACCTATACTTGAACTTGAGCCTCAGACTAAACCTCGCCTTTTATCTCTATTCAGAGAGACTGCTATTGTGGCAGAAGCTAGCACATAACAGTTCTCTAGGAGTAGAGATACCCCCTCTCATTTAGTAGTTATTCCCACCCCTCTCTATCACTCATCTCACCTATTTCTAACCCCTAACACACTTCAATCCAAATCTTTTACCAAATAGAAGAGTTTAAAGATCGATTTTACTTTAAAGTCAGAGAGTTTGTCCTTAATAGGCATGTCATCACAGATTATGTTGCATATGCTACTAGATGAGATGCTTTCAGATCCTCTGTTGACTCTGTCATACAAAATCTGAGAAGTTTCTCATTATAATTTCTTGCTTCATCTAGTCAGAGGTAGATTCAGCTTGAGGCTAAACTAGCTTTTGTTACTACTTCTCAAGTTCATATGGGAAATCAGATTCATGATATGAGCTTTCAGATTTCCTACCTTACAAGTCATTAAAAACTAGTGGATGCTCAACTCAGTTCTATGATTGCTAAGCAAGAGGAAATATGTTATGATTTAAGTCTATCTTTGAGCTTCTGAAGAAACCTTATGCTTAGGTTTTTAAAACATGTTTTCTTTATTTTGTTTTGCATCCTCTAAACTATTTTTATTTATTTTTTGAAAACTTTTTAACTTAGACATATATATGTTATACTTCCAAATTTTTAAGCTATATTTATTGGGATTTATTATGTCTTCTGGTGAAATTAAAAACAATTACTCTTTCCTTTAATTTTTTTACTATGAGCTTAATTGGTTGAACTATTTCAAAAACTTCTCTACCAATGGATCGTTCAAAGGAATAAATAGACATTAACAAAAGTATCATTGCAAAAAGGAGAAATTGATTAAAATCTCATTAAAATGGAATGAGAGTACAAGATGGTGTTCTACAAAATTTTATCAAAATAATTTATCCAACCTCGAGCCACAAAGGAGGTTTCACAATCCACATCTGGCTCTTCATCTTCATCCGAGTCAAAGTAGACAATTTCCTTTGGAACTTTCTTCTTTTTCTTCTTTCTGAGCTTCCTCTTCTTTTAAGTTGTTGCACCCCAAATTTTGACCCCTTAGATATTCTTCGTCATTCTAGGATCATCTTCATTTATTTATCTAACCTTAACCTATTTCAAGTTTGGCTTTATCAAGATACAGGTGAATTAGGGTTCCATACAATTAGAAATCGAGGTTTCGATGGTTTGATCAGTCAATGTCTTGGATTGATTCTCCATGAAACAAGTCTCTACATCATCAAAGATACCATATTGGATCAAGTATGAATCCAATCTGAAGTTTTTACCCAAAGATCAAGAACAGTGCAGTTCAGGACCCCCGATTAGGGTTTCTGATCAGGAAAAGTCAACTGTAGTTTGACTTTTGATTTAAAAGGTATTCAAATAATGGAATCATGGTCCACGAAGCTCATATGGCTTAGTGAAGTCCACTAAATAAGTTTCAAGACCTTAAAAGACCCAGAACACCAATAGTCGATCCGATAGTTATCGATCGATCAGTTCGTTTGACTGAAAAGTCAATTCTTTGACCATAAGGAATTTGACCTCAAAGTTGGAATCAAATATGTTCCTAATGACATATTACATCTATTCATGAAGTTTCATGACAATTAGATCAAGGATTGAGGAGTAATCGAAAAAGTCGGGAATTAGGATTTTGAAAAGGGCACGACCATAACTTACTAACAACACATCCAAATGAGGTGGTTCAAAGCTTGTTGGAAAGGTCTTGGCAAGTCCTACAAAAGTTTCACAGTGGTCCATGTGCAAAAAATTCATAGATTTGGAGTTATAGTCAAAATCATCATAAGAGGGAGAAAACACTTAGGAAAATTATAAGTTTTGGCACTTTTAGGCATGTTCTCAGCCAACTTTGAGAGGGTTTTTTGACCTAGTTCCACTTGGAAAAATTCAGTAAACATGAAAGTTGTAGATCTCCATGAGGGCTTTCCAAAAAGTACAAGAACTCCTCCATAACCCTTGCGAGCTGAGAGTTTCGAATTGGACAAGTTGAGCCTAAACACTTGATTGTCATCATGTCAAAACTCAACATAAACTTGATTTCCAACTATGAACTTCATTTCTAACCATGGAATGACCTCTGATATGATGTGTTAGAGTGCATATTGAATTAGTTTAGAAGATCTTTCAAGAAAATCCAAGTTTTTGTCCAAAATCCATTTGTTTAAGAAGAAAAAGTACAAAAGTACACAAGGAGAGAGTGTTTGTGGCTGCAGCATGGGGGTTGTCCTTGCTCACTTTAGGGTCACTTCCTACAGCTCAAAGTTAACTAGTTTTAGGGGTTAAGCCTCCTTGGAAGCAAGCAAAACCAGTAGAATAAAATCATACCTAGATTCATGAGATTTTTCAACAAAACCACCTTGCAAACCACTTATGCCAAGTCTGCGCTCATTCTTGCCTTGCCTATAAATAGAGTCTTCCTCTATGCACAAACATACACCATATCAAGCATCAAACCAAGCAATAACTCTCTCTTCTTTCTGGTTGCAAAGTTCTTGCAAAATCTCACTAAATTTCCAAAATCACAAAAAATTGTTTTGCACTTTCACCCCTAAAACCTCTTCCAAACACTTTCAAACTCAAACCAAGCCTCAAACACATCACAAATGATGTGTTAGAGCCACCCAAACCCTCACCTTGGCCAGAAAGTCATCCAATCTAAAAGCCAACCCTCAAAACCTCATTTTGTTGACTTTTTTGCGTTTTAAAGGAAAGCCACTGGTCCCTTGCCTTTACTTGAGCTTTAAGACCTCTAACACTTCATATTTGACATATAGAAGTTGTCCATAACCAATCCAAACTTTTGTAACAAGGATTGAAAATCATTGATTTTTGGAGGTTTTTCTTCACTTGCAAGTCATTTTGCCCATCAACTTGCTTGAGCTTGACTTGGAGCATCTTATCATCATCCTAGGAGAATTTGTATACCTTGGAGGAGCACTCAAAGTCTCTGGTTTTCTTATTATACAATCTTGCTTCAAGAGGTAAGCCTAAAACACAAGAAAACATGAAATTTTCACTTGCATTTCACATGCTACCATGACTTTTAGCTATGATCTGGTGTTGTACATTGTTTTAGCATGTCTTATATATGTTATGTGTCATGTATGAACCATTACTTGTATCAAAGCATGTAGTTTTTGAACTGTCAAATTCTGGTCACAAGCTAAGCCATAAACTAGGCCCAACCTAGTCACTTTTTGCGTTATGCATCCAATCTGCCAAACCATGTATGCATATCTTGATTTCTTTTCTGATAACCTCTTAATATTATGTATATGTGATTTTTGTACACTTTTTTCACCAATCACACCACTACATATGATTGTTCACATGTTCACGTTTTTTGTTGTCACCAAACTTGCCTAAATCATGTTGCTATCGAATTTTTCTGTGGGTGTATGGTATGGAAAAACAAATGGTACCATTGAATTCCTTGTTTAAAAATACATAATTTTCACTTTTGTTTTACTTCATTTGGTTAAGAATTGTCTGAGTTCCAATCCATCACGCAAATGACCCTTAGGTTGTAACCTTGCCTTGCCCTAGTTTTTGCCCTCTTGGTGCACCAACTTGCAATGACCATAACTTGCTCAATTTTTGTGCTCTTGATGCCGTTATTTTTGAAAAATACTCCTTATCATGTCTACTTTCATTGAGTGAAGAAATAATTCAAGGATTGTCATCCTATAAAGACTTTGATCCACTTGAAAAACATGTGTTTTTAGGGTTTTTACCTTGGTATTCTTGAACTTTTTCAAACTTATAACTTAATTTTTCTTGTGATATTGATATTTTGTGATTCATATATGTTTTTTAACATGTTTAAATTATCAAATATGTTTTATTAATTGTCTTACCATGTTCATACTTGCTTTTGTGAATGCATATATGTGAAAATGGCTTGTTGAACTTCATTTGTGAACTTTGCCATGATTCTTGATATTGTAACCACTTGAATATGTTTACCATGCCTTATTCTACTCGTTTATGTATCTTGTTAGAAACATACCATGTTTATGGTTTGTTTGTTGCCTTTGTGAAAGCTTGAACATAAATGGTATACCTTGAAACTTCTTTGTGATTCATAACATGATTCTTGATGTTGTAATCTCTTGAATGTGTTTGTCATCTTTCATTCTACTTATTTATGTGTATTGCTAGAACCATAACATGCTAGGGCTTGCTTTATTTTGGTTGTTACCATAAACTTGTGTGTGTTTCCTCATGGAACCTTGAATTTCTTACTTGACTTGTTGTAACACTTCTTGTATGCCTACTTGTACTTGTTTGTCACCAATGTATGATTATTGGTTTCATGTTGTTACATTTGACATCTTTTAAAACCTATGACACGCTTGCCTCAAGTTGTGACTTGATTGCATTTAAACTTGTTTGCATTTAAACATGTGTTTGTTACCTCATTCCCCTTCATCTTTGTCAAGATGTTTCAAGTGGTTTTTACCTCTTATGTTGGTCTTGTAAGAACCCCTTCATGATATTGTAATATCTTTATGCATTTTTGGTTGCAACCATTTACCTTGATTAAAATCTTTGCTTGATATTGTCGTATGCTTGCATGCTCTTGGTTGTAACCATACCTCTTATATATTCATCATGTTTGAATGTTTATGCTTTGTTAAGTTATTCCCCAAGTGATGGAACTTTTTAGTTCTCATCAATGTTGCCTCATCTTTCCTCTTCCAAAGAAAAATCTCTCTATTGACCCTTGGGTCATAGATAGCTCATTACCCCCATAGGCTTGTATAGAGCCTCACATCTCCTTTTGGTCTGGATAGAACTAATTGGACTTACCCTTTAGAACTTAGGTTTAGAGTTCTTAATCCTTTGTAGGCATGGATAGAGCCTTATCCCTCCTTTTGGTTTGGATAGAACCAATTGGTCCCCGTTCCTTAGTCGTGCCCGAACTATGGACGCTCTGATTTCTCATTGGATAATGAGAATATGTAGGCACAAGATGCGATATCTTGACGAGCAACCTTCCCCTCCTTTTGGTCTGGATAGAACCAATTGGATTTACCCTGTAGAACTTAGGTTTAGAATTCTTAATCCTTGTAGGCCTGGATAGAGCCTTCTTCCTCCTTTTAGCTCGGATAGAACCAATTGGTCTTACAACGTAGAATTAGGTAGAATTTGTTAAACTCTATGTAAGAATCATAGTGATGATTACTTACTCCCCTTTCTTGAGTGTACAATTTAGATTAGAGAGTTTTGTTAAACTCTACACAAGCAGTGTTATGTTTGTTCTCCTTTGAACCTTGATCATAATCAAGAGTTCTTTATCCCTAGTGAGATGAACTATGGTTGCTCTGATTATATCCTAGTTAGGATACGTAGGCAGAGGATGTGATATCTTTGCAAGCAAACTTAGAACTATCCTTAGGTATTTACCTACAACTTTACCCAAACCCAACCCATAACCATAGCGAACATTTAGCAAGTATAGCATACAAACATACAAAAGGTTCCTGTAGAGTACTACATATGTTTAGGATGTGAAATACCTACCCTAGGCATAACCAACCTCCGATCCCCGAATCTCTTAGCGTTGTTGTTACATCGCGCAAAGGGTTTTTCTTTCTTTAACCTTTCCTTTGAATAAATTAAAGTCCGGTTGTGAATTTTAAGAATTAAGATTCAAGTTAATCAATAACTTGGTATCACGATTCTCACCGCAACATAAGTCTTCTTGGGTTTGAGTGCTTCAGTAAAAGTGTTTGACCCAGAAGGTTAGGTTCCTTCACTTCTCTGAAGTGGATGCTTAGTAGTGTTATTGGCTTCCTTAACCTCACTTATCTCTGAAGAGACATGGATTATGGTACTTTCAGGAGGAGTGATCTTTTTTTTAATAAGAGAAAGAGTTGGATGAAGATATGGGATTTCAATCTATGAAATCATGTTTTTATAGAAGATCTTGTGTGCCTTATATGTTGCTTTTGGAAGTTTAATCACTTAATCTCTAATGCATGATGCTCTACGTCTTCTAGCTCTTTATTGCAATTATTACCTCAAATTTTTCCAATTGCTGAAGCTGAAAGAAGCGTATCTAACCGTCTCGAGAAGTAAAGGAATATTTTCAACCAATCTAGCCAATTCTCTTTCTCTTGAAAATCGTGATTAAATTTGTAGGGGATTGCATCAAGCTGTTTAATTCATTTTTATCATAATTTAATTTTCCTGCACATTTTTATCCATATATTCTCTCTCTATATATATATATGTGTGTGTGTGTGTGTGTGTGTGTGTGTGTGTGTGTGTGTGTGTGTGTGTGTGTGTGTGTGTGTGTGTGTGTGTGTGTGTGTGTGTGTGTGTGTGTGTGTGCGTGTGTGTGTGTGTGTATGCGTGTGCGTGTGTGTGTGTGTGTGTGTGTGTGTGTGTGTGTGTATCCTATTTTATTTTATTTTTTATAATGACAAAAGGAGGAGAATTTCATGGGAGTATTTAACGAGGATAAAAGCATTTTGAATGCTTTAAATTGAACCTGAACTCATATCAGATTTTTTTTGTGTTTTTATCTGAAGATTATTGTTTTTGCTATCAAGATAAGTTTAAATAACTTGGATAAGATTTAGGAGGAGCTTATAAAACTCAACATTTAGACTATTAGACTCGGGGAAGCTTACAAACCTCAGATCTTTATGTTATCAAGTTAGTTAAACTGACCAACCGTTATTCTTAAATACATTTGTTTGTCATCATCAAAAAGGGGGAGATTTTCGGAATAAAATTGTTCATATTCCTTGGGTTTTAATGATAACAAAGTACTTAGAGAACAATTGGATATACTAACATATGTTCAAGTGTGTAGGATCATAAGCTTAAAAATCAAATTATGACTGGCCCTCATTTGAATATATGAAGAGAATAAAATGGACTTAAATTCTGAAGGATCACAATCCGATTACTCAACTTGGTAGCTCTGCTTCTGTTGAGACTCGAATTCTAAAAGACCTGAGCTAAAGATACTTTGCTTTTTGATCAGTACTCTGTCTCTAAAGCAGACAGATCTTGTCAAAGCCGGATTATTGAAAAAGTTAACTATAATTTCTTAGTGCAATGCTTAAGGAAAGTTGATGTGACCTCTTTAGCTGCCACAACATTTTGGCAGATATATAGTATGAGATAGAGGCACTAGATAATGGTTTTACTTGAAGGATGGGGATCTTAAAAAAGATTGATTTCCAACATCTCTCTTGGATCTGTTTCTCAACAAAAATCACTTATGCAATTTCCTTCAAATGTCTTTTTATCTACCTATATAAAAGGAGTTGAAGATTTGAAGGAAGATAACTAACCATCTAACTAGAACAACACGAAGCACAATTTTGAGCTAAAGTTGTTATAATTTTTTACTACACAAGTTCTTAAGATTTCTTATTTTTGTATATCTTAGAAATCTTAAGTGTTTAAAAATCTTTGTGGTTGTTGTATCACTTATATACCTCTAATTTTACATCAAGTATATCCGTCATTTATTCTCCTAAACTATAGAAAGTCTCTTGGTAGTTTGTTTGAGCAATGGAAGTCTCTTGCCTATGTGCTTAAGCAAAAGAAGCCTCTTGCCTGTGTGCTTGAGCATAAGCCTTTTGCTTGTGTGCTTAAGTCTTTTTCTAGTTTCATTGAGCAGTTGAAGTCTATTTCTAGTTTGCTTAAGCAAAGTGTAATCGGTTTGTATAGTGAAAATCTCTTGTTGGACAAGGGAAATGGACTACTTTCAGTTTAAGAGAGGAACCAATATAACTCTATGTATTGCTTTATTTCTTCCTTTTGATTATTATTCATTATACTGCTAACAACTCTGAGATCAGATTCTAAAGTTGGTTTATTAGAAGGATAAAAAAGAACTCACATATACAATTCAACCCTCATTCTTGTTTATTTTTCTCACCTTCAAGGAATGGTGGGATAACTCTGAATTAAGTGTTCAAGTGTCTTATAGTATCAACAATAATTTGAAGTTATACGGCAATAAAATTTGGTAGACTTATTTGTAACTACAAATACATGATCAACTTGTTGGCGAACAAGTCTCAATCTAATTTCTTCAGACTTGAGACAAGGAAGAGCATTCTCTAGGGTAGGCAAAGGGTTTTAATGCAACAAGGAAGCTCGAACTGGTTCATAATCATCAATGAGAGCCACCCGAAACTGAATAAGGAAAATACGATTGTGATGAATCTCGTATGGTTTTAGGCAAGTAGCATCTTTTAGTGAAGGCTCACATGAGGCTGAGTGATTTCAAATAACTTCCATTTGTGCTAAAAACTCATAAAGAGGTTGACCAAATTGTTGTTTCAAATTACCAAGATCCTTCAACAATTGATAATGATGGGATAAATCAAAGATAATATAAAGTTATTTTAAATGATCTCATATTTGTTTCACATTCTTGAATCGCCAAAATTGTAAATGAATATTCAGAATAAAGGTATTTTGAATCCAAGAAATGATTTGATAACATAAACCTCTTAAATTTCATCGTTAAACACTTTTTATTTCTTATATGGTTTCTCCAAAGTCGACGGCCTTTCAAAAATTCGCTTATTGCTCCAGTCCACTGATTACAATTGAAGTCATCGAAAATTATGGTAATTGAGCGAGTAACATCGGATTTCTCCATTGTAATACAATAAAGTTTAACCGAAAACAAAATACAAATACAAGCAGAGACTCCCATCAATTACAATCCCACACAATGAAACAATTCTCACCGTTTGCAAGTGGAACCGGCATAAAAATTTCCAACCAAAAAAACTCATAAGGAGAAAGAAATTTGATACCGTATAAAAACTCAGAAAGATATCAATAATATTTGTGTAATTAATGTATAAGTACACGGAAAAAAACTCATATTTATAGTATAGAATTGCAGACAAATAAACAAATAGAATAGTTACTCATAAATATTAATTATACACAACATAATTACAATATAAATTACATTATCTAGTCATAACATATGATAACATGACTAATATCATGAATTTGTTCTTTTTGATAGAAAATCTTGACCAATTTTAATCATTATACCACTTAAAAGGGGGTCAGTTTACCATAAGAAAAAACCTTCTCCTCCAAGTGAAATTCCAAACTCAAATTCCATCATTGAAATACAAAGCGACATATAATTTACAACACTTCTTTACACATTGGTTTATAATTTGAGGAGAAAATAGTAATTTACAAAATCAACCCTAAAAACCCAAAATCATTGTGCCACATTATTCTATTTTAAATACTCCCAACTAACATGCACAAATCATTCTAATCATTACAAATAGGATGGTACATGAGAATAATTGTACAAACCCTAAAGTCCAAAAAATAAGAATCAACCCCATATAAAAACCCACCCTACTCATACATAGTCTTAGATGGTCCACTCAATAATACAAGTTATGATATTCTCATCTATGGAACTATGTATAAGGACACACCAACATGTCTCAATCTACCACCAAGGCTGCATGCTGCATTCCAACATATATTACTTTAAAGTACAATACTATTTCAAATGCATGCTTGCTTAACTTTTAGTTAGAATGAGAGTAAAAATTTTAACATGTAAAAGTATGGTAATGAAATGTTTGGTTGAATGAGGTAATGGAGTGGTCCATAAATGATACTTCATTTTTGGACTTTCTTTGATAGTGTTATCATCACACTTACATACTCAAACAAAAGACTATGCATGAGTAATAGACCAATAAGAAACTCTAGCATATAGTATACTCTTAAAAACCATCATCAAACATATAGCAAATATATGTAACACCGACACCTCTGAAAAAAAGATACTTATGTTGATGTTTGAAACTGACACCAACTTTAAATTATGTTGATGTCTGAAACTGACACCAACCTTAAATTATTGTCCGTGTATCAATATCAATGTGTCAGTGTATCAATATCAATGTCTCTGAAAAAAAGATACTTATGTTGATGTTTGAAACTGACACCAACCTTAAATTATGTTGATGTTTGAAACTGACACCAACCTTAAATTATTGTCAGTGTATCAATATCAATGTGTCAGTGTCAATGTTCGTGATTCATAGTAGCAAATCCTACACTACTAGTTCCACTTTATGCAGGCAAGATGTTAAATTATACTCCCTCCATCAAGAGAAAATTAACCATAAGGGATTGTTTGGAAGAAGACTTGGAAAAAAAGAATTATCTGCACATTTCCAATGGCTTGTAATCATTGTACACAACAAATAACTATAATATATTATAACCTAAAGACAGTTTCCTAATCCAATGAACCCTGTATAACAAAGCAATCTCATGAACTAAACCTAGAATTCACCATCATCTTGATGTCAAAATCAAAAGAAGGTGAAGGTAAATATTGGTACTAACAAAAATTTAACAAACTACAAAGAAAAAAAGAACTGTCCTAGCACTTGTGTTCTAAACACCAAACTATATATGGATGACACAGGCTTGTGACCCTTTAGATGTCCATTGAGGAATCTTTGATGCTCTAGCCACAAAGAAAGATCGATAAATAGTATATTCTCTCGCCAACAAAAATTAGAGGACGCGTTTCTATGTAACAAGACTCTGAACGTCACGCCAGGTCCATGTCAGAACAGATACCGTGTCTGTGAAAACAACGGTTGGGGATGGCATTGAATCCACCCACCGTATGTCCTGATCACTTTGTCCTCTCAACCAATTCTTCTACTTGCCGCCTTGTTGAAATTCTTCTCGAAGAAAATCTCAAGCTGCAAAAATTTTAGATGATGCCTGTATTTTTTTACTCGTCCGTTTCGTAGTAGTATCCATTGATGTAACGTTCGTACCGTCGTGCTTCTGCTTCTTCTCGTTGATAGACTATGAGTCCATGATATTACAGTTCCTAACAAAATCATTTGAATAATTGACATACTTGCTCCAAAATGGTCTAAGATGTTCAAACCCGATTTCTAACCAAGGTTTTGATTGGCCATTGTAATGAATAACCGCAGCCATTTTCACATCCTCGACATTGGTGTTGTTCTGATAACCTAAACCAAGCATGTGCCAAGAGGGGTCAATTGGATACACACGACCTTTAAATGCAATCAAAGCTGGAGGTAGGGTTCCTAGCTTCCACATCGTCATGTTTGACATCAGATTCTGCAGTATATAACAAAAGCTTTCAATTGCCAATAGAAAAGATGCGAATGAAGAAACCAAAATTTGCGTTAACTTCTAATACATATGTAGCACTGACACTTCAGATTGAACGTGTCTGGTGTGTCTGGTATCTGAAACCGAAATGATACGTGTACTTATGTTCAATCACTTCCAATTTTCAAATTATTATTGGTGTCACGTGTTGTATCTGGTGTCCATGTTAGTGTCAGTGTTGCATAGCACACGTTTCAAATGATTAAAGTATATTGGATTTGAGGATATGAGGATTTTATACCTCTTTCAGCCAGGAATGATATGTCTCTCTAATATTTGACATTCTCCATATACGAAGATCGAATACATTCATTCCGTAAGCCCAAGCACACTCATCAGGATCCAAATGCTCTGCAATGAGGGGATGGGAAAAATTGAAGTAGTGCTTTAAATGCTTCGACATTACCCAATCATCTTCACCTCTGCAAGTTTCCACAGCTCCGTTAACTTTTCCATTCATATCAATTTCCCAAAGCGGAGACAAATCACGCTGAACCACAACATCGTCGTCCAAAAAAACCACCTTGTCAAGGTTCGGAAAAAGCTGTTCAACACACACGAGACAAACACAATCAGCACAAATATGATTCGGAAGACTATCTTATTACTCAAGGAGAAAATATTAACATACCTCGGGTATGTATATACGGATATGGTTGAGTAAAGATATGTACTTTGGACTTCTCGACTGCAATTTTGACGCGAATTTACGTGGATTGGGATCACTGAGATTGGCTCCCAAGAGATGATTCCCATGATAGTAATCCCTAATTGCATTTTGGCTTTCTACGGCTTCAAGTACCGGAACATTTTCTCTAGTTAACCAGTCAAACTGGTGAAGGCCTTTGACTTCAATTATAGCAGGTGAGGGAGGATTTAGTGCGAACCACGAGTGCATACCGGCATAAGTTTTTTTGTCGGTGATGACATGGAAGACTATGTTTTCAGGTATCTGAGACGACTGAACGGTAGAGGCAACAACTACTGAAGCAGCCAAGATGTTATCGGTTGACAAAATAAAATGGTGGTAAGAGTTGTCGGAGAGCATAGGTAGTAACTCTGGCGGAGGCAATTGTTTGCGTGCATGCGCATTCGACGAATATTCATCGGTTAAACGCAAAGAGAGACAATTAATCCCTTTAGGGATAGAACTAGCTGCAAAGTGTTTATTCATCAGCTCTGCAAATTTTGATTCTCTGAATTCTTTCTCAAATTTCTCCATCTGTCCAACGAAGCATAGCATCGTAACAAAGATCAATCAATATAATCATCATTTGCTAGCACTATCAATACAAGAACTAAAAATTCAGCTATGATAAATGTGAGTAAGTGCGTGTTTGGTTCTCCGGTTGCAAAAATTGATTCTGTAAAATTGATTTTACCAATCCAGAAGGATTTTTCATTGCAGATGATCCTTTCACCAATTAATACTATTTATCAAGAGAAATGTGATAGTTAATGTAAACATAACATGCAACTTACCATTCCCTTTAACATTAAAGCGAATGTTTTCGCATCATATTGATTATCCTTCATATCAGAAACCATTTGATCAAATGAATTTGGCAGCTTTAAACTAGATGGAATTTCCCCGGTCTTCACCTCGTTCAGTATTTTGTAAAAATCTTTAACTAATCTCTGTTGCACCATTATCATCGTGACAAGAAGCATTCAGATTAAATTGTTCAACCAAAACTTTCCTAGATATGATTATCTATTCTGAAATCTATTTTAACGAGAAAAATAAAAGTTTACCGCTGAATTGTCCGTCCTGCCAAGTAGCCTTGGTCCTAACCGTCTACCTAAACAATCTGGAGACAAGAAAAACCAAGGAACCAATAAAGGGTTAGAAATAAACAAAAGACATGATGCCAACCATACACAAAGATTAACTTTCAGAACCAAATAGGAGTAATATAATGAAATAAAGACACAAACACACGAGGCGACATTTCAAAATAATAGAAATCGATAAATCCAAACTCATGTTGACAACTGACAACAACAGAATCAGAGTCGTCTTAACTTTTTGGAGGCCATGTGCATGTTAGTCATGATTCAACTATGAAAAAACAATTATAGACCCTATTTAACCACAATTTAACAGTGACAAATATATTATGAGACCCTATTTAACTATGATTTAACCATGACAAATTTTGGGCCCGGGGTGATAGTCCGCCTTGCACGCCCTCAAAGACGACCATGAACAGAATCTAGCTGGTATTCTAGTCCTATATCATAAAGCACGTGTCGAAGTTCACTAACAAATCCTAGGAAAACATAATCATCATCATCATCATTATCACCTGGAGGACTATCAAGAGTACTCAAATTATGAATCAGAAGACGTATTTTTTGAATTGTGAATCGAATCTTATTATAAATCATAAGATACATTATTCAAAGTGAATCAGAATTCATAATCATGAATCATGATTCAAAACAAGATTCATATCCAAATTAAGATTCATATAGATCAAATTTAGTCTTGTATCGAATTGAGATACCATATATAGTAAGTTACTCATCACAACAAAGATCCAAAATTCATTCAAATGAAATGCTCAAATTATCAAATCACACTTAAGATCCTAAAATGAATCCAAGTTCCCGCTAGAAAACATCCATAATCAAAATGAAAACAATTCATGATTCACAACTCTTGATCCAATATTCAAATCAAGATCCATCTTAAAAGAAACAAACACATAGTAATAGAAAACAAAAGAGGATGATGATAATTGAAGATTAAGGTAGAGGAGAAGAAAAGAATTACCCAATGAAGAACACTTGTTGACACCTTCAAGGGTAACAAGAGCAGTGAGAATGAAGACAAATGGCAACAAAAAAGCAAGGATGAGTATGGTATGAAAAAGAGTTCGATAAGAAATGTGACAAGCTGCGACTTTGATCTTCATCAAGTCAATAAACCCATTGTTGCTTGATATCGTGATGCTTCTCATGCTAGGCGAGAAATAAAGCTGCATCGTCGTTTATGATGCAAAAGCACCACTAAGTCGTTGCCACCGACAACAACAACAACAACAATAAACGACAACACTTTACTTGTTATTACACATGAAACATCATTATCAACAACAACAACATTAATTTTCTTTTGACATTGCTTCACGAAACCCACCATCAGATCCACACCCTCTATGATGATGATGATGATGACCCTTTGAATCTGAATTTTTATTTGGTCTTTTCAAAGACCGCATTGAAGTTTTTAGCCAAATGGGTTATCGAATCTAGGTGAAAGGAATCAACTTTCTTCTGGGTTTTGATGGAGTTCTTCTTCCACCTCCATGGATCAAAGAAGAGAGAGAAAGTGAGAAAGTGAGAGAGGGAGAGATAACTATTTTTCTATTTCCGGAAAATATGAAAATGAGAAAAAGGAAGAAAAAAAATTATGAAAAACTATTGTGAGTCAAAATTGTGTTGGGTTAGAGAGAGGTGAGAGAAACGTGGGGTAAATGTTTGACCTTAATTTTAGGGAGGTGTCCTATGTTTATGGACAATTTTTTAAGGATTATGTGTGGATAGCATTATGATAGAATGGTGGTTAATTTTAGTTAACTAATTAATCTTTTTAACTTTGTATTAGTATAATGAGAGAGGAGTGAAATTGAGATTATGATGTGGGAAAATGATATACAATGTTTGACATTTAGAATATTAGAATGCTGGTGTATTTTTAATAAATACAAAAGAGCATTTTTTTTAGAAAACAAAAGGAGTTTTATTTATTGGGAAAATGTTTATTACTAAAAAAATATATAAAATATAAAAATAAATTTAAATTATTCATTATCATCAATAGAATCTCTATTAAAAAAAAAATTATTTTAAAATTCACCTCTAAAATAGTGAGATGTGTGAATTCTTGTATTTTTTTTCAAATTGTTTCTTATTAAATAACATTACTTTATTTATCGTGTCTCTTATTCTTTTTGTTTTAAAGTAATAAAGGGGTTTTTCTAATTTAGATTTTTTTTAATTTAGTTTTTTTTTTTACATTCTTAGCTAGAGTGTGAGCCGAAATATTATTTTCTCTCTTGATGTAAGTAAATATAATTTTTCTAAATTTATTTCTCTTTCATTGTATGTAGTTGCAAACCATACCCTCATAAGTTAGGGTTCTTCTTCTCCATTCATCATCTCTACTAGAGTTTTGTTATTAAATTTAAAATCAAATCTAGAGGACAACAATCTAAAGCTAGCTCTTCTGCTTTCTTCACAGTCAAAGATTCATCTATTAGAGGATCATTATCTTCATGCATGCAGTAGGTGCTAGTAGCCATTGTTTCACCTTATCATTTATGCAAATAGTTCTAAGTCCCTCTTTTCTTTTTACTGCTAGTTTTGTGTCAATATTATATTTTATCTAGCCGTGTTTTGGAGGCATCTAGTTGGATTAATGAATCTCTTGTTTATCGCTCTGAGGATCATGGTTTTTACCCAGTAAGTTGTTATTTCTATCATTTTTTTTTCTTTGATTCATGGTATCATTGTATCTCTTGTTAACTTGATTTTTCCCTTTTTTAAGGTGTTTTTTTTTTTCAAGATCAAAGGTCATCAATCTTCTTTGCACGTCATCATTTTTGGGGGTTTTGGTTGATAATTTTTTTCTGGTAAGTTCTCCTTGATTGTCAAAGCTTTTCTCAAGAGGATTCAATATGGATTGATGAGTTTTCTAGGTATCGCTCTGAAGATCATAATTTTCGTCAAGTAAAATATTCATTTTCTCGTTTTCTTTGTCTTTTCTTCGATTCCTTAAACGTGTGTTCCTCTTGTTAACTTGAATTTTCTCTTTTCAAGGTGTTCTTTGTAACACCCTAAACCTCAAACACTTAATTTATAAAACATGCGGAATAAAATACTCAAAAGGGTGCCACATTTCTCAGCATAACATTCTCAATTCATGATAGCAACGGAAAATAAACTCCAACACATCTTCAATTATCTCATAAATAGAAAAAAAAAACTTTATTTAATCAAAAGGTTCAATTAAACAACTTGCAGAAAAGAAAAATAGAATACGTTACCCTCAACCCAGTGCTACACTATAAGAGCGACACACGGGAAACTAAACAACGCAAAAAGATAAACAATACAGAAGGAAAATTATGTCATCCTCCAATACGAGCAACAACTAAACCTCCTTAGTCTCAATTTGAGTATTTGCACCAAAGGCGTAAAAAATAACACATAAACAAATAGAAAATAGGTGACAAATACATTCCATATATTAGCGGTGTATAAACATTAATGTTAGTATATTATCATAGTTAAATCAATCATATAAATCCAACAATAGAATAATTAATCAATAAATGAGATTATGTATGTAATGTGTTCATGTCCTCTACTTTCATGCATGTGGTACCAATATTTTGGATATTCAGAGGTATGTTAGCGTATCATCCAACTCGTCACTGGACCAAAGTCTTAATTTGTCACTAGACCGAAGTCTTATCTATCTATAATATACATGATGCATGAATGCTACACATGCAATACACGTCTCAACCTCCAACTTTAGTACTCGTCATTGGTTTCTCTCGAACCAAAACTCAGCATAAATCATTATTAATCCAAGGTCACGTCAATGGTTCCACTAAATTGAAACATCTCAGCATAGACTCAAAACTCCCGCCTTTCTAAATTTTCTCTTTTGATTCCTAAGTTTACCTTTTACTTAAGTTTAAAATAGTGTTTTTATATGATACTAAGGGTTTAAACAACTATATTGACAAGACTTAATAGTTTAATATGAACATAGAAAGTATAACTTTAAGGGTTTAAATAACTCTGCCGCCAACTGCAGTTGGATTTGATCCGTGGTAACACCACCGCCGCCGCTGATTTTTCGGAACGGCCTTGGCGTCATCACTGATTTTTTGACACGGCTTCTTCGCCATAATTCTGCCTCGCAGCTCCAATCGATATTCTGCGATATTCTGTTTTTGGCCAATTTTTCGACTTTTGTGACTTTTCGGTGTTTTGTGATTTTTCTCTCTGCAACAGTTCCAGAATTTTATACTTTCGTTCTAATGAGGTTCAGACTCAAAAATTAACATTTTCTCATCATCAACAACATTCGCTCATCACAATTCAAAACTCATCAATCACACAATCTCAACATATTTCATGTTAATTAATAACATCCATATCAACAGAGAACTCTATGACATCAATCATAACATTTTAACACATATCATATAATTTCAGCAATTCACTAAGCACGAAGATTAAGATTAATAACAACAACCTTAAGAGGTTTTCCATAAACCCCTTCAAAGTTCAGTTCATTCATATATAGGTGAAACATAAAAGATAAAAGGCAAAGATGATAACGACTCCTCTCTACTCTTCATGCTTAACACTCATATATTAAATAATTCTCACCCCTTACCTCAAACTTGCAGAAAAGCTTTGAAATTTGGCTATGGAGGTTATCTTATTCACTTCCTCTCTTAGGGTAGTCTCCACTCTCTTATTACTCTTTATTTCTCAAAACTTCAACATACCCTCTTTTATCTGTTCTCCCTTCTACTTAAATAGAAAATTATGTTCATTTTTATTTCATTAATCACACCAATTCCCTTAATTTCTCATAATTCTATCCACTTAATTATTTTTATTTAAAATTATATTTCATTATCCATTCAAAAATTCTCTCAATTTCTGCCAATTAATTTATTAATTAAATAAATTCTATCAATTATCCCTAATTTTATTCTACTTTAATACTAAAATCAATGTTCTCTACTTCTACCTAATTTAATTATTAAAAATATAAGTAAATTTTACACAACAACTCATTAGCCCATATAATATTAATTAATAACACAATGGAAAATGTCAGTATTTTAGATGCATGGGAAAAAAAAAGCTTATGCACTGGAAACGTGATGAATAAGTAAAAAAAATGTTGTCAGAATCTTTGAGTTCTCCTGCACAGCTAAAACAAAGGCTAGACAAGAACTAAGAACACGATGTCGGTTCCTCCCTCGATGGTACAGAAGCACAGACGTTGGTTGAAAATGTTGTTGTTTCTTCAAGTTTTAAGATGGTGTTGAATGTTTTGTTAGGGTTGAAACTGGTATTGTTTCGTTGGGGTTGAAAACAGTGTTGTACATTTCGTTAGGGTTGAAAATCACGTTGTTTCGTTAAGGGTTGTTTCTTTATGGGAATGAAAATATGGAACTGAAGAGACAAGTAAGCTAGCTCTATTTAAAGTGATTAAATAATATCACAATGGTTGTTTATCAAAACCGATGTGATATATGATAAAACTTATAAAACAAATGTCATAACTCAAGCAAATAATTATAAATAAAAAAAGAGAGAGAGAAATATATCACAGTGGTGTTTTTAGACAACTCTGGTGACATAAGATTTACATTAATGATGTTTTATATAAAAAAGCGTCAGATTTTAAGTAATTAACAATTAAAAGAAAAATATAAAATATATCACAACGGTTAGTTTTAAGAACCGTGGTGATATATATATATATATATATATATATATATATATATATATATATATATATATATATATATATATATATATATATATATATATATATATATATATATATATATATATATATATATATATATATATCTTTTTTTCTTTAACTTCGAATCATCACTAAACTCAAACTTCAACTGCACGTTTACATCAATAAGTATGTATTAATGTATATATAACGTAATATCGAATCCATAAAAAATAAAAATAATACCTGAACGTCTGCCCATATGCTTTTTTTCACCTCATCTGGCACATCCCTCTAATCAGCTAACGATATGTTTACTTTTCTACGTCCAAGGAACGTAACATAACTCTTAAACAGCGGAGAATGAGGACCATCAAGAATAGTATGAACATAACTAAACTCGATAAGAAGTCTGACACCCGACTTGCGGACTTTTGTTAAAGTAGCCATCATTGTGGCACCTCTTTGCTGTATTGTTTTGTTCTCCTACTACAGATTAAGAATCATTTGTCATGGTTTGATTTTTATACGTAGCCTTGTTGCTACTAGATGAAGAAGAGTCCATCTATCAAGACATAAACATCAACAACAACAAATAAGCATCAAGAACAATAAATAAGCATAAACAACAACAAATATATAAGCATCAACAACAATAAAAATCAACAACAACAATAAGAAAACAACAAAAAGCAGCATCTTAACAATAAGCATCAACAAAAAAAACATTAACCATCAACAACAACAAATACATAAGCTTCAACAACCATAAGAATCAATAACAACAACAAGCATCAACTTCAAAAATAAGCATTAACAACAACAATAAGCGTCAACAACAACAATAAGCATCATCAACAAAAATAAGCATCAACAAGAACAATAAACATTAACAACATCAAAGGCATAAGCATCAACAACAACAAATACATAAATAAAAATGGAAAATGTCGGAACTGTATATGCATGGGGAAAAATTTTACGTACGGAAACATGATAAATAAGTAAAAAAAAGTTGTCAGAATCTTTGAGTTCCTCCTAGATAAGTAAACCGAAGGCTAGTCAAGAAAGAATGGTGTCGGCTATTGAGTTGTAATTCCTTGTGTCGAAGCAATGTAGCTCGACAGAAACAAGGACTAGTCGAATTAGCTAATGTGTTATTTTGCCGAGTTTCTTAGTGTGTCAAAGTGTTGAAGCAGGTTGCTTCACACATGATTTTGACTTAGTCCTATTTTAGTAATGTTAGCTATTTTGAGCATTTCTCTTTTGATTCCTAAGTTTACCTTTTACTTAAGTTTAAAATAGTGTTTTGGTATGATACTAAGGGTTTAAACAACTATATTGGCAATACTTGATAGTTTAATATGAATGTAGAAAGTATAACTTTAAGAGTTTAAATAACTCTGCCGCCAACTACCGTCGGATCTGATCCGCGGTTCCGTCGCTGCCGCCGCTGATTTTTCGAAACGGCCTTGGCGTCGTCTCTGATTTTCTGACACGACCTCTTTGCCACAATTCTGCCTCACAGCTCCAACTGATATTCTGTGATTTTCTCTTTTTTGCCGATTTTTCGACTTTCCTGACTTTCTGTGACTTTTCGGTGTTTTATAATTTTTCTCTCAGCAACAATTCCAGATTTCTTTACTTTCGTTCTCATAAAGGTTTAGACTCAAAAATAAACATTTTCTCATCATCAAGAACATTCGCTCATCACAACTCAAAACTCATCAATCACACAATATCAACATATTTCATGTTAATTAATAACATCCATATCAACAGAGAACTCTATGACATCAATCATAACATTTTAACACATATCATATAATTTCAGCAATTCACTAAGCACGAAGATTAATATTAATAACAACAACCTTAAGAAGTTTTCCATAAACCCCTTCAAAGTTCAATTCATTCATATATTGGGGAAACATAAAAGAGAAAACAGAAAGATGATAAGGACTCCCCTCTACCCCTCATACTTAACACTCATATATTAAATAATTCTCACCCCTTACCTCAAATTTGCAAAAAAAATCTTTAAAATTTGGCTACGGAGGTTCTCTTATTCACTTTCTCTTTTATGGTTGCCTCCACCCTCTTATTACTCTTTATTTCTCAAAACTTCAACATACCCTCTTTTATCTATTCTCCCTTCTACTTAAATAGAAAATCCTATTCATTTTTATTTCATTAATTACACTAATTCCTCATAATTCTATCCACTTGCTTATTTTTATTTAAAATTATAGTTCATTATCCATTCAAAAATTCTCTCAAATTCTGCCAATTAATTTATTAATTAAATAAATTCCACCAATTATCCCTAATTTTATTCTAATTTGATACTAAAATCAATGTTCTCTACTTCTACCTAATTTAATTATTAAAAATATAAGTAAATTCTACCCAAGAACTCATTAGCCCATATAATATTAATTAATAACTCAATGGAAAATGTCAGTACGGTAGATGCATGGGAAAAAAGCTTACGCACTGGAAATGTGATAAATAAGTAAAAAAAATGTTGTCAGAATCCTTGAGTCCTCCTCAACGGCTAAAAAGAAGGCTAGACAAGAACTAAGAACACGGTGTCGGCTCCTTCCTCGATGGTACGAAAGCATAAATGTTGGTTGAAAATGTTATTGTTTCTTCATGTTTTAAGATGTTGTTGAACCTTTTGTTAGGGTTGAAACTAGTTTTTGTTTCGCTGGGGTTAAAAGCAGTGTTGTACATTTCGTTAGGGTTGAAAATCACGTTGTTTCATCAATGGTTGTTTCTTGATGGAAATGAAAATATGAAACTGAAGAGGCAAGTAAGCTAGCTCTGCTTAAAGTGATTAAATAATATCACCACGGTTGTTTATCAAAACTGATGTGATATATGATAAAAAATTAAAAAAGTGCCATAACTTAAGCAAATAAATTTTTTAAAACATAATGAGAAATATATCACAATGGTGTTTTTAGACAACCCTGATGACATAAGATTTAGATTAATGGCGTTTTATAAAAAAAAAAAAAGCGTCGGGTTTTAAGTAATTAAAAATTAAAAGAAATATTGAAAATATATTCGAATCATCACTAAACTCAAACTTCAACTGCACGTTTACATCAATAAGTATGTATTAGTGTATATATAATATAATATCAAATTGATAAAAAATAAAAATAATACATGAACGTCTGCCCATATGCTTTTTTTCACCTCGTCTGGAACATCCTTCTAATTAGCTAACGATACGTTGACTTTCCTACGTCCAAGGAACATAACATAACTCTTAAACAACGGATAATGAGGACCATCAAGAATAGTATAAACAGAACTAAACTCGATAAGAAGTCTGACACCCGACTTGCAGACTTTTGTTAATGTAGCCATCATTGTGGCACCTCTTTGCTGTATTTTTTTGTTCTCCTACTATAAAATAAGAATCATTTGTCATGGTTTCATTTGTATACGTAGCCTTGTCACTACTAGATGAATAAGGAGCCATCTATCAAGACGTAAGCATCAACAACAAAAAATATGCATCAACAACAATAAATAACTATCAACAACAACAAATACATAAGCATCAACAATAATAAGAATCAACCACAACAACAAGCATCATCTTAAACATAAGCATCAACAAAAACAACATTAACCATCAACAACAAATACATAAGCATTAACAACCATAAGAATCAATAACAACAACAAGCATCAACTTCAACAATAAGCATTAACAACAACAATAAGGGTCAACAACAACAATAAGCATCATCAACAAAAATAAGCATCAACAAGAATAATAAACGTTAACAACATCAAAGGCATAAGCATCAACAACAACAAATACATAACAAAATGGAAATGTCGAAACTGTATATGCATGGGGAAAAATTTTACATACGAAAACATGATGAATAAGTAAAAAAATGTTGTCAGAATCTTTGAGCTCCTCCTTGATAACTAAACCGAAGGCTAGTCAAGAGTGAAGAACATGGTGTCGGCTGTTGAGTTGTAATTCCTTGTGTTAAAGCAGTGTAGCTCGACAAAAATAAGGACAAGTCGAATTAGTCTAATGTGTTAGTGTGCCGAGTTGCTTCGTGTGTCAAAATGTTGAAGCAGGTTGCTTCATACATGATTTCGACTTAGGCCTGTTTTAGTAACGTTAACTATTTTGGGATTTTCTCTTTTGATTCCTGAGGTTACATTTTACTTAAGTTTAAAATAGTTTTTTGATATGATACTAAGGGTTTAAACAACTATATTTGCAACACTTAATAGTTTAACATGAGCATAGAAAGTATAACTTTAAGGGTTTAAATAACTTTGCCGCCAATTATCGTCGGATCTGATATGATGTTCCGCCGCCGCAGATTTTTCGAAACGTCCTCGGCGTCGTCGCTGATTTTTTGACATGGCCTCTCCGCCAAAATTCTGCCTCGTAGCTCCTATCGATATTCTGTGGTTTTCTGTTTTTGGCCGATTTTTTGACTTTCTGTGACTTTTCGGTGTTTTGTGATTTTTCTCTCTGCAACAGTTCCAGACTTTTATACTTTCATTCTCATAGAGGTTCAGACTTCAAAATCAACATTTTCTCATTATTAACAACATTCGCTCATCACAACTCAAAACTCATCAATCACACAATCTCAACATATATCATGTTAATTAATAAGATTCATATCAACAGAGAACTATATGACACCAATCATAATATTTTAACACATATCATATAATTTCAGCAATTAACTAAGCGTGAAGATTAAGATTAATAACAACAACAACCTTAAGAGGTTTTGCATAAACCCCTTCAAAGTTCTTTTCATTCATATATAGGGGAAACATAAAAGAGAAAAGAGAAAAATGATAAGGACTCCCCTCTATCCCTCATGCTTAACACTCATATATTAAATAATTCTCACCCCTAACCTCAAATTTGCATAAAAGCTTTGAAATTTGGCTATGGAGGTTATCTTATTCACTTCCTCTCCTAGGGTTGCCTCCACTTTCTTATTACTCTTTATTTCTCAAAACTTCAACATACGCTCTTTTATCTATTCTCCCTTCTACTTAAATAGAAAATATTATTCATTTTCTTTCATTAATCACACTAATTCCTCATAATTCTATCCACTTAATTATTTTTATTTAAAATTATATTTCATTATCCATTCAAAAATCCTCTCAATTTCTGCCAATTAGTTTATTAATTAAATAAATTCTATCAATTATCCCTAATTTTATTCTAATTTAATACTAAAACCAATGTTCTCTACTCTACCTAATTTAATTATTAAAAATATAAGTAAATTCTACCCAACAACTCATTAACCCGTATAATATTAATTAATAACTCAATGGAAAATGTCAGTACTGTAGATGCATGGGAAAAAAGCTTACGCACTAGAAACGTGATGAATAAATAAAAAAATGTTGTTAGAATCTTTGAGTTCTCTTCAACAGCTTAAACGAAGGCTAGACAAGAACTAAAAACACAGTGTCGGCTCCTTCCTCGATGGTACGAAAGCACAGACGTTGGTGGAAAATGTTGTTGTTTCTTCAGATTTTAAGACGGTGTTGAACGTTTTGTTTGGGTTGAAAATAGTGTTGTACATTTTGTTAAGGTTGAAAATAACATTGTTTCGTCAAGGGTTATTTCTTGATGCAAATGAAAATATGGAACTGAAGAGACATGTAAGCTAGCTCTATTTAAAGTGATTAAATAATATCACCACGGTTGTTTATCAAAACAAATGTGATATATGATAAAATTTATAAAAAAACGCCATAACTTAAGCAAATAAATTTTTAAAAAATAATGAGAAATATATCACAACGATGTTTTTAGACAACCCTGGTGACATAAGATTTACATTAATTATGTTTTATAAAAAAACGTCAGATTTTAAGTAATTAAAAATAAAATAGAAAATATATCACAATGGTTAGGTTTAAGAACCGTAGTGATATATATATATATATATATATATATATATATATATATATATATATATATATATATATATATATATATATATATATATATATATATATATATATATATATATATATATATATATATATATATATATATATATATATATATATATATATATATATATATATATATATATATATATATATATATATATATATATATATATATATATATATATATATATATATATATATATATATATATATATATATATATTTCTTCTTTTTTTTTTAACTTCGAATCATCACTATACTCAAACTTCAACTGCACGTTTACATCAATAAGTATGTATTAGTGTATATATAATGTAATATCGAATCGATAAAAAATAAAAATAATACCTGAACGTCTGCCCATATGCTTTTTTTCACCTTGTCTGAAACATCCTTCTAATCTGCTAACGATATGTTGACTTTTCTACGTCCAAGGAACATAACATAACTCTTAAACAGCGGAGAATGAGGACCGTCAAGAATAGTATGAACATAACTAAACTCGATAAGAAGTCTGATACCCGACTTGCAGACTTTTGTTAATGTAGCCATCACTATGGCACCTCTTTGCTGTATTTTTTTTGTTCTCCTACCGCAAACTAAGAATCATTTGTCATGGTTTCATTTGTATACATAGCCTTGTCGCTACTAGATGAATAAGAGGCCATCTATCAAGTCGTAAGCATCAACAACAAAAAATAAGCATCAATAACAATAAATGAGCATCAACAACAATAAATAAACATCAACAACAACAAATACATAAGCATCAACAACAATCAGAATCAACATCAACAACAACAAGCATCATCGTAACAATAAGCATCAACAAAAACAACATTAACCATCCACAACAACAAATATATAAGCATTAACAACCATAAGAATCAATAACAACAACAAACATCAACTTCAACAATAAGCATTAACAACAACAATAAGCATCAACAACAACAATAAGCATCATCAACAAAAATAAGCATCAACAAGAACAATAAACATTAACAACATCAAAGGCATAAGCATCAACAACAACAAATACATAACAAAATGGAAAATGTCAAAACTGTATATGCATGGGGAAAATTTTTACGTACGGAAACATGATGAATAAGTAAAAGAAATTGTCAGAGTCTTTAAGTTCCTCCTTGATAACTAAATCGAAGGCTAGTCAAGAACGAAGAACATGGTGTCAACTATTGAGTTGTAATTCCTTGTGTTAAAGCAGTGTAGCTCGACAGAAACAAGGACTAGTTGAATTAGCCTAATGTGTTAGTGTGCCGAGTTGCTTAGTGTGTTGAAGTGTTGAAGCAAGTTGTTTCACACATGATTTCGACTTAGGTTTATTTTAGTAATGTTAGATATTTTGGGCTTTTCTCTATTAATTCATAAGTTTACCTTTTACTTAAGTTTAAAATAGTTTTTTGATATGATATTAAGGATTTAAACAAATATATTGGCAACCGTTAATAGTTTAATATGAACATAGAAAGTATAACTTTAAGGGTTTAAATAACTCTGCAGCCAATTGCTGTCAGATCGGATCCGCAGTTCCACCGCCGCCGCTGAATTTTTGGAACACCTCGGCGTCGACGCTGATTTTCTGACACGACCTCTCTGCCACAATTCTGCCTCACAGCTCCAATCGATATTCTGTGATTTTCTCTTTTTTGCCGATTTTTCGACTTTCCTGACTTTCTGTGACTTTTCGGTGTTTTGTGATTTTTCTCTTAGCAACAGTTCCAGACTTTTTTACTTTCGTTCTCATAGAGGTTTAGACTCAAAAATCAACATTTTCTCATCATCAACAAAATTCTCTCATCACAACTGAAAACTCATCAATCACACAATCTCAACATATATCATGTTAATTAATAACATTGATATCAATAAAGAACTCAATGACATCAATCATAACATTTTAACACATATTGTAGAATCACACTTCAATCTCAAGGTTTTGATGATGTCAACAAAGTTTTAAGCTCATTCCATGATTGCAAAAAGTCAAGCTGTCAAATTGATCAAGATACTTACACTATATACCCGTGGGGGTATATGTACTAAGAAGCTGCTTGCACTATATACCCGTGGGGATATATACACTGAAGATAAAACCATAAGCATATCATCTATGGAATGTTGTCATGCAAATCAAGCATCATGTGCAAATGATCCTACAACTTTCAAGATTTAGACTGAAGCTTCGGTATATCAATATTCACTCCTTTAATTGATATACAAGTGTTCAAATACTTATCATATTTTCATTTTGCATGAACATGTTTTAAAAAATCATTTGGATTGGTATAACACTTTTTAACTTAGTATTTTTCTGAGTTTTAACAGTGTTAACCGATTAACCATATGGCTTAATCAGTTAATAGCCTCAAATTTTGAATTCTCAGGGCTAACGTTCAAGTGTTAACCGATTAACCTATATGGTTAACCGATTAACACTGAACGAATTTTGAAAAATTGTTTCTGTTAAAATTCAAATTTTGTTTGAATGTTATACCTTTTCATTATTTGATTCATACTCATTTATACCTTTTTGAAATGGTGTTTTTCTCATATAAATTCTGAAAATTTCAAATTGAAAAACACCTCCAATTATTTTCAAAATAATCAATAAAATCAAATTCACTACTTTTCAAATATTTTCAAAAAGTGTTCATATTGTTCATACATTTCATATCCAGAATTTTGAACACTTGTATTGATATTGAAAAGTGAATTTTGATCAAAAGGAGAAGATCAATCTTTGTATTGATATTATTATTGTATCACTCTCAAATTACAAAATTACAAGAATTATTTCTTTGTGACTTGTGATCCAAGATTGTTGGACACAAGGGTTAGTGCTTGCAAGAGGATTGTTCTTGCACACTAAGTTGTTGAAATAGTTGTTAGATAGTAGGCCTCACCGGTTGATGGTGTGATAGGTTGTACATTCTAAAACTATAGTGAAAACTCTCTTTCATGTGGAAAGGGGAGTGGAGTACCTTCGGATTATGAAGGGAACCACTATAAATCTCTTTGTCCATTTTTATTTTGCTTTTTACTGCTTTCATCATCAAGATCATAACCAAGTAAAATTCAAGAATCTCGAAAAACCGAAAAAAGTTTCTAAAGCCTAATTCACCCCCCCCCCCCCCTCTTAGGCATAATCTGAACTTATAATTGGCATCAGAGCAGGTTGAGGTAACCTGTTCCTAACGATTCAGTCTGGATTCCGCTAGCACCAACCCGGTTTTCAAAGACGGTGGAAGTAGTAACAAACCACCATTGTTCTATGGAGAATATTTCGATTTCTGGAAAATCAGAATGAAGGCACATCTTGAAGCCCAAGGAGAAGGTATATGGGAAGCAATCGAAGAAGGACCACACAATCCAGTAAATGTGGTCAATGGCGTTGGAACCGCAAAGTTGAAAAGTACGTATGATGAAAATGATAAGAAAAAGATTCTTAATGAAAAGAAGGCAATCAACATACTCCAAAGCGCTCTTAGTATGGACAAGTTCTTCCGTGTATCACAATGTAGATCGGCAAAAGAGATTTGGGACACCTTGGTGGAAACACATGAAGGAATTGCAGAAGTAAAAAGATCAAGGCTCAACACGTTAAGCCAAGAGTATGAGATATTTTGTATGCAGCCCGGTGAATCTATTGTTGCCTTACAAAAAAGATTTGTTCATCTAACTAATCACTTGATTGCTCTAGGGAAGACCTTCACCAATGATGATCTGAACCTGAAAGTCCTAAGATCCTTAACAAGAGAATGGCAACCAAAAGTGACCGTTATTTCGGAAAAGAAGAGTCTCTCAACAATGACATCCGCATCCTTATTTGGCAAATTTCAAGAGCACGAATTGGAACTTGGAAGAATCGAGAAGCACGAAAGTCAAGAAAAGAAGTCCAAAGGAATTGTCTTGAAGATTGACACAAAGGATGACAAAGACGACGAGACTTCCGAAGATGAAAATTTCATGCTTCTTGTAAAGAAGCTTGGTAAGTTTTTTAATAATAATAAAAATTCCTCTTTTCCTAAAAAGAATAGACATTTCAAGAAAAAGGATGCATCCACATCGAATCAAGAAGTCACATGTTACGAATGTGGGAAGCAAGGTCACATAAAGCCGGATTGCCCGAAACTTGCAAAGAAAGAAGGATTCAAAGGCAAGAAGGATTTCAAAAATAAAAGGGCTTATGTTGCTTGGGACGATAACGAAATAAGTTCATCATCAGAATCGGAAAGCGATGAATGTGCAAATATGGCTCTTATTGTGTCACATCATTCTGATGAAGAAATTGATGAGGTTAGTAACGATTTTTCTATTTATGATAATGATGTACAAGAAGTCATAGATGAACTTCTAAAAGAATGCAAGACTTTGTATAAAAGCATTTCATCCCAAAAGAAAAGAATTTCATCTTTAGAAGAACAAAATAATGCTTTTATAAAAAATATTGAAAATGAAAAACAAAAATTGGTGGATTAAAAACAAAGTCTTGTATGCAAAAATTGTGAATTCTTATCTTTTCAAATTGTTCAACTTAAAAGAGTTTTGGAAAGATACGAAAAAGGTCAAATTGACTTGGAGGAAATTCTTAGGCACCAAAGATATCCTAATGATAAAAGTGGACTAGGATATTCTAAGTTTTCCAAACCAAGCACAAATGAAACCATTTTTGTGAAAGCAAGTGAACAAGTTGTTAAAGAAAAGACAAACAATTCCAAAATTATGCATCAAAGTCATAAAAAGAAAAGAATTGTGAAGAAAAAGAATTATGTTCCTAGATATAGAAGTCATTTTCAACCTACTTGTTTTTATTGTGGAATCAAAGGCCATACACCTAATGCTTGCTATGTACGCAACATTGGTGTTGCTAAAGGGCATTATGTGTGGGTTGAAAAGGGTACTAACTACCAAGGACCCAAAGCAATTTAGGTACCTAACACTACTTGATTTTGTGTTGTAGGTATGCTTGAAGACAACTTCTAATCAATGGTATCTTGATAGCAATTATTCTAAGCATATGACGGGAGATATAAACAAATTTTCAAGTTTATCATTAAAGGCCAAAGGATACGTTACTTACGGTGATGATAATAAAGGAAAAATTCTTGGAGTTGGAACCGTTGGTGCACCTCCATGTACAATCATCGAAGACGTTCTTTATGTGGAAGGTCTTAAACACAACCTACTTAGCATAAATCAATTGTGTGACAAAGGGTTTTGAATCAACTTCAAAAAAGATGAATGTTTGATAGAACATGAAGTCACCCATGACATCCTGCTAAAAGGTAAAAGATTTAATAATATTTTTATGATCTCTTTTGACGACTCTTCCTTGAAGGTAAAATGTCTAATGGCGAACAACAACGAGGCATGGCTTTGGCATAAAAGATTTGCTCACATTCACATGGAGCATTTAAACAAGTTGATAAAGCATGATCTAGTTGTTGGTCTTCCGAAGATAAAATCCATCAAGGATAAATTATGTGATGCATGTCAAAAAGGGAAACAGACCAAGACAACTTTCAAATCCAAGCAATTGGTTTCTACATCAAGACCACTTCAATTGTTGCATATGGATCTTTTTGGTCCATCGAAAACGAAAAGCTTCGGAGGTAGTATTTATGCTTTAGTTATTGTTGATGATTTCTCTCGATACACATGGACATTGTTTTTAGTGCAGAAAAATGATGCTTTCAAAGCATTCAAGAAGTATGCGAAGCAAATTCAAAACGAGAAGTCACTCACCATAGCCTCCATAAGAAGCGACCATGGTGGAGAATTCCAAAATTCATATTTTGAAGATTTTTGCGAAGAGCATGGAATTTCTCATAATTTTTCCGCACCAAGGACTTCTCAACAGAACGGTGTCGTAGAACGGAAGAATAGGTCACTGGTGGAGCTTGCTAGAACAATGCTTAGCGACTCGAATCTTCCTAAATATTTCTGGGCAGAGGCGGTTAGCACGGCGTGTTTCGTAAGCAACCGTGTCAATATTCGACCAATTCTCAAGAAAACTCTGTATGAGCTGTTCAAGAGTAGGAAACCAAACATAGCATTTTTCCACATATTCGGATGCAAATGTTTTGTTCTCAACAACAATGAGGACAATCTCGGTAAGTTTGATGAGAAGTCCGACGAAGGTATATTTCTTGGTTACTCTCTTTCTAGTAGAGCTTTTAGAATTTTTAATAAAAGAACTCTTACTATTGAAGAATCCATTCATGTTTCTTTTTATGAGACTAACCCCTCAAAAGAGGATAATATTATTGTGGATGATGATGATGATATAGTAGGTTCTTCACAACAACAAGAAGAGACTTCAAAGAATCAAGCAATACCATAAGAAGATGTCACTCAAATCATTGAAGAACATCAAGATCTTCCGAAGGAATGGAGAATGCATAGAGATCACCCGATACATAAAGTTATTGGTGAAATTAGCCAAGGCGTTGCAACGCAACTTAATCTTAAGGATGCTTGTCTCAACATGGCTTTTGTGTCTCAAATTGAACCAACCAAGATTGATGAAGCCTTAGGCAACGACCAATGGATTGTAGCGATGCAAGAAGAACTCAATCAATTCGAAAGGAATCAAGTTTGGAGTCTTGTACCAAGACCGGACCACAAGCACATCATAGGAACAAGATAGGTGTTCAAGAACAAACTTGACGAGAATGGGATCATAGTTCGTAACAAAGCAAGATTGGTCGCACAAGGCTACAACCAGGAGGAAGGAATTGATTTTGATGAAACGTTCGCTCCGGTAGCAAGGTTAGAAGCAATTAGATTATTACTTGCTTATGATTGTTCTATGAATTTTCATTTGTTCCAGATGGATGTCAAAAGCGCTTTCCTGAATGGATACATCAATGAAGAAGTCTACGTCAAACAACCTTCGGGTTTTGAAGACTTCAAGAATCCCTCGCATGTTTACAAACTGAAAAAGGCACTCTACGGACTGAAACAAGCACCAAGAGCATGGTATGACCGCCTTAGCAATTTCTTGTGTGAAAAGGGATTTACAAAAGGAAAGGTTGACAAGACGTTGTTCATAAAGAAGATCAAGGGTAACACCTTATTGGTTCAAGTCTATGTCGACGACATCATCTTCGGATCAACAAACAAAGAGCTTTGGGAAGAATTTTCACTAATGATGCAAGGAGAATTCGAGATGTCCATGATGGGAAAATTGAACTATTTTCTTGGACTACAAATCAAGCAAACAAAGGATGACATCTTCCTCAACCAATCCAAGTATTGCAAGGAATTGTTGAAGAAATTCGATATGGACAGTTGCAAGGTGATGTCCACTCCTATGGGATCCAGAATGTACGTTGATCAAGATGAATCCGGTACTCCAATTGATATTACAAAATATCGAGGTATGATTGGTTCATTATTATATTTGACGGCAAGTCGTCCTGACATTATGTTTAGCGTTTGTTTGTGTGCACGCTTTCAAGAAAGTCCGAAGGAATCACATCTCACTGCCGTGAAGAGAATCATAAAGTATCTCAAAGGGACAACGAACATCGAATTATGGTATCCAAAAGGTAGTACTTGTTCTTTAATTGGTTATTCTGATGCTGATTATGCAGGATGTAAGACTGATAGAAAAAGCACGAGTGGTACGTGTCACATTCCCGAGAATGCTCTAGTGTTATGGGCCTGCAAGAAGCAAGCGTGTGTGGCACTCAGTACAGCCGAAGCGGAATATATTGCAGCAGGAAGTTGTTGTGCACAAATTTTGTGGCTCAAGCAACAACTCCTCGATTACGGTGTAGATCTCGGTTGCATTCCTCTTCGATGTGATAATACAAGTGCCATCAATATTACAAAGAACCCGGTCATGCATTCAAGGACAAAGCATATAGATATCCGGCATCACTTCTTTCGAGATCACGTACTAAATGGAGATGTAGATGTTACTTTCGTCGATACACACAATCAACTCGCCAACATCTTTACCAAACCTTTGGCGAAAGAACCGTTCTTCAAAATTTGACGAGAACTTGGGATTCTCGATGAAGGTGATATCTGAACTTTTATCTGGTCTATGTATGCATAATGTATGTTTTCCAATGTTTGTGCATTCTGTTTTTAGCAATTTTCCAAAATTCGCGTATGTTAATCGATTAACCTATAGGGTTAACCGATTAACACTGTTAATTTTTTAATTCTGACTTAATTTTTTTAATGTGTTAACCGATTAACCTATAGGGTTAACCAATTAACACGGATACCTTTTATTTTGAAAATTAAATTTTTAATGTGTTAACCGATTAACCTATATGGTTAACCGATTAACACTGTTAAAATTTTCAAAAATCAGAAACGAAAAATTAATTAAAATTTTGGAAAATTAAGTGTGTTAAATGTGTTATTTATGTGTGGTTAATATTTTCTTGAACATCCAAATCACTATCCAAAGAATTCTTCTTCTTCTTTGACTACATTTTTGGACTTCCAACCAACATTAAAACCCACTCAAATAACTCCTCATATATATTGCCTCTTCTTTACCCTCTCCTCCATCTCTCAAAACCCTAACTCCTTCAAGAATCTAGAACCCTCAGAATCTCTCAAACTTCATCCATGGCTTCATCTCACAAAGGCAAGGGAAAGTTACCAGAATATGACTCTGCATCAGAAGACAGCATTCCTATGAGGACAACCAAGAAACGTCGTATGGATTTCAAGGTTTGGGTCCGTCATATTCTACCGGTAAAGTACGTAAACCTTAAGGTTTTTTCTGCTTCATCCTTTGATTTTCCTGCTCTGCTCAAATATTAGAAGATAGATAAGTTTGTTTCTGATTCTGGGAATTGCTACCATGATTTGGTCAAAGCATTTCTGAATAAGTTATCTGTGTATTTGAATGCTGACGATGAGCACATTATGGAAACCACTGTTCGAGATTGCCTCCTGAAAGAGATTCTGACATATATTGCTGCGAAGTTGAAAATTCCATCCTCTGGCTACTTTCTTCGGAAAGGGGTTAACCACGTGGAAGGATCATGGTCTAACTATGACAAGATGAAGTACTACTACCAAATCTGCAGGTTTCTAAAGGAGAATGTTGTAGCAAACCAACAGACGACTTGCATGCTGTGTTATGCGAAAAATCTAACGGTTTCGGACCGAATGCTACATTACGTAATTTGCTATGTGCTGATTCTGAAGGATTCGAATCATGCTCAGATCAATGACCTGGAAATGTAACTTCTTTTTTCAATCAAAAACAAGATAAGGGTAAATTGGATTCTGACAATCATGTATCATCTTCAACAGCAACTTTCTCTGTCGACACGTCTACCGTATGCAAGGATGGTTTCTAGAATCCTTGAGTTGACGGATTTAGACCTTCATCGAGAACCATCCACCAAGATGAAACCAACAACCAATGAGATTAATGAAATCACCATTGTTAAGAACACTGGAATTATTAAAGATGTTGACGGCACCTATAAGTATGAGGGCGAAGGATCAACCTCCAACCAAGCCTATCCCGTTCCCGAAGGAGGTATTACAAATGAGTTTCTCTATACCACTATGATGACCCAACATCGAGAAACTCTGAATTGTCATCGAGAAACCTCCAGAGCCATTCCTTCACTTTGCAACCTTATCCTTACCGCTCATCCTTCCAACCCTGGGATTGTTGAAGAAGAAGATGCAGATGATGAAGGTAGTGAAGAAAAGGAAGCAGAAGACGAGGATATGTCCGATGAAGATGTTTAGAAAATATTTGTTTTTGTTGCTTTTATTGCTTTTATTTCCGGATATTGTTTAAATTGTTTAAGTTGTTAATTTCTTGTGTAACCGTACAAAATTTGCTGCATTTTTTATGTGCTGCATTTTTATTTCGATATATTATGCTATGCTTGATTATATGTTGTCTTGTATGCTGATATTGCGTGTTTTGGTTCGAAAGCTCATTCCTTTTTGCTAATGACAAAGGGGGAGAAGAGCTAGGCTGTCGAATATCTCTCTGTGCAGAGGTTTTTGCCTCCGTTTAGATAGGGGGAGTTGCTGAACATAGGGGGAGAAGCAAGCCAAGATCAGAACCAAACATCGTCAAGGATATTGCACAGACACAGTTGTTTGTCATCATCAAAAAGGGGGAGAATGTAGAAGCACACTTCAATCTCAAGGTTTTGATGATGTCAACAAAGTCTTAAGCTCATTCCATGATTGTAAAAAGTCAAGCTGTCAAATTGATCAAGATACTTACACTATATACCCGTGGGGGTATATGTACTAAGAGGCTGCCTACACTATATACCCATGGGGGTATATACACTGAAGATAAAAACAGAAGCATATCATCTATGGAATATTGTCATGCAAATCAAGCATCATGTGCAAAAGATCCTACAACTTTCAAGATTTGGACTCAAGCTTCGGTATATCAATATTCACTCCTTTAATTGATATACAAGTGTTCAAATACTTATCATATTTTCATTTTGCATGAACATGTTTTAAAAAATCATTTGGATTGGTATAACACTTTTTAACTTAGTATTTTTCTGAGTTTTAACAGTGTTAACCGATTAATCATATGGCTTAATCGGTTAACGACCTCAAATTTTGAATTCTCAGGACTAACGTTCAAGTATTAACCGATTAACCTATATGGTTAACCGATTAACACTGAACGAATTTTGAAAAATTGTTTCTGTTAAAATTCAAATTTTGTTTGAATGTTATACCTTTTCATTATTTGATTCATACTCAATTATACCTTTTTGAAATGGTGTTTTGCTCATTTAAATTCTGAAAATTTCAGATTGAAAAACACCTCCAATTATTTTCAAAATAATCATTAAAATCAAATTCACTACTTTTCAAATATTTTCAAATATTTTCAAAAAGTGTTCATATTGTTCATACATTTCATATCCAGAATTTTGAACACTTGTATTGATATTGAAAAGTGAATTTTGATCAAAAGGAGAAGATCAATCTTTGTATTGATATTATTATTGTATCACTCTCAAATTACAAAATTACAAGAATTATTTCTTTGTGACTTGTGATCCAAGATTGTTGGACACAAGGGTTAGTGCTTGCAAGAGGATTGTTCTTGCACACTAAGTTGTTGAAATAGTTGTTAGATAGTAGGCCTCACCGGTTGATGGTGTGATAGGTTGTACATTCTAAAACTATAGTGAAAACTCTCTTTCATGTGGAAAGGGGAGTGGAGTACCTTCGGATTATGAAGGGAACCACTATAAATCTCTGTGTCCATTTTTATTCTGCTTTTTACTGCTTTCATCATCAAGATCATAACCAAGTAAAATTCAAGAATCTCGAAAAACCGAAAAAAGTTTCTAAAGCCTAATTCACCCCCCCTCCTCTTAGGCATACTCTGAACTTACACATATCAGATAATTTCAGCAATTCACTAAGCGCAAAGATTAAGATTATTAACAAAAACCTTAAGAGGTTTTGCATAAACCCCTTCAAAGTTATTTTCATTCATATATAGGGGAAACATAAAAGAGAAAAGGGAAAGATGATAAGGACTCCCCTCTATCCCTCATGCTTAACACTCATATATTAAATAATTCTCACCCCTTACCTCTAATTTGCAGAAAAGCTTTAAAATTTGGCTATGGAGGTTCTCTTATTCACTTCCTCTTTTATTGTTGCCTCCACTCTCTTATTACTCTTTATTTCTCAAAACTTCAACATGCGCTCTTTTATCTATTCCCCCTTCTACTTAAATATAAAATCATATTCATTTTTATTTCATTAATCACACTAATTCCCCTAATTCCTCATAATTCTATCCACTTACTTATTTTTATTTAAAATTATATTTCATTATCCATTCAAAAATTCTCTCAATTTCTGCCAATAAACTTATTAATTAAATAAATTCTATCAATTATCCCTAATTTTATTCTAATTTAATACTAAAACCAATGTTCTCTACTTCTACCTAATTTAATTATTGAAAATATAAGTAAATTCTACTCAACAAGTCATTAACCCATATAATATTAATTAATAACTCAATGGAAAATGTCATTACTGTAGATGCATGGGAAAAAAGCTTACGCACTGGAAACGTGATGAATAATTAAAAAAAATGTTGTCAAAATATGAGTTCTCCTCAACAGCTAAAACGAAGGCTAGACAAGAACTAAGAACACGGTGTCGGCTCCTTCCTCGATGGTATGAAAGCACGGACGTTGGTTGAAAATGTTGTTGTTTTTCAGGTTTTAAGATGGTGTTGATCGTTTTGTTAAGGTTGAAACTGGTTTTGTTTCGTTGGGGTTGAAAACAGTGTTGTACATTTCGTTAGGGTTGAAAACAGTGTCTGCCCATATGTTTTTTTCATCTCGTCTGGCACATCCTTCTAATCAGCTAACAATATGTTGACTTTTCTACGTCCAAGGAACGTAACATAACTCTTAAACAATGAAGAATGAGGACCATCAAGAGTAGCATGAACAAAACTAAACTCGATAAGAAGTCTGACACCCGATTTGTGGTTTTTTGTTAATGTAGCCATCATTGTGGCACCTCTTTGCTGTATTTTTTTGTTCTCCTACTACAAATTAAGAATCATTTGTCATGGTTTCATTTGTATACATAACCTTGTCGCTACTAGATGAAGAGGAGGTCATTTATCAAGATGTAAGCATCAACAACAACAAATAAGCATCAACAACAGTAAATAAGCATCAACAACATCAAATACATAAGCTTCAACAACAATAAGAATCAACAATAACAACAAGCATCATCTTAACAATAAGCATCAACAAAAACAACATTAACCATCAACAACAATAAATACATAAGCAACAACAACCATAAGAATTAATAACAACAATAAGGATCATCTTCAACAATAAGCATTAACAACAAAAATAAGCGTCAACAACAACAAGAAGCATCATCAACATAAATAAGCATCAACAAGAACAATAAACGTTAACAACATCAAACACATAAGCATCAACAACAACAAATACATAAATAAAAATGGAAAATGTCGGAAATGTATATGCATGGTGAAAAAAATTTATGTACGGAAACATGATGAATAAGTAAAAAAATGTTGTTAGAATCTTTGAGTTCCTCCTTGATAACTAAACCGAAGGCTAGTCAAGAATGAAGAACATGGTGTCGGCTGTTGAGTTGTAATTCCTTGTGATGAAGCAGTGTTGCTCGACAGAAACAAGGACTAGTCGAGTTAGCCTAATGTGTTAGTGTGTCGAGTTTCTTAGTATGTTAAAGTGTTGAAGCAGGTTGCTTCACACATGATTTCGACTTAGGCCTATTTTAGTAATGTTATCTATTTTGGGCTTTGGCTTGGGGTGCAAGTTAACCTAAGTCCACAAATAGGGAGTAACCCTTATCTTGTAATCAATTTAATTCATAATATTATATTCTCAATTTGCAGTTGTAAGTGAATAAGAAAGTTTTCACAGTTTGTGGGCAGAGAGAAACTCTGCAGAATATTCATCTTCTTCTGCAACGTTACTTTCTTTCTTTCTTTCTCAACCTTTTTCTTTTCATTATCATTTTGTGATTGATAAAAATCTTAAGATCAAGATTGAGTGAAATTTTCCATAGGTTGTGTTGAATCCCAACATCTGGTATCTAGAGCTCTAGTTGCGATTCAAGGAAGCAAAACTATGACGACGATGAATCATCCAAAAGGGAATTTTTCGACGAACCTTCCGATTCTCAAGAAAGATAATTATGAGAATTGGTGCAAGCAGATTAAGGTGGTTTTTTGCTATCAGGATCTTTGGGATATTGTGAAGGAAGGAGTAACACCGCTTGTAGAAAACGCTACGGATCAAGAAAATGATGCATTCAAAGAATTGAAGAAGAAAGATTATAAATCTCTCTTTATAATCCATCAATATGTTGATCCAGATAATTTTGAAAAGGTTAGTGATGTAGAATCAACAAAAGAAGCCTGGGAGATTCTTGAAAAATCGTTTGGAGGCGCGGAGAAGGTGAAAGAGGTAAGGTTACAAACTCACAAGAGAACTTATGAATTGCTTCAGATGAAAGAAAGTGAAAGTATAACAGATTTCTTCACTAGGGTTACAAAAATGGTGAATCAAATCAAGGTATTTGCAGAAGTATTGACATCATGATCAGTTGTTGCAAATATCTTAAGGTCATTGGCTCCAAAGTTCGACCATGTGGTAGTAGCCATATAAGAGTCGAAAGACTTGTCAGTATTGATGAAGGAAGAGCTTCAAGGGACGCTTGAGTATCATGAACTAAGGATGGCTGAAAGAGTTGCAGGAAAGTCGAAGAGTGATATGGATTTGCAGGCGTAATTAGAAAAAGGAAAGAAAGGCAAAGGAAGCTGGAATCGAAACAAAGTTAAAGGAGGTTACAAAAATTCGACTGGTCGAAATCAGCAGGAAGGAAACTGGTTGAATCAAAGAAAATCCTGGAACCAATGAAACCGAAGAGGTGGTGGTTGAAAGCCTGACAATAGTCACTTTCAGTGTTTCAATTGTCAGAAGTATGATCACTATTTTAGTGAGTGTCGAGAAAAGAAGAAGAATCAAGAAATTGATGCAAAGCTCGAGAAACATGAAGAAGAAGAGATGTTACTGATGGTCACAACAAGAGATGAAGAAAGGTTTCAGGATCACTGGTACTTGGACTCAGGATGCTCATCACACATGACTGATAGGAAAGATTGGTTTTCAAATGACAATACTCTAGCAGCTGAAGGTATTGGTGATGTTTTAATTATGAGGAAAGATGGCAAGAGGTCAATAATTTCCAATGTGTTGTACATACCAGACATGAAGAGTAACTTGTTCAGTACATGGAAGTTGGTAGGAAAAAACTACAAGGTTTTGATCAAAGACAAGATGATGAGAGTTCTCGACTCAAGTGGTAGGTTAATCTTGAAGGCTCCAATGTCTCAGAATAGGACCTTCAAGATTAAACTTAATGTGATAGAGCATAAGTGCCTTGCAACAACAGCCAACAGAGATGAATGATTATGGCATTATCGACTTAGCCATCTCAATTTTAAAGACATCAGAGACTTGAAGAGAAGAAATATGGTTTCAGGAATACTAGAAATCAACATTCCAAGTGAAGTGTGTGAAGAATGTGTTCAAGCGAAACAACATAAGAATAACTTCAGCAAGGATGCAGGAAGCAAGTTGAAGGCAATTCTCGAAGTCATATACTCTGATGTATATGGTCATATCCAGGTGGATTCGATTGGAGGTAACAAATACTTTGTCACGTTCATAGATGATTTTAGTCAAAAACTATGGACTTACCTGATCAAGAAGAAAAGTGAAGTGATCGAGGTATTTGCCAAATTCAAATCTATGGTCGAAAGACAGAGTGGTTGAAAACTAAAGATTCTGAGGACTGATGGTGTAATGCCCCAAACTGCTTTCAAGATTACCGACTGACCCTATAAACCAACACGAGTCTTTTCAGCATGCTTTGTCCTCACTCACACACTTTCCGGGAAACATTCCAGAAGGTCACCCATCCCAAAATTGCTCCAATCAAGAACGCTTAACTATGGAGTTCCTATGGAAAGGTCTACCAAAAAGAAGATGCATCTTGTTGGTACAGGTAGTACGAATTAATCCTTATAAGCCTCCATGTAGTCCCATACCTGCACAACCTCAGGACCCCTCTCATTCCGATGTGAATTTAGTTTTTCCCTAGAAGCTGCTGGAAGTGTCTCATTGTCATGCCTCATGCACCGACAACCACTCCCTCGCCCTCGAGTGTTACATGTAACCACTTTTCGCCCTCTTCGGCATCAGGTGTTACATGCCCACCAGCTTCCGCTTGGTTCGTCCCCGAACCAAATCATACTGGGAGAGGTCTGACTCTAATATCATTTGTAATGCCCTAGATTTCTTTCAGGATTACCGACTGACCCTACAAACCAACACGATTCTTTTCAGCTTGCTTTTTCCTCACTCACACGCTTTTCGGGAAACTTCCCAAAAGGCCATGCATCCCAAAATTGTTCAAAGTCAAGCACATTTAACTATAAAGTTCTTATGGAATGGGCTATCGAAAATAAGATGCAACTTCTTTTCAGTAGCTCGTTCCATAAGAACTCCATAGTTAAGCATGCTTGACTTGGAGCAATTTTGGGATGGGTGACCTTTTGGGAAGTTTCCCAGAAAGCATGTGAGTGAGGACAAAGCATGCTGAAAAGACCCGTGTTGATTTGTGGAGTTAGTCGATAATCCTAAAAGCAGACTAAGGCTTTATAAAATGTAACACTCAAGGCCGAAGAGAGTGAAAAGTAGTTACAGGTAACAGCCGAGGGCGAGGGAGTGGTTGTCAGTGCATGAGGCATGACAATGAGACACTTCAAGCAGCTTTTAAGGAAAAAACGAATTCACATCAGAATGAGAGGGATCTTGAGGTTGTGCAGGTATGAGACTGCATGAAGGCTTATAATGATTAATTTGTACTACCTATACTAACAAGATGCATCTTCTTTTCGGTAGCCCGTTCCATAAGAACTCCATAGTTAAACGTGCTTGACTTGGAGCAAATTTGGGATGGGTGACCTTCTGGGAAGTTTCTCGAAAAGTGTGTGGGTGAGGACAAAGCATGCTGAAAAGATACGTGTTAGTTTGTAGGTATGTTAAAAGGCAAGCATCTACCCAAATAATTATGGGGAGAATCTGTGTCGATAACAACATACATCCTAAATAGATGTCTGATGAAGAAGCTAGAAGGAATTACACTAGAAGAATGTTGGTCTGGTGTAAAGCCTAGCCTAAGTCACTTTAAGGTATTTGGATCCATAGCACATAGGCACGTGCCAGATCAATTAAGAAGAAAACTTGATGACAAGTCTATCGCACCTTAAAAAATACGACCTCGCGAATAAAGTTCACAGATGGACTAACAGATAATCGCTACCGAACTTTATTTATTCCTACAAGAGGAAAGGGAAAATATCGAGAAAACCTTCGGGGAAAAGGATATGGTATGGTCATCGCTACGAGGTTAGGTTTGAAAGTCGGTTATGTAAGGAGAAGGTATTAGCACTCCCTACATCCATCGTACTCGATGGGAGCCATCTAAGTTGTCTAGGCATGAAAGGTGTTTATTATCTATAAGCATGCTAGGGGAAAGGATGATTACTTGAGGTAAAAGAAGAGACTTTTATTATTGAGTTCGTCCGAGTTTTCAACTTAGTGTCTACGTATCTCAGATGGAATCAAAACTCCGTAGTTCATGTTGAAAATGTTTTTTGTTTGTTATGTGTTTTTTATGTACGATGCTATGAGGCTGTTGCACCCCAAAATTTGACCAACATTTATTTAACCATCAAGAGTTGTATGAGACTTTGAAGCTAGCCAAAAAGTGTTCAAGTGATCAAGGATTGATATCTTTGTCAGAGAACTCAAGAGATCCTCAGAGAGATTGGTTGAAACCAAGGTTGTGTGTCTCATAACTTGAGAGTTGTGGGAGCTCCTCAGATGATTCTGAGACTATTAGGATAGACTTGAAGCTTTAAGAAAACTTATGAGATGACTTTAAAGCCATCATGAAGCCTATAGAGGTCATTGTACAAGAATTCAGAAGATTCAGCCATGAGTGGTGGAATTAGGGTTTGACTGGGTCAACCCTAGGTCAACTGATGATTTGGAGAGGGTTGAGACCTAATCCAAGAGCCATGTGATCATGGAGTGATGTATTGAAGTGTTCTAAGGATTATTCCTAGACCAACTCATCATGATTGAGGAGTTTGAGAAGTTTTAAGCTAGGGTTTCTAAGGCTCGACAGTGTAAAATCCCCAGGTTTGATCCCTATCTTCAAGGCAGTTTAGCTCAAGATGTGATTGTCATTTCATCTTCCCCACAACATGAATGTTGTAGAGCTTGGTCTTAGCTTTAATTTGAGTACTAGAAGTCCTTGATAGGATTTGTAGAGCTCAAGTTATGACTTTGACAAATTACAGGTCATCTGAGGTATGTGAATCTGGGTCCTTGAAAGTCACCCAACTTGCATCCAACTTTTGCCCTAGTAGGATGATTCCTATGGATTCTTGGTCAACATGAATGTTGTAGAGCATCTTCTTAGATTTCTAGAGAGTACTAGAAGTCCTTGATAGGATTTGTAAAACTCAACTTATGGCTTTGACAAGTCAAGGGCATTTTGGTCATTTGGAAGTTATAGGTCATTTCAAGCATAAGGCCATATCTCCTATTTCCAAGCTTCAAATGGAAAAATATTCAACATCAAACTTTCTTAGAATGATGTTTTAAGGCTATTAGGGAGGTCATGAGATGTTGAAAAGGCTTGTATCAAAAAGTGATAAAAATGGCCTAAAATGGAGGCATAAGTTAATTAAGGTGAAATTGAAAATTGGAAATCACAAGTTATAAATCCAAACCATGTCATATGATAGCTCATTTGGACTCCAAATGAAATTATAAGAACAATGGTTCAGCCACAATTTTGATTTGAGGCTTGGATCATAGGGCTGCTTTGGAAATGGCTTACTTGCATATTAAGGCACCAAAGCAAAACTCAAAAGAACTCAATGTACAAGTTGGTTATGCATTGTAACTCGTCATAAATCTCATATAGGGAGAATTTCAAGTCAGTTACAAAGGATACAAGGACCATGGCATGAGATAGCATGTGGAGAGAATTGGAATCAAAATGTCATGACATGAAAAGTTCAATTTCTCATTGGATGGTCCTAGAGGGTTCTAGATGATTCTAAACCACTCTATATAACAAGTATAACTTGCTCAGATGCAAGGTTGGTGAGAATTGGTGCAGAGAAGAGAGAGTGAAATCAAGAATCTTCCATTGCAAGTCAAGTTCAATTTCTTCATTCTTCTTCATTTCCATTCATTCTTTCCACACAAACACATTCTATATACCATAGTGAAGCTGTGCAGATTGAATTGAGATCAAATCCATGGAGAATTGAAGAGTTGGTGATTGAAATTTCAAGGTGGCAATTCAAAATCGGTTTCCAAGAATCAAGCATTTTCAACCATTCTTTTTGCATACAGAAGCAAGAAGACTACTCAGTGAAGGAATTGGGAAAGATTGAAGGCCTGAATTGAAGGATTTCTCCATCTGTTCACTTGATTTAACCAGGTTTGCAAATTCTTTCCTACACCATGTTTTAGGCATAATTAGGTTGATTTTTTTAGTGTAGAATTGTTAGAGACACCTAGGTGATGAATTCTAGAGAGTTAGAGGTCATTTGATGAAGGTCGAAGATTGGACATCATTTCTTTATGGAGCAAGAACTTGTGATATAGTGAGTGATAATACAAGTTTGATAGCTGGTTTTGATTAGGGCAATGTGGTGATCATTTTAGGACCAAGAAATCCAAGAATTGTTGAAGTTGAGGTTTGAGATTAATTTGGATCCACTATCGGGTTTTAAGATAGAGACCATTTCAGTGTAATCCAAGGCCATGAGCATGATCAGTGTGGAAAATTGAGCAATTTAGTGTTTTAAACTTTGAGATTTGATGCTGTTATGAGGAGGTACGAGTTGGTGGAAGATGGGTGCATGAAATCTGTTTCAGGGAGCTTCCATGGCCAAACCCTAGCTGGAGGTTGAAGACAACCTCCCAGCCGTGAGATGCAAGCGAGACCCTTTGACCTGAGAACCCATCCAACGGGCACGATTCAATTGCGTTTTGGGAGGGAATTCTGAGAAGCGAAACACACCGTTTCATTAAACGGTGGTTCTTGGGCTTAGTGGATCCAATGGCTATGCACACCCCCAGTCGAGGCCCACTCCATTATGAACTGATTTGCATTGCTATTCTCACCGTTCATTTTTCATTTTCTGTTTGGTTTATTAATTGTTTTTCTGTTTAAATATTGGGCCAGGCGCATTGCTTTTTGTACCCCCCAGTCTGGGCCCAAGCGCATAATGAACTATATCTGTTTACTAGCTGCACCCCTCCCTTCATGTTTTCATTTTATTTTTCTCCATTTTCTTTCAAACTTTGGAAAATCATATTAAATGGAAAATTGATGATTTTTAAGTGGGAATTTTTGCTCCCATTTCATATTTTTGTCAAGAAAAATATAAAATAAAAATATTTTCCTTTCATGCATTTTTAGTATTTTTTGTATATTTTTTACTTTTATTGCATTTTAATGCTTTTATGTTGATACATGAATTTGTAGAATTTTGTTTAGGTAGTTCCCTTAACATTTTTAGGCTATTCTTTTTAGGATAGTTATATATAAGCTTTAGCTTCCCCCTGGATTTATTCCATATTTTTGTGATGAATTTTAGGTTAGTTTTGATTAGATGATTTTAGGTTGTATAGAACTAGGTTAATCCTTAACATAGGTGCACAATAACATTAGAATTTTGGGTTTATAGGTCAAATTAGACTATGGGGAATATAAGGGTATTAAGGGTAGGTATGTAGGATCCCTTAGAAATTATGTTAGGATTTAATATAGTAGTATACTATTTTTAGTTGATTTTTGTAGTTGATGATTGTTTGTGTTGCCCTTGTGGGCTTGTATTTTTGTTTGCTTTGCTTTGTGGGCTTGGAGAGCTTGGTATTGTTCTCGGGAGCATTGAGGAGCATAGTAGAAGACTTGAAGATGGATTGAGGATCTTGAGAGCTTGATCTTGATTGTTTTGTTATTGTTTTAGGGTTAGGGATTAGGAAGAGTTTAGACTTAGATAACTTCTTTTTTAAACATGGATGGTATCTTTCACCTCCATTCCTCCCTATGATTCAAAGTTCTTCCATGGTATACACCTCTCTCCTTTGAGGGATAAGTGATGTACCTAGGAAGTAGAACTTTTGAGGGAACCATTCCTTTAATGTTGAACCCTTATAGGTCACCTTTGGTGGTCAATAAGCAGTTCAATATCCCCAGCTTATCCAGTAAGTGATTTCCTCTGGTTTGAGTATCTTGAGAGGTGTTAAGCTTGGGCTTGAAGATGAAGACTTCAATGAAGAGTGTAGAAGAGGATGAATCCTTGAGTATTACCATTCCAGCTGAAGCTTGAAGAGCAACAAGAGCAAGTTGATACTTGAAGATCCCTGAAGATTAGGTGAAGCCTGAAGGTGGAGCTGATCAAGAAGCTGAAGCTTAAAGGAGAAGATAAGTTGAAACTTATGTTGAAGGGTTGAAACCTGGAGAAGCAAATTGATGTTTTGTCAGGAGTGATTAAAGTCTGAAGACTGAGTTGCTGTTGGAAAAGCTGAAGCTTGGGGTTGAGAGAGAAGTTGATCTGCTTTATTTTTCTTTTCTGTATTGATGTGTTTTGTTTGACTTGCTTGATGCATTAGAATAAGTTCATATCTAGAATAGGTAGAATCTAGGAGCATGATTGCACTAGAGGTTGAGTTTCTCCCTCTGGTTGTATTGTTACTGTGTGGCTTTTCTTGCGGGTATTCGGTAGAGCCCAGCTCCCTTGCCCATGTGGTTTGTTTGCCTGATGGCATTTTATCTTCATTTTCTTCTGTATGATTGCAGTTTACTGTTATTGCTTGATAGCATGTTGTTTTATATTTCAGTATGATTACTGTTATCCATTCTGGCTTGAGGTTGAGATGAGCTTGTGGAGGCTGAAGTCCCACACACATTTCCTCCCTCACTTGCATTGCATGCATTTTATTGTTAAGTTGATGCTTTGTCTGTTTTGGTGTATCATTGACATGATCCCTTAGGACTCTCATTTCCTTTGATAAGGAATTGATGATAGAATTTTAAGTTGAAACCTATGCATGACAACTTCTAGGAGTTCCCTGTTCAAACCTCAACCATAGGATGAATCCATGGCATGACAACAGTAGGACTTGATAGTTTCCCTCCTAGTTGGGCCCGTTCTCTTCTCATCTCAAAACAGTTTAAGATACAGTAATCATGAATGATTTCTTTCGTACGTTACGAGCCTTAAGCTATCTGAGAAAGGATTGTGGGAGAGTTTCTTTTCCACAGTCTGGATGTTTAGTATGGTACCCTTTGGGTGACATGCGACGCATTCACTCTCAGGTCATAGTCTCTAGTGCGATTGAAATCGCAAACACAATAAAAAACACTTCTTTCGTAAAGGACAGGAAATAAACCGTAGTTTCCCGAACTACGTGAGCTCTGATCTCTCATACCTGTTGAGAGTACGTAGGCACAAGATGGCGATGTCTTGGCGAGCTACCTTCCCCCATAACCTGTCGTAGGCCAAACTACGTTGACTCTGATTTCTCGTTCTCTGATGAGAATACGTAGGCATAAAGCGCGATGCTTTGCCGAGTCATTTTTCTTTTCTTTTTTCAGCCAGTATTGATAGGTAGATAGAATAAAACCAACCCATCCAAGTAAACACAACAAGCGAGGATCCCGTCGAGTACGACGGACGTGAGGGGTGCTAATACCTTCCCCTTGCGTAACCGACTCCCGAATCCAGACAATGGTTGCGACGACCTTGTCTTACCCTTTTTCGTCAGGTTTTTCCGATCGTTTCCTTTCCCGCTCTGAGGGATAAATAACGAAAGGTGGCGACTCTTCTGTCATGCCGGCACCTTATTTTCGCGCAAGCGACAGCTGGCGACTCTGCTGGGGAATTGATAGTTTCCTAGGGATCCAACGTCCCGAAAGCGAGTCAGTTTGGGGAATCTCAACGGTTCCCTGCGAGAGTCAATCCTAACGCTTGTATGTTTACTTGTTGGGTTGCGTTTACTTATCGCATTTTACTTCTCGCACTTTATTTCCCGCATTTTATATCCAGTATAATATGATTATCTGTGCTGTTATGGGATGGGAGTTCTGATGAGTGAGAAGCCAGATCCAGGCTTGAGTGCACTATAGACTTAGAGTGGAAATTAGTGGGCGCGTGCTTGCTTTGCAGGCACTAGTGTCTCATGAAATCCACGCTCAGACGAGGTTCATCCGGTTGGCTTCTCTTTCAACCCTTTGGGTTGAGACGGTTGCTGGTTTGATGGATTGTCGACTCTGGGGACCGATCATTTGTGATTCAGCTAAGTGAGGCCGCTTCATGAGCTGGTGATGCCACACCTTCTGGGTATCGTATCACCCCTCTTGAATGTCTGTGACGCTGATGAACACATAGGATGTCGTACCTTGAGTCAGTTTAGGTCCATACCTGTGAGCAGGGTTGGGTTTATTGCAGGAAACTTTGACCTTCAGACTACCTGGTTTTCTTGACAGTGAATCAGTTTTGTTGGTACCAGGGTTTCTCAATTGCAGATTTGTCTGTTCTTGATAGAGCAGGTTTTGATCAGGGGATCTTATCATCAGGTGTATGTCTGTTCTTGATAGAGCAGAGTTTTGTCATCAGTTGTTTGTTCTTGATAGAGCAGATTTTTGGGGTCTGAAGATCTCATCAGCAGATGTTGTTTGTTCTTGATAGAGCAGATTTGTGGGGTCTGAAGATCTCATCAGCAGATGTTGTTTGTTCTTGATAGAGCAGATTTGTGGGGTCTGAAGATCTCATCAGCAGCTGTATGTTTGTTCTTGATAGGGCAGATTTTTGATTGGGGTCTGAAGACCTCATCAGCAGATATTTCTTGATCATACATCCGAGGTCCTTATTATCAGACATTCGTTCTTGACAGAGCAGAATTATGATCCCGTATATGCTCCTATCAGATGGTGGTTCTTGGCAGATCAGATTTGTGGTCCTACACCGGGGTTTTCTTCTTATCAGTGGTTGTTGATACAGAACCTCCACAGCAGCAGTTACCCGGATATCTTATTGCATGATTGCATTTTGCATTAGTTTGCATATTCATTTGCATTTCATTAACGTGTGTCTGTGTTGCAGGTACCGTTTTCCCCGATCCAGGATTTCTTGCCTCCTATTATATTGTTATGGGCTCTCTGAGGAAGACTGTGGCTTACAAGTTCCCTACCCCTGATGTGGTTAAGCTGACTGGTTTGGTAGCTCTAGCAGATGATTCTGTGAAGGATGAGTTCAGGAAGTCTTACGGAAGGTTGCTCAGTTTGGTTCATAAGCCTTCTGTGTTCGAGTTGAATGGGTTGCACGCTCTGCTGCAGTTCTACGACCCTCCGCTGAGATGTTTCACTTTTCAGGACTTCGTTCTCGCACCTACGCTGGAAGAGTATGCTGATTTGCTAGGTGTGCCTATCAAGAGGCAGATGCCTTTTGTTCACATGGACGCTGAGCCCGATCTGGCTGGTTTAGCTCCTTCACTTCACCTAGATGCCTCCGAGTTAGTATTGACTAGTTGGAACAAGGTTTCTGGGTTCTCCTTGCAGTTTCTAGTGGGCAAGGCTCAGCAGTGTGCCAAGGACGGATGCTGGGTCGCGTTCAATGCCATCCTCGCTCTATGCATATATGGTATCATTCTGTTCCCCAACATGCCCGATTTTGTAGACTTTGATGCGTTTCACATCTTTGCTTCAGGGAATCCAGTCCCTACCTTGATAGGAGATGTCTATCACTCAGTCCACTACAAAAATGAGAACAGGAGGGGGAAGAATGTCTCGTGCTACGTACCCTTGCTGTACAAATGGCTTGATAGTCATCTGCCCAAAAGGGGTCCTTTTGGCTTGTCTGCAGCCACAGCTGAGTGGCCTGGGCGTCTGATGAGTTTATTTGCAGAGGATGTTGATTGGTTCGACAGAGATAGGTTGGGTACTGAGGTGATCTTCAGTTGCAGCGGGTTTCCAAATGTGCCTTTGATAGGTAGGAAGGGCTGTATAAACTACAATCCGTCGTTGCTGGTTCGACAGTTCGCATATGCCTTGAGGACTCCGCCGAAGGATGAAGAGGTACAGGAATCTCTGTACCTCACTGGTACTCTAGAGGGGGATCTGCTGTCCAAGCTTCAGCGCGCATGGAATGGTATCAGTAAGCGAGGAAAGCCATTGCTGGGAAAAAGAAACAATCAAGCTTACACTCCGTACTTGACTTGGATCAGAGCCAGAGCCAATGCTATAGGGATGTCGTTTCCTCAAGCCAAGCCAGAAAGCCCTCCAATGATCGAAGAGCCTACTACTGTGCCCATTCATCAGCATAATCAGGTGTTGGCTGAGCGGAATGAATTGAAGCGGGCGAACGAAGGACTGGAGAAGGAATTAGCTCAGCTCCGAAGCGAGAGGAACGAAGTCGTTCATTCTTTCAAAAGGCAAACAGAGTTGGTGAACCAACTGGGTACAGACCTGACTAAGCAGATAGCCGAGCGTGAACGCATGGGTCGAGACTTCAAAGCTGTCAACGACGTACTGGCTACGAAGAAGCAGCACTTGGACGAGGCATATCGGAGGATATCCAAGTTCAACCAGCACTGGAAGGCTTCCCTGGCCACCAGGAAAGAGCGGGAGGATAAGCTGATGCTGCAGATCTCCAAGCTGGAAGCCCAGGTGAAGGACAGTGAGCAGAGGTTTGATGAAGAAGCCAGCTCAACAAAGCTCTCGCTAACCTGAAGGAGCGCAAGTTGACGTTTGAGTCCAAAAAGCGGAAATTAGAAGATTGCTTTGGCGAAGGAGCATGGGAAAGTTCGGTTGAGGGACTTCAGTATACCATTGTGCAGAGGGAATTACTCGTCGAGGGGTTGCTCACTCTGCCGGATCATCCAGAGACGAAGGAGTTGTTAGAAGAGTATCGCGCCCGTGGCCGTACTTGACTATTTGTATTCCTTTTGTTTTGATCATTGTTGTATGCTGACCATCACCAGACTTGTTGGCTGAGGTCACGCTGTTGATTCATCTTGTACTCGCTGATGCTATGTACTGCCTTGATAGGCTTTCTTTATATATGAGATTGTTGTTTCCCTGATTGGACTCAGACTTCTTCTTATTATTATTATCAGCACTGGCACTCAGGCACTAGGATCGGGGGAAATCTCCCAAACACACAGACACACGCATGCATTTGCATGAAGCATTTGCATGGCGAGCATTTTGTTGTTTTTCCTAACCCTTCAATGTTTACAGGTTTTTCAGGTTTACAGGTCCCAGGCTGTTTCCGGTGGTTTCAGGATTGATCAGAGACTAGTTCACCGTTATCCGACTAGAGCTAATCAGACCAGGATCATGGATCAAGTGCAAACAGACGTTCAGGAGCTCCGCGAGAGGATGGATCGCTTCATGGAACTCATGCAAGTGGTCGCCAATGGTCAGGACCAGCTCAGGACTTTGGTTCAACCTTTGATCTCCAGGGTTGATAGCAACGGCATACTCCATGGCGGGGTTGTGCCTACTCCTCCACCAGTTGATACTCCGCAGAATGGTGTCCCCAGGGCCGGGGGCAATGGCAGTGCTAATGGCAATGTGATGGTCAACATCGGACTCAATACGACGGGCGTCGGTAATGGGAGTCTGGGAGCTAATGTCAACATCGGGTCGGGCAACGGCAATGCAGGCGTCGGGAATCTGTTGGTGCCTCAACCATGGCTTGAGGATCATCAGGATGATGTGTTCTCTCAAAGAGGTGCTGAAGGGGAGCTGAATGCTGAAGCGCGGCTCAGATTCAAAGCACTTGAAGATAAAATGAGAGATATTGAGAATTAGAATACTTTAGGCGTTGATATGTCCAAGCTGGGTTTAATTGCTGATTTCAAGGTACCTCCTAAGTTCAGGGTGCCTGACTTTGAGAAATATAAGGGCACCACCTGCCCTCGTGTCCACCTGAGATCGTACTACAGGAAGATGTCCGCTTATTCCGAAGACGAAAAGTTGCTGATGCACTTCTTCCAGGACAGTCTTTCCGGACCATCCCTCGAGTGGTACATGGGTCTAGAGCCCACTAGCGTGCGCACATGGAAGGATCTCGCTGAAGCGTTTGTCCACCATTACCAGTACAATAGCGACTTGGCCCCGAATAGAGTTCAGCTCCAGAACCTGTCGCAGAGGAATAATGAAGGGTTTAAGGAGTACGCCCAGCGGTGGCGTGAGTTGGCAGCCCGGGTTCAGCCGCCGATGGTTGAACGCGAGCTCGTGCAGATGTTTGTAGCTACCCTCCCAGGGGTTTACTATGAAAAGTTAGTCAGCGGTATGTCTGGGACGTTTTCAGCTCTCATTATCATGGGCGAGCACGTCGAGAATGGAATCAAGATCGGGAAAATTCAAGGTGAGTCATCCTCAGCTGGAGGAGGTGGAAAGAAACCTTATGCTGGTAAACGACGAGAAGGAGAAGCGAGCGCTGTGACCAACGCTCGAAGGAAGGGCAAAGGCCCTCAGCAGCAGATAGCCAGTATAAATATTCCAGCAGCTCCGCAGCAGTAGCATCAACCGAATCAACAGGGATATAGAAAGTACCAGAATCGGGCATCTTTGGCAAACTGTCACTTCGAAGCACCGCCCATGTCGTACGCGCAACTCTTGCAGACTTTGCTTCAGCTTCAGTTGGTTCAGAAGAGGACGATGGCTCCCTTGACAGGGGCACCTCCACCAGGGTACGACGCAAATGCCACTTGTGATTTCCACTCAGGGGCACCAGGCCACACAATCGAGAACTGCAAAGCCTTCAAGCACAAGGTGCAGGACCTGGTAGATGCCAAGATCATTAACTTCTCCGATAATGTGCCCAATGTCACGAAGAATCCTATGCCGAATCATAGGGGAGGCGGAGTGAACGCCATTATCGAAGAAGAGAGTGCAAATTTGTTGACTGACGTCAGAGATCTGAAGACGCCACTTAGCTTCGTTAAAGCTAAGTTGCTGAAAAAAGGGTTCTTTCCAGGATGCGGAGATTTATGCATGGCCTGTGCTACACATTCTGATGGATGTGAGCAGTTGATTGAAGGAATTCAAAGTCTGATGGCTGAGGGGATTCTGCAGTTTAGCCGGAGGACTGAAAGTGTATCGGGAGAGGTAGTGTTGAAGCAGGCCGATGAAGTCGCCACCATCACCATCCCTCGTTGGCTGATGACCATTTCTGCACCCAGACCGCCTACAATTACTATTACCAAAGTCGGGCCAATACCCTTCGAGAGCACTAACGCCGTTCTGTGGCATTATGGGGCTGAAGTCTATTGCAACGGATAGAAGTTGGAGCTAGAGCCGTATGGGTCGACTGTGGAGAGTCTTGCAGGAATCAGTGGTATTACCCGCAGCGGAAGAGTATTTGCACCGCCAGAGGTCGTGGCAGATAAAGCGGTCAGAGCTGATGCGGCCGATAAGGGTAAAAGCAAAGTCGCCGAAGAAGCCCCGTGTGGGGTAGAGAAAGATGTGCTTGTCAAAGACGCCGAGGAGTTTATGCGGTTGATCAAAAAGAGCGACTACAAGATTGTAGACCATCTCCATCAGACGCCTTCGAAGATTTCCATTCTCAACTTGTTGCTGTGTTCTGAAGCACACCGCAATGTGCTGCTAAAGGTATTGAACGCTGCCTACGTACCGCAAGAGATATCGGTGAATCAGCTAGAAGAGGTGGTAGCCCACATTAATGCTGGCAACAGGCTAGGTTTCACAGATTTAGAGCTGACACCAAAAGGGAGGAATCACAACAGCGCCCTGCACATCTCGATAGAGTGTAGGGGCACAATCTTGTCGCACGTGCTGGTGGACACGGGTTCGTCACTTAATGTGCTTCCGAAGAAGGCCTTAATGAAGTTGGACACTCGTGGAGTGATCTGCACACCCAGTGATCTGGTGGTGAAAGCATTCGACGGGACTAAACGCCACGTTTTCGGGGAGGTGACCCTGCCGATCCAAGTCGGTCCGAAAACGTTCGACACGGTCTTTTATATTATGGACATCATGCCTGCCTATAGTTGCCTCTTGGGCCGACCATGGATCCATGCTGCTGGTGCCGTGACCTCCACGTTGCACCAAAAGCTCAAATATGCTGTCGGGGGAAGCATCGTAACCGTGTGCGGCGAGGAGGACATAATGGTGAGCCATTTGTCATCCTTTAAATATGTTGAAATGGATGGCGAAATCCATGAAACTCTTTGCCAGGCGTTCGAGGCTGTCAAGGTGAAAGAGGTAGCTCCTGTAGTCATAGAAAAGCCAGAGATGAATCTCTCCTCGTTCAAAGAAGCTCGGGCCGTCGTCCAAGTTGGATCTACCCCAGGCTGGGGGCATATTTTGGAGATACCGAACAAGTAGGATAAGTTTGGGTTGGGGTATTCTCCTGAAGCTGAAGCTTCTTCTTCTTCGTCTAGCAGTGCGTCTCGAGGTAAGGGGCCGATCCTATTTACCAGTGGCGGAGTGATTTTCAAAAGCATCAACGCGGTGTCTGAAGACAGCGGGGATAGCGATTGTGATCTAGACTCTTGGATTCAGCCAAGAAAGCCGTGCGAGGGCCTCAACAATTGGACCATCAAGGATATCATCCTAATGACAAGTGAAGAGTAATGATTTACTTTTTCAATCATTGTACAACCCTATGTCCTACCCGGGGCATAGCGTTTTATTGTCAGGACCTTGTTGGATTATGTACATGCATTTTGTTAATAAATCAAAGGCGTTTTCTTTGTATTCAAATATTGTGATCTCTGTTATTCATGTTTTATATTTGTTTTGAAAAACAAAAAAATGGCAATGGGGTTTGTGCTAACTGTCGCTACTGCGAAAATCGGCGCCGGCTGACAGAAGAGTCGCCACCGTGCGTTATTTATCCCACGGGAGGGAAAGGAAACGCTCAGAGTAAACCTCGCCTAACACGGGAAAGGTATGGTCGTCGCAACCAAAACCTGGATTCGGGAGTCGGTTACGCAAGGGGAAGGTATTAGCACCCCTCACGTCCGTCGTACTCGACGGGATCCACGCTTGTTTTCGGGTATGGATTGTTATTCTATCTACTCTAAAGGTCAGGGGTTGAAAGAAAAGAGAATGAAAATAAAATGACTCGGCAAAGTATCGCACTTTATGCCTACGTATTCTCGCCTGGAACGAGAAATCAGAGTCAACGTAGTTTGCCTACCTACGGGAAAGGAGGGGAAGGTTGCTCGCTAGGATATCGCATCCTATGCCTACGTACTTTCATACAGCCTGAAAGATCAGAGCAAACGTAGTTCGGGCTACGTACGACACAAGTTGTCTGAATGTTTTTTATCCTTCTGAAAAGGTTTTCCTGATTAAAAGTCCACGGCGGACAAAATGACTCTTTTGATTTGTTCAACTTCTTTTACGCCAGAAGTGTCTTTTATTGATGTTAGAACCCTTATTACGTATTTTTCTACTGTTTTGAGGTAAGAAGAGATGCCACTCTAAAAACCTAGGGTTGAAAAGGGAATCAAAACTAACCTAATGTTATCATGCATGGGTTAAGACCTAATGTCTATCATATTTCTCTCTTGCACAGAGAGAAACAGAGGTCCTACGGGAACAGACGGAAACAATATCAGATATATACAGTAAAACAGTAAAATGCATGAATGCAGCAGTACAAGCGAGGCAAGGGAGTCCCACTCAACCTCGAACCTAGAAAACAATAGGCAAAAGTGAACAGGATTCACTTTCAACCCAACAAGTTAAACAACAAACAATACAATCCAGGAAAATTCACACAATACATCAAGAACTGAAATACAACAAAAATAAACAGCCACAACAGCTCTACATCAATATCTATCTTCAAGTCATCTCCAATCAGCTACAAGCTTCAGTCAGCAGCAGTCTCTATCTTCACAGTCTTCAAGCAAAGATCTTGAGCACCAGTCCTCAGTCTACAATGGCTTTTCTTCAAGTCTCAGGCTCCAGGATGAACATCAGTCAACCAGATGAAGTAAATGAATGTTAGACAGTTAATTACCTACCAAGGGTGGTTCATCAACTGTTAACGTTAAACAAAAAGTTTTCTCTCAAAAGTTCTATCTTTCAAATACATTCACTGATCCTTCCAAAGGAAGGATGTGGATATTTGAAAGAGACTTTGAATCATAGAGAAAGGATAGAGGCAAACAAAGCCATCTATGTTTGTGAATCAAGTTGCTAGACTAGGCTCTTCCTAACCCTAAATCCTATAGTCTTCAACAGTCTTCTAGCAAACACAGCATCTTCAATGAATTTGAACTCGATCTTCCATCTTGAGTCTTCAATATGCTTCGTCCACAAGGTCTTCACAAGGTCCTCAAATCAATCTTCAAAGCTCCACACCCAAAGGAGAAGAAAAGAAAGCAAAACAATACAAACTATGCCCTAAGAGCCACACAAATGATCAATCAATTCAAAAATCAACCAAAAATAGCATATAGTAATAAAAATTCCTAACATAAATTCTAGGGGATCCTACTTAACTACCCTTAAGTCCCATATATTCCCCATAGTCTAACTTGTCCTAAAAACCCAAAAATAAAATGTTGAAGTTCAAGTATACTACTTAAAAACCCTAATTAAACTATCCTAAGTTCAATTATCTAAACTAATCAAATTTTATTCTAAAAAATCTAGTAATAAATCCAGAGAGTAATACAATTCATTATTTAACATCACCAAAAAGAATGAGCAAAAAATCTATTCCTAAAGTCATGAACAAAAATGTACAAGTTCAAGTGTGAAATGAATTAAGGAAAAGAATGCATTATTTTGTAAAATATGTGGAAAATGCGAAAAAAATATAAAATGCAATTTTTATATTTTTTTAATTTTCTAGACATGTTAAGGAAAATATTAAAAAAAGAATGAGTAAAAAACATGCATTATTTATTTAGTTATGAATTTTGGAAGATGAGTAAAATAAAATGCAAATTGAAAAAGAAAATAAAATAAATAATTGAAGGGGGTATGAATAGCAAGCTGGGCTTCATGCGCGTTTGGGCTTTGAAATGAGGGGGGTGCGGATAGCTAACGAGCCCAAGGAGCTCCCACTTAACCAAACAACGGCGTTTCAGCCATTTGAAGTTCCCTCCTTTTTTCTGTTTCGAATGTGGGCCGTCTGATCCAAGTCTTGGTCAACATGTGCATGAGATCCAACGGCTCTCCCTTTTCTTCTTCATGTAAAACCCTAACCATACCAGAATTTTCACTCCATGTCATGATATTCTACTCCCTCTAGCTCACTCGTTTCTCCATGAAAACGTACGAAATAAAAACCAAAAACGATCCTCTTCTTGCCCTCTATCCAACCATGTCCATATCTCCTCTTGAAACCACCTAGAATGTGCAAACCGAAAGTACCAATCCTTGGTTCCACCATGAACACATGTTCTTCAATCTCAACAAACCTTGAAAACCTTGATGCTAGCTTGTTCTATATGTTGCACTGAGTACACTATACCATTCCACATGCATTAAAACTTCATATTCCAACCATTCTTGATCTTGAAAGAATTGTTACCATATCTTGAAACTCCATGAAATGGTCCTAAACTCATCATAAATGCTCCCTAGCTTGTCTCTATCTCATATAACTTAACATTAAACCCTAACAATGGCTAATCATGGTGATTGGAATCAAAACGTATTCTTACCAATTGGATATGGTGATGGTGGTTATCCCTCGTTCCAACCCTTGCCACTTGTGCTAATTGATCCTTGGATGATGATGATGATTCCTGTGAAGAGAATTGGTGCTTAAATCCCTTGAGAATGGCAATTCACACCTTCATGCAAGTTGGAGTGATGAATGGGAACCAACAATCCAGCCACGAATCCTTGAGCCTTCTTCGTGCTTTTTACTCTACAACAATGGAGGATGATGATGATGACAAAAATTGAGATGATTGATGAAGCTTCAATGGAGTTTGAAGAGGAAATGCAAATTGGAGTGAAGGATTCAAAGTAGTGTTTACAAGTTCAAAGAATCACCAACCAATGCACAAATAGCTTCATTTCCTTATATAGGAGAGGATTAACAGAAAGAGAAGTTTCTAGATTGGTCCTAGAGGGATCTAGAAGCTTATGGAACTTTCATGAATTTATCATTTGATGGCATTTTGAATCATATCATATCATGCTTGCACCTTGGGTAAACTTGAGTGAAAATCTCCTCTCATGAGATATTAAGAGTGTATGTATGAAAAAACCAAGCTTTTCTTGCCTTGTGTTAAGCTTTACCATGTTGCCTTATGATGTAAGAAACAAATTTACAAAGGAAGTCCAATTTTTAAACCTAAACTCAAAAATGTGGCTGAACCAATGTCTTTAAAATGATGTTGGGAATCAATTTGGTATATTGGATGACCCATATTGGCTTTGTAGATCTCTCAAACCATTTTCCAACTTGAACTTTTTCAAGTTATATGCCTTTTTTAAGTCATTTTCACCACTTTTTAAAATTCCATGCTCCAAGCTTTTCCAAACTTTCACACCTTCTTTTCTAGCCTTAAAATCCCATTTTGAACAACTTTGATGTTGGGAAGTTTTTCATTTGAAGCTTCCTTGTATGCGTTTTAGGCATGTGCTATGAATGACCTGTAATCACCGAATGACCAAAATACCCTTTGCTTGCCAAGACCATAAGTAGAGTTCCACAAATCATATGAAGGCATACCATACCATTCTAGAAAGCTAAGACAATGAGGAACAACTCTTATGTTGACCAGAAATTCATTTGAAATATCCTTGAGGGGTAAAAATAGCTTGGAAGTCAAGTCACTTTTACAAACAAAATTTCAGATACCTCAGATGACCTGTAACTTGCAAGGACCATAACTTGAGTTCTACAAATCTCCTTGATGTCTTCCACCACTCAAATTAAAGGTATTGAGATCCTCTACAAGTTTCATGCTGGCCAAGGATCCATTTGAAGCTTGCATTTTAACTTATTTTGCTTGGAAGTTTGACCTAAACCAGGGAATTTTACCTGGAAACCCTAATTTAGAACCTCCTCTTCTCCTTGATTTCTCTTGATTTCTTCTTAGCATAACAACATATCTTTATTCTCCATGTCAAATGATGAACCCCACCTCTCTCCAATAGCCCTTAATGCCTTTCAATCAGTCAATTGACCTAGAGTTGACCCAGGGTTGACCCAGATGAAACCCTAGTTGACTGTCTTCAACTGCAACTCTTGTGATCATATCAATGACTTGTATCCTTCTCCAAATGACTTTCTAAGTCCTCCAAGATGTCTAGATACTCCCCATGCCTTCAATTCACAGCTCATACTTTCCTTGATGATCCCCAGATACCCTCAGCCAGGAGATTGATGAACTGCTTGACCCATTGACTTGATAGCTTTCAAATTCTTTTCTGATGACTTGAATGAGATTGAATCAGGATAATAACCTCTTGATAGGCCTCTAGAGATGAGAATAATGATTGGTCCCCCTGTTGTATGACTTGTTATGCTTATGCTATGCAGATGAGTAACCTATGTACATGACTCTATATGCAAATGCTAATGACATTGAAACATAAACCAAGTGAATAAGGTTGGGCAAATTTTAGGGTGCAACAGCTGCCCCTATTCAAGCGACTTGGACCCGATTGGGTGAAGAGCCCGGAGCCTTCAGACATCCGCGGTACGAGGCGGTTGAATACTAGGAAACCCGAAATTTGCCAACCGCAGAAATAAACTGCACCACTGCTTGGGGAACGACATTCATCAGCCGAAATCTGACTGTCATGGCAACCCACTGATCTCGTAGCGACCGTGCTGGGGACTATTTCCATCGTTCTGAAAAAGATTTCATCATCGCAGAGATAGAATTTTGTCCACGTCAGGACGCCTGCTTCGTCAATTCGAAAAAAACTTCAACACTTTGCTGGGGATGGCTCGTCTGCCTTCTCGTCGAAAATAAATCTTCCACGTTAGGAATAGACTCTTCCACGTTAGGAATAACACCGTCCACGTTAGGAGGAACCATTCCACGTAAGTGATAACCGTTCTTTCCATATCAGGAATCTCCATCTGTCCACGTTAGGAATCGATCTCTTTCTTTCCACGTCAGGAATCGATCTTGATATGTCCGTGTCAGGACTCTGATCTTTCCACGCTAGGAATCAAACCTTGATCTGTCCACGTCAGGACTAAACTTTTCCACGTAAGGAAACACCTTCTCTTTCCGCGTCAGGAATCAACTTCTTTTCCCGTAAGGAATACATCATCCACGTTAGGACCCATCTCTCCACGTAAGGAATAACTTTTTTCCATGTAAGGAAACACATTTTCTTTCGATTTGTCCACGTAAGGACTCCAACTTGTTCCACGTAAGGAATCACATCTTTCCACGTAAGGAATCAAATTTTGTCCACGTTAGGACTGCATCGTCCACGTTAGGACCCACCGTTCCGCGTAGGGAATAACCGTTCCACATGAGGAATCATGACTTTTCCACATAAGGAAACCACAATATGATTTGTCCCCGTAAGGACTCCCGTCTTGATATGTCCACGTAAGGACTCAATCTTTCCACGCAAGGAAATGCATTTTGATTTGTCCCCGTAAGGACTCACATCTCATCAATAACGCAAACTCGAATTTGTCCACGTTAGGACTAACACATATCGTCACCTGGAAGAAATGTCCACGTCAGGACTCCACATTCCAACAATCCTAAAAAATCGAACCTGGCACGTTAGGGCTAGCACCTCCCATCAATCTGGGGGAATAAATCTGTCCACGTTAGGACTCCACTTTTCTAGCACGAAGAAAACCCGTCAATAAAATTGTCCTCGTCAGGACTCATCCTTCCATTGGTCCGCAAACTTCTTATCACTGACGTTACAGCAACTTTGAGTCTGACTTTACTGGGGGCATTTGGAAACCAAACTTCTGGACGCCTGTTCTGATAACCGGCGGTAGCCTCTAAAATTCTGATTCATGAACCCTTTGATTACCAATAGCTCGGCTTGGGGATAAGGAGAAACTTATCCTGCTGACTCTGTGGGGAGTAGCGCCACAACTGACACTTCGTCGGATATCTCACGTCAAGATCCTGAATGCTTTATTGATTCCCCTGGGCAAGGGCTCTATCTACCTGCAAGAGAAACAATACTTGAAACCAAAAGGTTAGCCAACCTAGTTTATGTTTCACAACGCATGCGTTCGACAATGATGCAATGCTCCATTTGACATGGAAATGCCACGCTTTTATTTGGTGGATGTAAGTACGACCCTATATGCCGATGCCAATATGACACTATATGCCAATGCAAATGCAGTCCCGAACTGCTGGGTACAGCAACTACTTCAGCAAAATAAATGCTGAAGATAATGCCGACTCCGTTGGGGATAGCCAGATGCTACAGAATTATTCCAGCAAAATAAATGATGGAAGAGGGAAGTCGGCCCAGCTGGGGAATACAACTTTGCTGGGGACTAGCAAATGCACCTGGTATGATCGAACTTCTGCGGGAAAATGAACGGGTATCACACGGTATTCTGGCAAAATAAATGCCATGATCCACACCAACCCTGCTGGGGAGAGTCTTAATCTTCGAGTTCCACTGGAAGGAATATTTGCTGAGAAGAGAATTCCGCTGGGGATGGGATGATTCTCTTGGGAAAACCAACCGACTCCCCTGAGGGAGAGAGTAAATGACCCTGCGGGGAAAGGTAAACTGCCTGAATACAGCTCACAAATATTAATCTTCTACGGCTAAAACGCTCTGCCTGAGACAAGGGATCCCTCCGGGGGACACCACACTGCCTGAACACAGCCTATAATTTTGAAATTGCCAATTCTCCTGAGAATAAATGGCTTTGCTGGAGCATGTCCTCTTGGATAAGCTACGGCTAACTGGGGAATTCGATCCTTCTTCAGTGAGAACATGTACGACCTGCGTGAGGGTCGAGTCTCTCGTTATTGTAACCTTTTGATTATCTTCCTCGTACGGTTGTGAATCCTGCAACAACATAAACAGGACAAGACAAGCCTATACAACCAAATTGATTCAGGTTAGTGACGTTATTTTCAGTTAATTCAAAGCTTTAGCAATTGTTGGCAAGGGCCAGTGACGTTATACACATGCTAGTTTCAATAAGCTTAGGCGTTTTATTATGCACAAAACAGTAAAGAACCAGCAACAAGTACTGAATAACATATTTCATTGATTGGGCCCCTGAATGGGCGGAGTTTTGTACACGGGATGTAACTCCTGAAATGAGGAAGTTACGCAAAACAAATACACAAGTATGCACAAGAAGCATAAATATTTTGACAAATTAAATTTTGTACACATGTCGGCAACGGGATGCAGACGAACACCACGAACTGATCCTCCTATGACTCGCCTGACTCTAATGCTTTCCCGATATCCATACTTCCGAAGAGATTGTATCTGATAATCGACCCCTCAGGTATATTCTCCCGCCCTGATGCTCATTGCAATATCAAATTCGGACCGCAGTCGTTTGCTTTTCAAATCCCTAACTTTTGCGTGAACCGCCTTTTACGGGTTTTCAGTTCACCGGGATACCCTTTTTTGCCGAAGCTGCCCAGTGTAGGTTTTCAACTTCGCGGGTGTACATTTTTTCAATTTTATCCCTAACTTTTGCCCGAACCTTTCATTCTGTTTTTGGTTCGCCAGGATGCCCCATTTTTGCCTGGACTCTCTTTTTTCTGTCCAGCGGGTCTATTTTAAGCAAAGTATTTTTTAACTGCGTCTAAATTCACAGGTGACGTAAAGTCTTCACCGTCCATAGTGGACAACAACAACGCTCCTCCTGAAAAGACTTTCCTGACAACGTATGGCCCTTCGTAGTTGGGGGTCCACTTGCCCCTGTGATCTGCTTGCGGCGGGAGAATCCTTTTCAGCACAAGGTCGCCCGTCTGAAAGCTTCGCGGATGTATTTTCTTATCATACGCTTTCTTCATTCGGCTCTGGTATAAACGACCGTATGCTAGAGAAGCTAGCCTCTTCTCGTCCATCAAACTCAGTTGGTTCAACCTGTCTTTCACCCATTCTGCCTCATCCAGCTGAACGTCTCGCAATACCCTCAGAGAAGGGATCTCAACTTCCAATGGTAACACTGCTTCCATTCCGTATACTAACGAGAACGGGGTTGCCCCGGTTGATGTGCGTACCGTCGTACGATAACCGTGCAAAGCGAAAGGTAGCATCTCGTGCCAATCCTTATAGGTCACCACCATTTTCTGAACGATCTTCTTGATATTCTTATTGGCCGCCTCAACAGCGCCATTCATCTTGGGTCGGTAAGGGGAGGAGTTGTGATGTTCGATCTTGAAATTCTGACAGAGCTCCTTCATCATTTTGTTGTTCAGGTTCGAACCGTTGTCCGTGATTATCCGCTCGGGAATCCCGTATCGGCAAATGATATCTCTCTTGATGAATCTGGCCACCACTTGCTTAGTTACATTTGCGTAAGACGCCGCTTCCACCCACTTGGTGAAATAATCGATTGCTACTAGGATGAACCGATGCCCGTTAGAAGCTGTCGGCTCGATTTTTCCAATCATATCGATTCCCCACATCGAAAATGGCCAAGGCGATGACATCACATTCAGAGGACTTGGAGGCACATGGATCTTGTCAGCATAGATTTGGCACTTGTGGCACTTTCTTGCAAACTTGAAACAATCCGTTTCCATGGTCAGCCAAAAGTAGCCTGCCCGCAGCAGCTTTCTTGTCATAGCATGTCCACCAGCATGCGTACCAAAGGTACCTTCGTGTATTTCCTCCATGAGCAGCTTTGCCTCTCTTTCGTCTACACAACGCAACAGCACCAAGTCGTGGTTTCTTCTGTATAAGACGCCATCCGGGTTCAAATAGAAATTGCCTGCTAATCTCCTGAGAGTCTTCTGATCTTGACTGGATGCCCCAGCCGGATACTCTTTATTCTTCAGGAAATTAAGGATATCGAAATACCATGGTTTGTCATCAGATGCTTCATCAATAGCAAATACATAAGCTGGTCTGTCAAGCCGAGAGATAACGATTCGGGGAGCCTCGTTCCAGAAGTTGACTTTGTACATGGAAGACAAAGTGGCCAGGGCGTCAGCCATTTGATTCTCTGCCCGCGGTACGTGATGCAATTCAACCTTGTCGAAGAAAGGCAACAATCTCCTTGCATAATTCATGTAATGTATCAAGTTGGGCTGACGCGTCTCCCATTCCCCTTTAATTTGATTCACCACCAGAGCTGAGTCTCCGTATACGTCTAAATTCTTGATTCGCAAATCAATGGCCTCTTCAAGCCCCATTATACAAGCTTCGTATTCGGCCTCATTGTTGGTAACTGCAAAGGTCAATCGGGCAGTAAACGGGATGTGCGACCCGTGTGGAGTAGTGATGATTGCCCCTATTCCGCTACCGTAAGCATTTACAGCTCCGTCAAATATCATCTTCCATTTGGAACCCAACTCTGGTCCTTCGTCTGGCAACGGCTCTTCACAATCTTTCATCTTTAGGTACATGATATCCTCGTCAGGAAAATCAAACCTCATCGATTGGTAATCTTCAATAGGTTGCTCTGCCAGATACTCAGACAACACACTCCCCTTTATAGCCTTTTGCGAGACGTATTGGATGTCATATTCGGTCAAGACCATCTGCCAACGGGCAATTCTTCCTGACAACGCCTGCTTTTCAAATACATATTTGATAGGATCCATCTTCGAGATGAGCATGGTTGTATAATTCAGCATGTATTGCCTCAAACGCTTGGCGGCCCAAGCTAGTGCGCAACAAGTTTTCTCGAGCATTGAGTATCGAGATTCGCAATCTGTAAATTTCTTACTCAAGTAATAGATCGCATGCTCTTTTCTCCCTGTCTCGTCGTGCTGACTGAGAACACAACCCATGCTTCCCTCAAGAACCGTCAAATACATGATCAAGGGTCTACCCGCCACTGGGGGTATCAAAATAGGAGGCTCCTGCAGATACTGCTTTATTTTATCGAACGCCTCTTGACAATTTTCGTTCCACGTTACAGCTTGATCTTTCTTCAACAGCTTGAACAATGGTTCAAACGTAGCAGTTAGGTGAGATATGAACCGGGCGATGTAGTTCAACCTCCCTAAAAACCCGCGCACCTCTTTCTCTGTTTTAGGCGTCGGCATTTCTTGTATCGCTTTTATTTTAGCAGGATCGACCTCTATTCCTCTTTCACTTACGATAAACCCCAACAGTTTACCCGATCTCACCCCGAAGGTGCATTTGTTAGGGTTCAGCCTCAGCCTGAACCTCCTAAGCCTTTTAAATAACTTCAGCAGATTCACCAGATGCTCTTCCTCCGTCTGGGATTTGGCAATCATATCGTCAACATAAACTTCGATCTCTTTATGCATCATATCATGGAAAAGAGTCGTCATCGCACGCTGATATGTTGCCCCAGCATTTTTCAAACCAAAGGGCATCACTTTATAGCAAAATGTTCCCCAAGGCGTTATGAAAGTGGTTTTCCCCATATCCTCTGGCGCCATTTTAATCTGATTATAGCCTGAAAAAGCCATCCATGAAGGAGAATACGGAGTATTGAGCAGTATTATCAACTAACACGTCAATGTGAGGAAGTGGAAAATCGTCTTTTGGGCTTGCTCTATTCAAATCTCTATAATCCACGCACATTCGAACCTTGCCATCTTTCTTTGGCACTGGTACGATGTTAGCAACCCATGAGGGATACTTTGTTACAGCAAGGAAACCAGCGTCCCACTGTTTTTGGACTTCCTCTTTGATCTTCACTGCCATATCTGGTCGAGTTCTGCGAAGTTTTTGTTTAACTGGCGGGCAATCTTCTTTCAGTGGCAGGCGATGCACAACCATATCTGTATCGAGCCCCGACATGTCTTCATACGACCAAGCGAATACATCACTATAGTCTCGGAGCATTTCAACCAGTCTTCGCTTGATATCACTCTGCAGTGCGGCTCCGATACGAATATTCTTCTCAACCCCTTCCGACCCCAAGTTGATAATTTCGATGACCTCGTCGTGAGGCAGAATGGCTCTTTCCTCTTGCTTCACAAACCAAGACAGTTCTTCAGGAACGTCGCTATCTTCGACAACCTCTTCTTCGGCCTGAAATACCGGGTGTTCAAAGTCGGGACGAGTCATAGGTGGTTCAACGATGTCATCTGAAAATGTTATCCTGCAAAAGGAATGGTTAAGTGCTTCAAAATGCGTATAAAGCGAATAACCACGTTGTCATTTTATTGAAAAATATAAAACAAGAAAGACAGGGATTACAGTATTTGCACATGAAAAAACGCCATTTATTTAATGATTAACACGCAATGTTCATAACAACACAGCCCTAAGCAAGTACTGATGCCCTGGGCAAGACATCAGATTATTCAACAATTAATAAAGCAAAGCATTACTGTTTAAGAGTCACAGGAACAAGCTCCTGAATAGACCAGTTGCACAGTCCCTGTCCTGGCGTGCTTGGCTGAATCCAAGCATCCATATCACAGTCGTTGTCTCCTTCGTCGGACTCCGAAGCAGCATTGATGGTTCCACGACATACTCCACTGGCAGAGATGGTGATTGGCCCTCTGAAACGGGGTGGCCCCACAGCAGGTGTTGACGACGACGGTTGGTATCCCAGCCCGAATCGGTCCATCTTCACAGGGATATCCAGCACTTTGCCCCAGCCCTTTGCTTCTCCTGCCTCCACCAGAGCTTGAGCTTCTTTATACGACGAGACGGCTATCTCCGACACTTTGCTCGGCCCGGGACCTTTGTCCTTGATGCGCAACCCTTCAAATGCCTGGCAGGGTGTTTCGTGGATCTCTCCGTCGACCTCCACATATTTAAATGACGATAGATGGCTGACCAGGATGTCCTCTTCTCCGTATACAGTGACTACGCTATCTCCGACCATATATTTCAACTTCTGATGTAGGGTGGACGTGACTGCCCCCGCCCCATGAATCCAGGGTCTTCCAAGCAAGCAGCTGTACGCAGGCTGAATATCCATGATATAAAACTCAGTTGCAAACACCTCCGGCCCCACCTGTAGAGGCAATGTGATCGATCCAAAGACTGTTCTCCGCGTGCCGTCAAACGCTCTGACTACCAAGTCGCTGGGCGTGCACAAGATTCCTCTAACATCCAGTTTCATCATCGCCTTCTTGGGCAGCACATTCAAAGATGATCCGGTGTCGACCAATACATGCGACATTACTGATCCTCTACACTCGACAGATACGTGCAGCGCCATATTATGATCTCTCCCTTTCGGGGTCAAATCAAAGTCGGTAAAGCCCAAGCTGTGGCCTGCATTTACATGTGCCAACACTCCTTCCAGCTGATTCACGGAGACGTCTTGAGGTACAAAAGAAGTATCCAGGACTTTCAGCAAAGCATTTCTGTGAGCTTCCGAACATAAGAGCAATGACAAGATGGATATTTTGGACGGCGTCTGCTGCAGATGCTCCACAATTTTATAATCACTTTTTCGAATCAAGCGCATGAACTCTTCTACGTCTTTCGATGCCGATTCTTTGTCACTTGCTTGCACTGGGACATTCTCAACCGCTTTCCCTTTTCCTTTCGCTAGTCTTTCGGCCTCCACTTCAGGGGATATAAAGATCCTACCACTCCTTGTCATACCTCCTGAACCAACAACATTATCCACAGTCTCGGCTGGCTGCTTATTAACATCAATCTTTATCCCGTCACAATACACCTCCAACCCATATGACCATGGGACTGCTTTCGTGTTCTCGTACGGGATCGGCCCGGCCTTAGTTATGGTGATCGGTGGTCGCTGAGCTGGTGCTACGATAGTGATTGTCTTTCGAGGAATCGTTACAGTGGCCACATCATTCTGATCATATGCTACTGCCCCTGCGGGCTCTTCAGTTGCTGCTTGGTCAAACTGCAATATGCCTTCATCAATTAAAGCCTGAATGCCTTTCTTCAAATCATCACACCCCCCAGCTAGGGTCCAACATTCTAAGCAATACTCGTCACATCCCGGGTAAACACCCCCTTGTAACAGTCGGCCCTTTATCTCGCCCAGCAGCGTCTTTAAATCATTGACATTCATAATCAGATTTAACCCTTCCTCAGTCAGAATGGCGTTTGCCCCGTGATTAGGCATGGGCTTCTGCACTATATTCGGACCTGCCGTTCCGAAATTGATAGTCTTATTGTCCAAAAGATCCTGCACAACATGCTTAAAAGCATGGCAACCCTCTATATCGTGGCCTGGAGCCCCAGAATGAAACTCACAGTGCCTGCTTGCATCGTAACCAAACGGGGGAGCTCCCGTTATCGGTGCCAGAGTTCTCTTCTCTACCAGGTTCAATCCCAACAATGTCTGCAACAAATCTTCATAGGTTGAGGGAGGCTTCTCAAACACTCTTCTTGGTTTACCACCCTGGAATCTTCGCTGAGCCTGCTGTGCCCCCTGCTGAGGCTGCTGCTGCTGCATTGGCTGCTGTTGAGACGATTGTTGTTGCTGAAGTGGTTGTTGCTGGTACGGGATAGTAACACTCGCCACCTGCTGCGGCTGATGATATTGGTTTCGTCCCCTGCCTCGGCCTCGGCCTCCAAACACTGCGCTTGCCTCGCCCTGACGGCGCCCACCAAAAGCCTTCTTATTACTGCCAGATGCAGTTGATTCCTCAACCTGGAACTTCCCTTGCTTAATGTTGCGTTCAATCTTTTCTCCCATCAGAATCAGGTCCGAAAAACTGGCCAGAGATGTGTGAAACAACATGTCATGAAACAAGCATGTGAATGTGCCGACGAACATGTCATTCATTTTCTTGTCTTCTACAGGAGGGCGGACCCTGGCAGCCATATCGCGCCACCTTTGCGCGTACTCTTTAAAACTCTCCCCCTTCTTCTGAGACAGCCCTGCCAATTGGACCCGATTGGGCGCCAAGTCGCTGTTACACTTGTAGTGAGCTACAAATGCCTCTACCAATTGCTTCCATGTCTTGATATTGGTTGGTTCCAACCCCATATACCACTCTAGGGAAGGACCCGACAAACTATCTTGAAAGAAATGCATTAGCATTCTTTCATCAGTTGAGTACGCAGACATCTTTCGGTAATAAGCCCGCACATGCACTTTCGGGCATGTGTCCCCTTTATACTTATCAAACGCAGGAGCTTTGAATTTGATTGGCACCCTCAAGCCAGGTACCAGACCCATTGTTGCCATGTCCAAGCCCACATCACTTTGGTTCAGGACTCCCCTCATCTGCTCTTCTAGCATTCTGATCTTCTGGGAGTTGTCCATCGGCCCTTCGAAACCTCCGCCGGAGAAAGCGTCCTCCTGCTGATCTTCTTGCCACATACCATTCCCAGCTCCATACTCGTCATATCCATTATTACGTCCAGCCCTGATCTGATTCATCCCCGGACCTCGGCCTCTGTTTCCGTACCCTTGAACTCCTCCAGCAGGCCCAAAAGTCATAAACCCAGCGTCGTTTCCATTCCCGAAACCTCCGTAGCCCTGATTGGCCATACCATAACCGTCTTGCCCAAAGCCTTGAGCATTGAATCCATATTTCCCAGTGTTATCGAATCCCTGATCGTTGAATCCGAATCCAGCATTGACAAAGCCGTTGCCTCCCATATTATCACCCAAGTTGACATCACCAAGCCCAACGTTATGGACAACAGTCTCGTTTCCAACTCCGACGTTACCATTCACAGCAGCGGTAGCGTTGTTGACATTAGCAGCAGGTATATTGACTACAGGTGGAGCCACTGGCGTGGGAGTGCCGTCTCCATGAACAGTATCGACCCGTACAGACTGATGATCCTCATTACCGTGACCAGCATTCCGAGCCAACAGAGGTTGGACCATGGCTTGCAGATTTTCCTGACCCTTTGCAATAGCTTCCATGGTCTGCATGAAGAGAGCGAGCTTCTCGCGCACATCTTGCATTTCGTTCTGCATTTGATCCATGATTCTTCGACAGTTGGTGCGGGTAAAATAGCGGTGCGGGTGCTGATCTGCAATCCTGAAAAGTACCTGGTACAGAGCAGGAAATAAGACACTATTCAAAGATTACCTGTAATGCAATATGAATATGAATGCAATGCAATGTGTGTCTGTGCATTAGGGACATTCATTCCCCGATTCTAGTGTGAAGGTGCCGGTGTAGTGGCAGTGCTAACAATAAATATCGGAGCTGAATTACAGAAAGCCTCATACATTGCAGAGAAAACCAATAAGCCAAGAATACAATATCACTAAGAGTACAATAAGAAGGCATGACCTCAACCAACAATCCTGGTGATGGTCAGCACTGTGCAAATAAAGCATACAAGTTACTACATGACATGATCAAACACTCCCATAAGTCTGGTATTCTTCTAGCAACTTCTTGGTCTCCGGATGACTGGGTCGAGCAAGCAGCCCTTCAACAAGTTGGTTCCTTTTCTTCAGAACACGGCGCACGTCTTCAACGGTGTCTTCCCATGCCCCATCTCCGAAGCGATCTTCTAGTTTACGTTTCTGAGACATAGCTTCATCTCTGCCTTTGATGGCCTTGTTCAGTGCGTTCTGGAGACTATACCTGGACATCATTTCTTCTTCGCACTTATCGATGCTGGACTTCAACTGCTCTTCGAGGTCGGAGATTTGCTGCTTCAACTTATCCTCCCTTTTCTTATTGTTGGTGAGCGTGGCATTCCAGGTCTTATTGCAAGAAGAGATCTCTCGGGGAGCGATGTCAAGCGCCTTATTCTTGGATTCAAGCATGTCATGGGAACTTCTGAACTCTTTCCCCAGACGTTCGCGCTTCTTCTTCTCCTCAGTCAACTCAGCCCCTAGTCTGTTCATTAGCTCAATCTGCTGTTGGAAAGCATGGACGGCCTTGTTTTTCTCACTGCGTATCTGGGCTAGCTCCTGCTCTAACCCTTCGTTGATATTCAACAAGGCTTCTTTTTCTCTCACCACTTGCTCGTAGGCTTCCCGAGAAACAGTAGTTGGCTCTGCTACCGGAATAGGATCAAGAACTGGTGCATCTGGAAATGGCATCCTTAATTGACTAGCTCTCTCCCGGATCCAAACCCTGTAAGGTTCATAGGCCTGACAGTCATTCTTCCCTAGCAACGGCTTCCCCCTTCGGATAATACGCGTCCAGGCATGCTGTAGCTTGGCTAGTAACTCCCCCTTCACGTCTCCGGTGAAGTACAGAGATTCCTGTACTTCCTCCTCCTTTGGCGGGTTCTTCAGCGCATATCCGAACTGACGGACGAACAGAGATGGGTTGTAGTTGATACACCCTTTCCTTCCAATTAATGGGACATTAGGGTACCCCAAACAACTGAAGATAAGTTCAGATCCCAGTAGGTCTCTGTCAAACCATCTAATTTCTTCGGAAGATAGCCTCATCAGGCGTTCAGACCAGCTAGCAGTGGTTGCACTTTCCACAAAGGACCCCTTCATTGGAAGATGACTTTTAAACCACATATTCAATAAAGGAGCACAGCAGTAAACAACCTTTCCGCTTCTGTTTTCGTTCTTGTAGTGCAATGAGTGGTAGAAGTCTCCTATCAACATTGGCACTGGATTGCCGGCAGCAAATAGATGAAAAGCGTCCAAGTCTACGAAATTGGGCAAGTTAGGGAACAACACAATCCCATAAATACAGAGAGCCAAAATAGCATTGAAAACCACCCAACATCCGCTCTTGGCATACTCCTGCGCTTTGCCAACCAAGAAATCAAGAGAGAAACCTGATACCCTAAGCCAAGAAGTCAATAACAGTTCTGCAGCGTCCATATGTAAGGCTTTGGCTAAGTCCTCCAACTTGGGCTCAGCAGCAGAGTGAATAAAGGGAACCTTGTTCTACACCGGTAACTCAGTAAACTCCACATACTCCTCAATGGTAGGTCCTAGAGTGAAGTCAGCAAACGTAAAACATCTCAATGCGGGGTCATAGAACTGCATCAAGGTGTACAGCCCGTTCATCTCATCAGTAGTGGGCTTGCAGACTAATCTCAGTAATCTCCCGTGACTCATTCTGAAGCTTCTCCTAACCTCCTCGTCGGCAAGAGATATCAGACCACGCAAAGAAGTAATATCAGGTGAAGACAGCTTATACGCAACTATTTTCCTCAAACCAGCCATACTCAATACTCAGAAGTTTGGGCACTAGAATCGGGGGATATGCAAATGCACCTGCATCACAGACACACGTTAATGGGATGCAATGATAATGGGTATGTAAACAATGCAATGCAAGTAACATGCAACAGGGACCATCTGCCGTAGCTGAATAGCCTGAACCATATCAAGAAGTCTCGGATAGACTCCATAGAAGTCCTCAAACCCTGGTCCCAGATAGACCTAAAATGAAGCTTCAACAATGGTCTCTGACAGACCTCAAACCATAACTCCAACTGGTCTCTGACAGACCTCAAGACTCTCAACTGGTCTCTGACAGACCTCCTAACTCTCCATAAATACCCAGGATCTCTGATCAAGAAATAACCGGTAGTCTGAAGGTCTAGTTACCTGCATAACCCCAAACCCTCTCACAGGTGGATGTCCTAGTAACTGACAAAGGTATGGCATCCTATGCGGTCGTCGGCGTCACAGACTTTCAGGGTTGATGATACGATTCCCAGAAGGAGTGGCATCATCAAATCCTGAAGAGGCCTCACTTAGCCAACTTCCAAATGATCGGTTCCCGGAGTCGACAATTCAGCTGACCAACAACCCCTTCGACCCAAAGGGTAGAAAAAGAAGCCAACCAGAAGAACCTCGTCCGAGCGTAGATTTCATGAGACACTAATGCAAGCAAAGCCGGCACGCGCCCACTACTTTCTACTCTAATTCTAGGTGCACTCAAACCCAGGTCCGGCTTATCTCTCAATCATAGAACCACCCATCACCCCCAATACAGCAATAACAATCAATATATATAATGCTGAAAATAAAGGTCAGAAATATAAATCCATACAAAATCCTCGACGGGAAAACAAGCGTTAGGATTGACTCTCTTAAGGGACGTTGGATCCCAAATGCATAAGAACCATCGCAGTCCCTAGCAGCCAGGGGACGTTGGTTCCCCAGCAGAGTCGCCAGCTGTCGCTACTGCGAAAATCGGCGCCGACTGACAGAAGAGTCGCCACCGTGCGTTATTTATCCCACGGGAGGGAAAGGAAACGCTCAGAGTAAACCTCGCCTAACACGGGAAAGGTATGGTCGTCGCAACCAAAACCTGGATTCGGGAGTCGGTTACGCAAGGGGAAGGTATTAGCACCCCTCACGTCCGTCGTACTCGACGGGATCCACGCTTGTTTTCGGGTATGGATTGTTATTCTATCTACTCTAAAGGTCAGGGGTTGAAAGAAAAGAGAATGAAAATAAAATGACTCGGCAAAGTATCGCACTTTATGCCTACGTATTCTCGCCTGGAACGAGAAATCAGAGTCAACGTAGTTCGCCTACCTACGGGAAAGGAGGGGAAGGTTGCTCGCTAGGATATCGCATCCTATGCCTACGTACTTTCATACAGCCTGAAAGATCAGAGCAAACGTAGTTCGGGCTACGTACGACACAAGTTGTCTGAATGTTTTTTATCCTTCTGAAAAGGTTTTCCTGATTAAAAGTCCACGGCGGACAAAATGACTCTTTTGATTTGTTCAACTTCTTTTACGCCAGAAGTGTCTTTTATTGATGTTAGAACCCTTATTACGTATTTTTCTACTGTTTTGAGGTAAGAAGAGATGCCACTCTAAAAACCTAGGGTTGAAAAGGGAATCAAAACTAACCTAATGTTATCATGCATGGGTTAAGACCTAATGTCTATCATATTTCTCTCTTGCACAGAGAGAAACAGAGGTCCTACGGGAACAGACGGAAACAATATCAGATATATACAGTAAAACAGTAAAATGCATGAATGCAGCAGTACAAGCGAGGCAAGGGAGTCCCACTCAACCTCGAACCTAGAAAACAATAGGCAAAAGTGAACAGGATTCACTTTCAACCCAACAAGTTAAACAGCAAACAATACAATCCAGGAAAACTCACACAATACATCAAGAACTGAAATACAGCAAAAATAAACAGCCACAGCAGCTCTACATCAATATCTATCTTCAAGTCATCTCCAATCAGCTACAAGCTTCAGTCAGCAGCAGTCTCTATCTTCACAGTCTTCAAGCAAAGATCTTGAGCACCAGTCCTCAGTCTACAATGTCTTTTCTTCAAGTCTCAGGCTCCAGGATGAACATCAGTCAACCAGATGAAGTAAATGAATGTTAGACAGTTAATTACCTACCAAGGGTGGTTCATCAACTGTTAACGTTAAACAAAAAGTTTTCTCTCAAAAGTTCTATCTTTCAAATACATTCACTGATCCTTCCAAAGGAAGGAGGTGGATATTTGAAAGAGACTTTGAATCATAGAGAAAGGATAGAGGCAAACAAAGCCATCTATGTTTGTGAATCAAGTTGCTAGACTAGGCTCTTCCTAACCCTAAATCCTATAGTCTTCAACAGTCTTCTAGCAAACACAGCATCTTCAATGAATTTGAACTCGATCTTCCATCTTGAGTCTTCAATATGCTTCGTGCACAAGGTCTTCACAAGGTCCTCAAATCAATCTTCAAAGCTCCACACCCAAAGGAGAAGAAAAGAAAGCAAAACAATACAAACTATGCCCTAAGAGCCACACAAATGATCAATCAATTCAAAAATCAACCAAAAATAGCATATAGTAATAAAAATTCCTAACATAAATTCTAGGGGATCCTACTTAACTACCCTTAAGTCCCATATATTCCCCATAGTCTAACTTGTCCTAAAAACCCAAAAATAAAATGTTGAAGTTCAAGTATACTACTTAAAAACCCTAATTAAACTATCCTAAGTTCAATTATCTAAACTAATCAAATTTTATTCTAAAAAATCTAGTAATAAATCCAGAGAGTAATACAATTCATTATTTAACATCACCAAAAAGAATGAGCAAAAAATCTATTCCTAAAGTCATGAACAAAAACGTACAAGTTCAAGTGTGAAATGAATTAAGGAAAAGAATGCATTATTTTGTAAAATATGTGGAAAATGCGAAAAAAATATAAAATGCAATTTTTATATTTTTTTAATTTTCTAGACATGTTAAGGAAAATATTAAAAAAAGAATGAGTAAAAAACATGCATTATTTATTTAGTTATGAATTTTGGAAGATGAGTAAAATAAAATGCAAATTGAAAAAGAAAATAAAATAAATAATTGAAGGGGGTATGAATAGCAAGCTGGGCTTCATGCGCGTTTGGGCTTTGAAATGAGGGGGGTGCGGATAGCTAACGAGCCCAAGGAGCTCCCACTTAACCAAACGATGGCGTTTCAGCCATTTGAAGTTCCCTCCTTTTTTCTGTTTCGAATGTGGGCCGTCTGATCCAAGTCTTGGTCAACATGTGCATGAGATCCAACGGCTCTCCCTTTTCTTCTTCATGTAAAACCCTAACCATACCAGAATTTTCACTCCATGTCATGATCTTCTACTCCCTCTAGCTCACTCGTTTCTCCATGAAAACGTACGAAATAAAAACCAAAAACGATCCTCTTCTTGCCCTCTATCCAACCATGTCCATATCTCCTCTTGAAACCACCTAGAATGTGCAAACCGAAAGTACCAATCCTTGGTTCCACCATGAACACATGTTCTTCAACCTCAACAAACCTTGAAAACCTTGATGCTAGCTTGTTCTATATGTTGCACTGAGTACACTATACCATTCCACATGCATTAAAACTTCATATTCCAACCATTCTTGATCTTGAAAGAATTGTTACCATATCTTGAAACTCCATGAAATGGTCCTAAACTCATCATAAATGCTCCCTAGCTTGTCTCTATCTCATATAACTTAACATTAAACCCTAATAATGGCTAATCATGGTGATTGGAATCAAAATGTATTCTTACCAATTGGATATGGTGATGGTGGTTATCTCTCGTTCCAACCCTTGCCACTTGTGCTAATTGATCCTTGGATGATGATGATGATTCCTGTGAAGAGAATTGGTGCTTAAATCCCTTGAGAATGGCAATTCACACCTTCATGCAAGTTGGAGTGATGAATGGGAACCAACAATCCAGCCACGAATCCTTGAGCCTTCTTCGTGCTTTTTACTCTACAACAATGGAGGATGATGATGATGACAGAAATTGAGATGATTGATGAAGCTTCAATGGAGTTTGAAGAGGAAATGCAAATTGGAGTGAAGGATTCAAAGTAGTGTTTACAAGTTCAAAGAATCACCAACCAATGCACAAATAGCTTCATTTCCTTATATAGGAGAGGATTAACAGAAAGAGAAGTTTCTAGATTGGTCCTAGAGGGATCTAGAAGCTTATGGAACTTTCATGAATTTATCATTTGATGGCATTTTGAATCATATCATATCATGCTTGCACCTTGGGTAAACTTGAGTGAAAATCTCCTCTCATGAGATATTAAGAGTGTATGTATGAAAAAACCAAGCTTTTCTTGCCTTGTGTTAAGCTTTACCATGTTGCCTTATGATGTAAGAAACAAATTTACAAAGGAAGTCCAATTTTTAAACCTAAACTCAAAAATGTGGATGAACCAATGTCTTTAAAATGATGTTGGGAATCAATTTGGTATATTGTATGACCCATATTGGCTTTGTAGATCTCTCAAACCATTTTCCAACTTGAACTTTTTCAAGTTATATGCCTTTTTTAAGTCATTTTCACCACTTTTTAAAATTCCATGCTCCAAGCTTTTACAAACTTTCACACCTTCTTTTCTAGCCTTAAAATCCCATTTTGAACAACTTTGATGTTGGGAAGTTTTTCATTTGAAGCTTCCTTGTATGAGTTTTAGGCATGTGCTATGAATGACCTGTAATCACCGAATGACCAAAATACCCTTTGCTTGCCAAGACCATAAGTAGAGTTCCACAAATCATATGAAGGCATACCATACCATTCTAGAAAGCTAAGACAATTAGGAACAACTCTTATGTTGACCAGAAATTCATTTGAAATCTCCTTGAGGGGTAAAAATAGCTTGGAAGTCAAGTCACTTTTACAAACAAAATTTCAGATACCTCAGATGACCTGTAACTTGCAAGGACCATAACTTGAGTTCTATAAATCTCCTTTATGTCTTCCACAACTCATATTAAAGGTCTTGAGATCCTCTACAAGGTTCATGCTGGCCAAGGATCCATTTGAAGCTTTCATTTTAACTTATTTTGCTTGGAAGTTTGACCTAAACCAGGGAATTTTACCTGGAAACCCTAATTTAGAACCTCCTCTTCTCCTTGATTTCTCTTGATTTCTTCTTAGCATAACAACATATCTTTATTCTCCATGTCAAATGATGAACCCCACCTCTCTCCAATAGCCCTTAATGTCTTTCAATCAGTCAATTGACCTAGAGTTGACCCAGGGTTGACCCAGATGAAACCTTAGTTGACTGTCTTCAACTGCAACTCTTGTGATCATATCAATGACTTGTCTCCTTCTCCAAATGACTTTCTAAGTCCTCCAAGATGTCTAGATACTCCCCATGCCTTCAATTCACAGCTCATACTTTCCTTGATGATCCCCAGATACCCTCAGCCAGGAGATTGATGAACTGCTTGACCCATTGACTTGATAGCTTTCAAATTCTTTTCTGATGACTTGAATGAGATTGAATCAGGATAATAACCTCTTGATAGGCCTCTAGAGATGAGAATAATGATTGGTCCCCCTGTTGTATGACTTGCTATGCTTATGCTATGCAGATGAGTAACCTATGTACATGACTCTATATGCAAATGCTAATGACATTGAAACATAAACCAAGTGAATAAGGTTGGGCAAATTTTAGGGTGCAACACTAATCTGCATATTCTTATTTTAAACTTAACCCTTGTTATTGCAGGATCCACATAACAGATGACATCGACTCTGGACCTTCTACGGCTCACTTCGACTTCGATTGCCCGATCTATCAAGCCGAAGAAGAGATTGATGAAGACGAAGACCTTCCTGAAGAGTTGGCCCGCTTGTTGAAACAAGAGGAAAAGGTTATTCTGCCTCATGAAGAGGAGATCGAAATCGTGAACCTGGGTTCTGAAGAGCTCGTCAGAAATGTCAGAGTAGGGGCTGCGTTGCAGAATGATGTCAAGCAGAGATTGGTCGAGATGCTTCGAGAGTATAGTGACATCTTTGCTTGGTCATACGAAGATATGCCCGGACTTGACACGAACATCGTGGTCCACCACTTGCCGTTGCGAGAAGATTGCCCTCCCGTTAAGCATAAGCTTAGGAGGACGAGACCAGATATGGCCGTTAAGATCAAAGAAGAAGTGCAGAAACAGCTTGATGCTGGCTTCTTAGCGGTCACCACTTACCCTCCGTGGGTCGCCAACATAGTGCCTGTATCGAAGAAGGATGGTAAGGTACGCATGTGCGTCGATTATCGGGATTTGAATAGGGCGAGCCCTAAAGATGATTTCCCGTTGCCTCATATCAATGTGTTGGTCGACAACACAACCCAGTTCTCCGTGTTTTCGTTCATGGATGGCTTCTCCGGTTACAACCAGATCAAGATGGCGCCGGAGGACATGGAGAAAACGACGTTTATCACCCCCTGGGGAACATTTTGCTATAAGGTAATGCCTTTCGGTCTGAAGAACGCAGGGGCCACTTACCAACGAGCAATGGTGACTTTGTTTCATGATATGATTCATCATGAGATTGAGGTCTATGTTGATGACATGATTGCGAAGTCCCAAACGGAGGAAGAGCATCTGGTCAACTTATTGAAGCTTTTTGAGAGGCTTAGAAAGTTCAGGTTGAGGCTAAATCCTAACAAATGCACTTTCAGAGTGCGGTCCGGAAAGTTACTGGGGTTTATCGTGAGTGAACGAGGCATCGAGGTTGATCCTGCGAAAATAAAAGCCATTCAAGAAATCCCAGCTCCGAAAACAGAAAAAGAAGTTCGTGGTTTCTTGGGCAGAATAAACTACATTGCAAGGTTTATCTCTCAGCTCACAGCCACGTGTGAACCGATGTTCAAGCTTTTAAAGAAAGATCAGGCAATTACTTGGAATGAGGATTGCCAGAAGGCATTCGATAAGATAAAGCAGTATCTCCAAGAACCTCCAATCTTGATACCCCTAGTGGCTGGACGGCCATTAATCATGTACTTGACAGTTCTTGAGAATAGTATGGGGTGTGTTCTCGGTCAGCACGACGAGACGGGCAGAAAGGAGCATGCCATTTACTACTTGAGTAAAAAGTTCACAGACTGTGAATCTCGATACTCGATGCTGGAGAAGACGTGTTGTGCACTAGCCTGGGCTGCCAAACGTTTACGACAATACATGCTCAATCACACCACCATGCTAATTTCGAAGATGGATCCGATCAAGTACGTCTTCGAGAAGCAAGCTCTTTCGGGCAGGATTGCCAGATGGCAAATGGTGTTAACGGAATATGATATTCAGTACGTGTCCCAGAAGGCCATCAAGGGAAGCGTATTGTCTGATTACCTTGCCGAGCAGCCGATCGAGGATTACCAGCCGATGAAATTTGAATTCCCTGACGAGGATATTATGTTTCTCAAAGCGAAGGATTGCGATGAGCCGTTGCCCGATGAGGGGCCAGATAGGAAATCCCAGTGGAAATTGATATTCGATGGGGCGGTTAATTCCTATGGAAGTGGCATTGGAGCAATCATCACGACTCCCCACAGATCCCACATCCCGTTTACTGCGAGACTGACGTTTCCAGTCACCAACAATGAGGCGGAGTACGAAGCATGCATCATGGGTCTAGAAGAGGCAATTGATTTGAGAATCAAGAACCTAGACGTATATGGTGACTCAGCGCTTGTGATCAACCAAATTAAAGGGGAGTGCGAGACTCGTCAATCGAATTTGGTGTCGTACATGAATTATGCCAGAAGGCTACTTCCGTTCTTTGATCGAGTGGAACTCCATCATGTGCCCAGAGCAGAAAATCAGATGGCTGATGCCTTAGCCACGTTGGCTTCAATGTATAAAGTCAATTTTTAGAATGAGGCTCCAAGGATTGTCCTTTCGCGTCTTGATAGACCGACATTCGTCTTTGCAATCGAGGAAGCCGCCGATGGCAAGCCATGGTTTCATGACATCCAGACTTTCCTTATGACTAAGGAGTATCCTGCGGGTGCGTCAACCCAAGATAAGAAGACTCTGAGGAGGCTGTCTAGAAATTTTTTATCTCAATCCTGATGGAGTGTTGTATAAGAGAAACCATGATCTCGTGCTACTCAAATGTGTAGATGAGAAAGAGGCGAGTATGCTCATGGAGGAAGTCCATGAGGGCACATTTGGTACGCACGCCGGCGGGCATGCCATGACGAGGAAGATCCTGAGAGCAGGATACTACTGGCTGACGATGGAGTCGGATTGCTTCAGATTCGCGAAGAGATGTCATAAATGCCAGATTTACGCTGATAAAGTTCATGTGCCGCCGTGCCCATTGAATGTCATGTCCTCCCCGTGGCCGTTCTCCATGTGGGGCATCGACATGATAGGCAAGATCGAGCCCACTGCATCCAACGGTCATTGCTTCATTCTAGTAGCTATTGACTACTTCACCAAGTGGGTGGAGGCAGCCTCGTATGCTAATGTGACCAAGCAGGTGGTGGCTAAATTCATAAAGAGGGACATCATCTGTCGTTACGGAATTCTCGAGCGGATCATTACTGACAATGGTTCGAATCTGAATAACAAGATGATGAAGGAGTTGTGCCAGAGTTTCAAGATTGAACACCACAACTCATCTCCTTACCGGCCGAAGATGAATGGCGCCATTGAAGCAGCCAACAAGAACATAAAGAAGATTGTTCAGAAGATGGTTGTGACATACAAAGACTGGCACGAGATGCTGCCATTTGCACTGCATGGTTATCGTACGACGATACGTACGTCGACCGGGGCAACTCCTTTCTCCTTGGTGTACGGTATGGAAGTTGTCCTACCGTTAGAAGTGGAGATCCCTTCTTTGCGAGTTTTGGTTGATGTGAAACTCGACGAGGCAGAATGGATTACGAATCGTTTGAACCAACTCATCCTGATGGACGAGAAGAGGTTAGCATCGATTGCGTTTGGTCGTCTGTACCAAAGCCGAATGAAGAAAGCTTATGATAAGAAGGTGCGTCCTAGAAGCTTTCATACGGGTGATCTCGTCCTGAAGAAGATTCTTCCTCCACACTCCGATCACCGGGGCAAGTGGACTCCGAATTACAAGGTCCGTACGTCGTCAGCAAGGTATTCTCGGGAGGAGCTTTATTGTTATCCACGATGGATGGTGAAGATTTTGCATCCCCGGTGAACGCGGACGCAATTAAAAAATACTTTGCTTGAAAGCAACCCGCTGGACAAAAAAAGAGAGTCCATGCAAAAAAGGGGCATCCCGGCGAACCAAAAACAGAATAAAAAGGTTCGGGCAAAAATTAGGGATATAAATTGAAAAAAGGTACACCCACGAAGTCGAAAACCTACACTAGGCGACTTCGGCAAAAAAGGGTATCCCGGTGAACTGAAAACCCGTAAAGGGCGGTTCACGCAAAAGTTAGGGATTTGAAAAAGCAAATGACTGCATTCCGCGTGTGGACTTTCTTTGTTTAGTGGTTTGGAGGACCTGAGGGCCGTTTATCTGAATCAATCTCTTCCGAAGCTGAAGCGTCGGAGAAGTATCAAAGTCGAGTGGGTCATAGAGGGATCAACTCATGGTGTTCGTCTACGCCTCGTTGCCGACATTTGTATATACTGATGTATATCTATGTTTTATTTTTGCGCGGCTTCCTCATTCCAGGAGCTTGCCTCTGTTGTAAAACATTTTCACCCATTCAGGGGTTTGTTATCAATAAAATGCATACTATTCAGCAATTCTGTTTGTCTGTTTAGCATTTATCTGTTTTGTTTGCGAAAAAGAACGCCGATGTTTTTGATAAAATGCGCATACATAAACTTACTGGCCTAGGCCACTGATTGTTGAAACAATTAATTACTTGAATATTGTCACGAGATAATAACCTTGATAGGCCCCTGTAATATCCCAAATTTTACCCTTTCTTTTTTATTTTTATTTTAAATTCTTATTTAATAAATTAACCCTTTTTTTAGATCTTGTTTTTTTTAACTAATAATAATTTAATTAAATTTTTTTATAACTTTACTAACGTTTTTTATTAACTTTTTTTTTTCTTTTTTCTTTTCTATTTAGTTTATTTATTTAAATCATTTTAAGCTCTTCTTACTAACTTTTAGGATTTAGATTAAAATTTAACTTTTTTTTTCTTTTCTTTAAGAGTAAATTTTTTTTATAACCTTTTTTAAATTAATTTCTAACACATTTTTTTAATCAGATTCTAATACTTTTTTTAAAATAAAAATCTAACTTTTTTAAAAGCTAAATCTTTTTTTCTAACTTTTTTTAAAAGCTAAATCTTTTTTCTAACTTTTTTAAAGTTAAATATTTTTTCTCTAACTTTTTGAAGTTAAATCTTTTTGTCTAACTCTTTTTAAAAATTAAATCTTTTTTTTCTCTAACTTCTTTTTAAAATTAAATCTTTTTTTTCTCTAAATTCTTTTTAAAATTAAATCATTTTTTTCTAACTATTTTAAAAATTAAATCTAACCTTTTTTTTATAAATTAAATCTATCCTTTTTTTTAAAATTAAATCTAAATCTTTTTTGACACCATCCTTTTTCAAATTAAAATTCTAAATTCCTTTTAAAATTAAATTCTAACGCCCTTTTCTTTTTCTTTTTTTTTTATTCTAAATTCCTTTTAAAATGAAATTCCAACCGTTTTTAAAATAATTCTAACACTTTTTTTAAAATCAACATTCAAATATATATATATATATATATATTTTTATTTTAAAATTCTAACTCATTTTTTTTAAACTTAAAACTCTAATTTTTATTTAACTTGAAACTCTAACTTTCTTTGCTAATATTTTTAAATTTAAATCCCAACACTTTTTTTTTTATCAAATCCAATCACAATAAATCCGAGATAGAGTTAAATCAAATCAATCAGATCATATCATCATCATAAGAAAATCAGATCTAAATATCAACATCACCATCATTGAATCAAATCTGAAATCATCATAAAAATTCATTCAAATCAAATCAGAGATTGAAAAAGATTGAAATTCATTCAAATCAAATCTGAGATTGAAAAAGATTTAAAAAAATCAAGTATAAAAGGATCCTCAAGAGCAACAAAACAGGAGATCGACAAGCATCAAAAACTCTTACAGTCTTCATCAAAAGTAACTAACTCTTCTTTTTTTTTAATTTCTAATCTTTTTATATCTTTTTTCAAAATTTCTACCATTTTTTTCTTAATTAAAATTCTAACCTTTTCTCTTTTATTTTCAAACTTTTATTTTTATTTTCTAACCTTTTTTTTAAAACCAAATTTCGAAGTTCTAATTTTTTTGCTAACTTTTAATTCTAACTTTTAATCTATTTTCTTTTTCTTAATCACATTAAAAACTCTAACTTTTCTAAATTTCACCCAAAAAAAAAACCTAATTTCATTCTAACTCTTTTCTTATTACCTAAATTCTCACCGTCTCAAAACGTTCATCACTTAACTTCTAATTATTGTCAATTCCAATTTTCATCCTTCATTCCTAACAGTATTATTGATTATCCATGAACATGTTCACTAATATTTATTTATTTATTTTTGTATTTATTTTTATATTTGTACATAATCTGACATCATCGTTGCTATTTCATATTCCATTATCACGTGTATATTATCACTATCTTCATTGCGTATCAATTTTCATTGTTTATTAATTTTTCGCTAACATCCTCATTTTTAAGATCCAAATTTCTAACTTTTTTTCCTGTTTCGTTAAAATTATAATTTTCTACTTAAATTCCCAACATTCCCGTCTAATTTTTTGTCTAACCCCGTATAATAACAGTCTCGGTTTGTTTTGGTTTTTTGCAGCTGACTAAGTTCAATTGATTTTATTTTCAGTTTAAATATTCAATTATCATATTTGTAACTGCTTATGGGATGTAATTTTGCGAGACAATTATCGCATTTATCTTTCCGCACTTTATGTTCTGCCATTGTATGTTTATCGCTTCTTTACCAATAATCTCACTCCTCCGAAGGAATTAGGTCTAGCCATTTGACCGCCGTGTCAATAGTCCATAAACCCTCACACATTCAAAATTACACCCTTACAAACCCTAATTTTCACAAATGCCTCGCCGCAGGCAAGATTACAACTTTACCCCTAGCATTAGGTCAAAGAGCCGTCGCGCTCATTTTAGGGTTTCCCGCCGTGGAATCCCTAACCTAACCTAACCCTAATTACAACTTAACAATTCAACGTAGAGATTTGGAGTTTCTACACTCCATGTAAGCGTGTCCCTAAGATACGTTTATTCCCCATTGAAACCTTGGCCACAGTCAAGACGTTTCTAACCTCCCTTTTGAGGGGAACTACGATTACTCTGATTCCACTCCCGTAAGGATACGTAGGCACAAGATGCGATGTCTTGCCGAGTAAACTTAGAATTAACCCCTTAGGTCTCTTTTCTCACTTTTAATCTTTGTACATATACCTTAAGCAAATAAATAAAGCAAATAGTAAACATCTGAACAAAAGGTTCCTGTAGAGTACTACAGAAGTTTAGGGTGCTAGTACCTTCCCTAAATTTAACCAACCCCCGAACCCTAGATCTTTCCCCGCATTGTGTTTACGATGCAAAATAGGTTTTCCCTTTTTGACCTTTTCCTTCGGATAAATCAAAGAGCGGTTGTGAATTGAATTGTGATTCAAACTCATTAATAGTTTGTGATCCTATTTCCACCGCAACAGAAAATGGCGACTTCACTGGGGACCTTCTAAACTTTTGAGGGTTATCCCTAACTTGTTCATATTTATTACTATCTGTGTTATTATTCATTTGCATGTATATATTGTGTTTTGATTTTGGGACGGTACCTTGTGTTGTGAGATAAAGTCCTACGCCCGGACTAGTGACATTATTATAGGATGGGGATATATTCGATGAGGCTTATAGGGAGTGAATCCCGACCAAGCTGATTCGAGAATCACCGCTCAGTTGAGACCTTTTCGAAAATGGTTCGGTTGAACGAGTAATCGTTGAAAACTTTTTCCATGGTCGATTGGAGTCTGTGATATTGAGGACCGTAGTACCTTAACACCACCTTGGCCTTATTTAGGACGTAGTGCGGGAGCTATGTGGGAGTAATCCTACAACGGCTGCTACGCGATACTACACTCAAAAGAGGTTCTCTTGAGAATATTATTCACCCCCGAGTCAGTCGGAAGGTTGATAATATCCGAAAGATGGGCTGATGACTTTGGGCACTTTGTAGAACCTTGTTCGGCAGGTACAACTAACCTATAGTACACTCCTTTTGGGAGGGGTAGACCTTGACTCCGCTCACGTTCCTTTAACCTAGGACTTTGTGTGTTTTCATGCATTGCATCCACAAAGCATCTCATTGCATTGTATTTCATGGAGTTCAAACATCATCTATGGATATCGCGGGATACCATAAATAAAAAAATAAAATGAAAAAAAAACAAGAAAAAGATTTCCTTGGTACCCCACGATATTCGTGAATATTTGAATTCCATGAAATCTTCATTTGCATTCACATTTTAGCATCATACTTTTGCATTGCATGTGTCTCCTGATTTCTCATACTCGGTTCTCTCACCCTCCAGTTTTTTCACCCTGAGGTCTCTACATCAATACGACCCTTCAAAAGAATGGAAGATCAAAACCAAGAGATCAACCGTGTCAGCCATGAATTCGAAGATCTTCGAGGAAGTGTAGGGCAAATTTTGGAGATGTTACGAGCTCTTAGTATGAAGGTGGATGCTCAGTCTACTGTTGTTTCTAAGACTAATACCGTTATGGAACCTCAACCAGCTGTTACTGTCGAGAATGTACCTCCTCACGGTCTTCAATCCGGTTTGGTGCCTCCCGGTGCTCGACCAGTTCGACGAGCTACCCCTCCAAAGTGCAAAACTCCTAACTCCGACCATGGTAAAGGACCTACATGTTCAAAGAACCGCAAAAAGGCTACTCCTCAACCTTTACAATATCAGCATAGGGTTGTATGTGTTCAACAACCCTATGTAGCTACTGTTGCACCTCCTTTCGATCAGCAGTTTCCTACATGCCAGCCTGTACAGTCAGCTCCGGTATATCAGGCACCAGTTTATCAACAACCTTCCGGTTATTCGCCTATGCAAGTTCCTGTCGACAGTCAACGAGTGCCCAACGCTCCTGTTCACCAGCAATCACAGGATCAGGTTCCTTATCCCCGTAAGAGTCAGTATAAGCCTTGTCCTCCAATTCCGATGACTTTCACTGAGTTATACCCCCATTTGGTACAACAAGGTCTGATTACCACCCGTGCTTTGGGTCCTCCACCTAATCCATTACCTGCAAGTTACAACGCTACCGCTCATTGTTTATTTCATGAGGGTGCGCCCGGCCATGATCTAGAGAATTGCTATGCTCTTAAGAAAGTTGTCAGAAATTTGCTAGAAACGAAGAAGTTGTCTTTTGGCGATGCTCAGCTGAAGACCGAGACTCCTCTCAGGGTCCCTCACTTGTCAGGTTCGAATTCTGCAAAGCATGCTACTCCTGTGGCAAATTAGTCGAATCCAGTAATTATTCAAAGGCCTAGCCCGCTTCATTTCAGTAACCCTCAAGATGACATGACCGGGATCAACAAAGAATCTGGGAAAGTTATTTTGAAGCAACGACTGAAAACTGTTGAAGATGTGACCAGCGTAACTGGGGCAAACCATGATGACTCACAGTGATCATAAGCCAGACGTCCTTTCCGTTGAGGCTCCGCCAAAGGAAACTGTTGCTTTTGAATTTCATAAACCATTTAGAAGGATTTTTCCGACAGTTCATTTGTTTATTTATATGTATTTCTCTTTGATTAAGCATATTTAGCATGTATGAACTTGTTTATCTTTGATTAATTAATGCAACGCATGTGTTTGTTTTGAATAAATCCATTCGTTTCACTCATTCAAAAAACGTTTTCATAAATCATAATGCCAACTTTACCCGATCTCTTGTTCTGGTGAAGAATTAGGAGGAGGATGACGAACCTAAAACGTCGGATTTCTTGTCGTATGCTTTCAATTAAAACCTGCTGATGATGTAAGGCATTGTTTCAAATCCCAAACACTGGAGATATAAGGATGTTAATCCCTCGTTAACCCCTTTGAGCCTTGAAGTAGGAGTTTTTCTTTCTTTTAAGAACTTTCATCCTAACCTGGGGCAGGGTAGGTTTCAGTTAAACCGGTCGAGCGCTTAGATCCTCAAAAAGGAAGAGCAAACCTTCGAGAATTTATCCTTAGCATCTTAAGAAGTCCAATACAATGACTATCCCTCGGTTACCTAAGGAGTGGGGCAGTCACGAGCCTTTCAAAAGATTTACACGACTTGTGCATAAAAGAATATTCAAAAAAATAAGAGCCCGCTAAGTCAAAACCTATGAAGGAGACTTAGACAAAACTGGGGCATCCCGCTGGACTCCAAAGTCAGATCAAAAGACGTTGTCCAGGCAAAAGTTAGGGAATAAAAGCAAAACAAGAGGGTACAATAAATAATCCCTAGTAAAGAACAAAGTCTTGTGACCAATTGCCATTAGAAATAGGTGAGTGACTGCCATGTCCAAGGCCTTGATAAGTTCTCGACCATAGCAAACCCGTTTGAGACATGAGTGTTCGTATCCGGTTAACTGAATTAGGATTGGAGAACATCACGAAGAAGGGGTGGGTACAAATATAACTTTGAGCCTTTATCCTTTTGTTTCTTAAACCGTGAACCGAGCCACGATACAACCTTTAAAAGACCTAATTGAAGTAGGACTTCGGTTGAAAGCATACTCAACAAGATCACGTTTCCTGACTCCTACGAGCTACGCTCAGAAAAAAAATTCATGTTGGCATTATAATTAAAACTTATATCCTGACTAGTGATTTCGGTCACAAGTTATTGCAATATCTTTTTCAAAACAAAATTCAAGACAAATATATGTGTACATTGACAAGCTCAGGATAGGCATTTCAGGCACGACGACTTTGCTTGATATCTTAGAGATTTACATATGGACATAACCCGTAGAACTTGAAGATCCTGCTAAACAGGGGCAGGCAGTTTCCCAATTCGCTTACCAACGCGAGTCTGACGTTCTTAAGAGCTATTTACCAAAGATTTCGTCGTAACACGATTAATTTGTGCCAGTTACGTCGAGACCTGACAAATCTCTCAAAGAGTTTGAGAACAATGGGGCAACCGGACTCGGTGTTCTCTATAGAATCCTCTTGAGATGACCCTACCTCGCAACGCAAGTATCCTGGGGCACCATGTTTTTGAAGAAACAAATGGCGGCTACTACAAGGTCCTTCAAGATCAAAACCATGTGGTTTCACAACTTTTCTTCATGCACCCGATGGATTTTACTCACAGCGGCTTTCATCCCCCAGTAAATCTCAGTGTTGCAACAGGCTCCTAAACTATTGCCTCATCATAGTCCCCAGAGAGACTATAAGCTGACAACTTTTTCTTGGGTAACTCAAAAGTGTCCCTCAGGTTTTCTTCTCCCCATAAGAAGGCGTGATACTGTGCACACAAGCAGATTACTTTCTCCCTCAGAGAATTCAGAACATTTAAAACCAGATTTGGTTCCACCATTGATCCTTCTCACCCATGATTGACGTATTGGTTGCAGAGAACGCAGGGTATTTCTGTCGAGATGTTTATTTCATCTCTCGTCCCGTCTCTAGTCTGTTTCGTCAGCATACGCAAGGGCATAAGCATCACATGCCTATTTCATTACATATTCATTACATACTCATTACATATTCAGTGCATATTCATTACATATTCATTTCACATACTCATTACATACTCATTTCATAACATCCTGCATATTTAACTACATAGACATTGACATACATTCACATTAACATACATTCACATTAACATATGCATTAACATACGTTAGCATTCACAGGTTCATTGTGTTTCACCATCATTGGTTGTTACCGCCGAGTAACTAGGGTTTGTCCATTCTCTCTAAAATAGATTGTCAGCCATAAGCATAAAATACTTACTTGTTTCCAGTTTTCCCACAGAGCTCGATCCTCGTGGATGACGGTTACTTCAGCTATCTTTCCTCGCCAGGATAAGATATCTACCCTTCGAGTTCATTCCCTCGATGGAGTCTTGATTACCAGTCTTCTTTCTAGCTCGATCCTAGATTGAACTTCAGTATTGTCGGTCGTCAAGCCCAACCGGACGTGCATTTATTTTGCACCATCTGAAGATTTTCACCATACCATGACAGGTACGCGACTGTTCTCGCCCGAGGAGGTTATCACTGTACCCGGACGTGCATTTATTTTGCACTATCTTTCAACCACAATCCTTTACAGATACACGCCGGTTCACTCCTGGAAAATCTATCAGTACAACACTTTACAATCCTACATTTACAGCATCGGTATACAACATTTCTCACCTAAGAAACCGATCCTATCTTCGTTATGACTCGCAGCAAATGACCATCTCCATGGAGCAGTTGGGCTTCCATTCACCTGTCGTCTTGAAGTATAGGGGGTTTTGAACCAAATCGTATTCAGGAGAGCACGATCTTGAAATACGGGGAGGTTTGAGCGGAATCATATTCAGGAGAGCACGATTCTGAAGTATGAGGAAGTTCAGTTAGCCCTTTTCATATTCAGGAGAGCACGATTCTGAAGTATGAAGAATCTCATTTACAAGAAAGAGCCGAATCATATTCAGGAGAGCACGATTCTGAAGTATGAGGAAGTTCAGTTAGCCCTTTTCATATTCAGGAGAGCACGATTCTGAAGTATGAAGAATTTCATTTACAAGAAAGAGCCGAATCATATTCAGGAGAGCACGATTCTGAAGTATGAGGAAGTTCAGTTCACCCTTTTCATATTCAGGAGAGCACGATTCTGAATTATGAAGAAGTTCATTTACCCTTTAGTAAAAGAAAGAGCCGAATCATATTCAGGAGAGCACGATTCTGAAGTATGAGGAAGTTCAGTTAGCCCTTTTCATATTCAGGAGAGCACGATTCTGAAGTATGAAGAATCTCATTTACAAGAAAGAGCCGAATCATATTCAGGAGAGCACGATTCTGCAGTATGAGGAAGTTCAATTAGCCCTTTTCATATTCAGGAGAGCACGATTCTGAAGTATGAAGAATTTCATTTACAAGAAAGAGCCGAATCATATTCAGGAGAGCACGATTCTGACGTATGAGGAAGTTCAGTTAGCCCTTTTCATGTTCAGGAGAACATAATCTTGAAGCACGAAAAAGTTTATTTATCCTTCAGTAAGAGAAGAATCAGAATCGTATTCCAGGCGCCGACCTTAAATGCGAGAAGATTTATTTATCAGATAAGCAGCAGCCTCTTTATTTGAGTGCTTACCCATTTTGGCACATAAGTCCCTTCCAACGATAAGTGACAGTTCTCCCTCGAGAAGCTTATCAGGGCGTTTCCCATTAAAGTCCATTTATTTTGGCATACAGCCGGTCTTTACCCTGTATATTTGATACGGGTTTCCGAAAAGTCCGTTCGATCCCATCACGAAGGATAGTTTATAGAAGCTTGGATGTTATTCTTTGCTTAATGCTCCAGCATTCTGTAATCGATCTTGCAATCGTGTAGGTCCAGTTTTATTATTAGACATTCCCTAGTGGAGGTCATCTCATAGGTGCCATCTCCATTTAAGGATCTTATTCCTAAAGTCCATTTATTTTGGCATACAGCCGGTTCTTTTCACCCTGTATATTTGCTACGGATTCCCGAAAAGTCCGTTTGATCCTGTCACGAGAGATAGTTTACAGAAGCTTGGATGTTATTCTTTGCTCAATGCTCCAGCATTCTGTGATCGATCTTGCAGTCGTACATGATCCAGTTTTACTTTTAGATTCCCCAGTGGAGGCCGTCTCATAGGTACCATCTCCATTTGAGAATCTCGTTCCTTTTCTAAAAATGACAATTGGACGTAGCCGTACCAGTTGACCATCATTTTAGGATTCCCCAGTGCTGCTGTCCCAGCGCGTCGTTTTCCCCAGTGTTTGGTCGTCATGTCCGTCCCATGCGCCGTCATGTCGTCTGTATCCTTGCATTTATCACTTGCATCTTACGCATCATACCATATTCACAGTGTGTCAGCATTACATTTCATTTCGTGTTATCCATAGCATTTTCATATCACTGCATCTAAGGGCAAAATTTTCGGTTATCTATATTTAAATCCCTCCACCATGATTCCTTGAGTCTCGGCCACTCAAATCATCCGGTGTAGTTATTTAAATAGGGGCAACTGTAATATCCCAAATTTTACCCTTTCTTTTTTATTTTTATTTTAAATTCTTATTTAATAAATTAACCTTTTTTTTAGATCTTGTTTTTTTTAACTAATAATAATTTAATTAAATTTTTTTATAACTTTACTAACGTTTTTTTATTAACTTTTTTTTTTCTTTTTTCTTTTCTATTTAGTTTATTTATTTAAATCATTTTAAGCTCTTCTTACTAACTTTTAGGATTTAGATTAAAATTTAACTTTTTTTTTCTTTTCTTTAAGAGTAAATTTTTTTTATAACCTTTTTTAAATTAATTTCTAACACATTTTTTTAATCAGATTCTAATACTTTTTTTAAAATAAAAATCTAACTTTTTTAAAAGCTAAATCTTTTTTTCTAACTTTTTTTAAAAGCTAAATCTTTTTTCTAACTTTTTTAAAGTTAAATATTTTTTCTCTAACTTTTTGAAGTTAAATCTTTTTGTCTAACTCTTTTTAAAAATTAAATCTTTTTTTTCTCTAACTTCTTTTTAAAATTAAATCTTTTTTTTCTCTAAATTCTTTTTAAAATTAAATCATTTTTTTCTAACTATTTTAAAAATTAAATCTAACCTTTTTTTTATAAATTAAATCTATCCTTTTTTTTAAAATTAAATCTAAATCTTTTTTGACACCATCCTTTTTCAAATTAAAATTCTAAATTCCTTTTAAAATTAAATTCTAACGCCCTTTTCTTTTTCTTTTTTTTTTTATTCTAAATTCCTTTTAAAATGAAATTCCAACCGTTTTTAAAATAATTCTAACACTTTTTTTAAAATCAACATTCAAATATATATATATATATATATATATATATATATATTTATTTTAAAATTCTAACTCATTTTTTTTAAACTTAAAACTCTAATTTTTATTTAACTTGAAACTCTAACTTTCTTTGCTAATATTTTTAAATTTAAATCCCAACACTTTTTTTTTTATCAAATCCAATCACAATAAATCCGAGATAGAGTTAAATCAAATCAATCAGATCATATCATCATCATAAGAAAATCAGATCTAAATATCAACATCACCATCATTGAATCAAATCTGAAATCATCATAAAAATTCATTCAAATCAAATCAGAGATTGAAAAAGATTGAAATTCATTCAAATCAAATCTGAGATTGAAAAAGATTTAAAAAAATCAAGTATAAAAGGATCCTCAGGAGCAACAAAACAGGAGATCGACAAGCATCAAAAACTCTTACAGTCTTCATCAAAAGTAACTAACTCTTCTTTTTTTTTAATTTCTAATCTTTTTATATCTTTTTTCAAAATTTCTACCATTTTTTTCTTAATTAAAATTCTAACCTTTTCTCTTTTATTTTCAAACTTTTATTTTTATTTTCTAACCTTTTTTTTAAAACCAAATTTCGAAGTTCTAATTTTTTTGCTAACTTTTAATTCTAACTTTTAATCTATTTTCTTTTTCTTAATCACATTAAAAACTCTAACTTTTCTAAATTTCACCCAAAAAAAAAACCTAATTTCATTCTAACTCTTTTCTTATTACCTAAATTCTCACCGTCTCAAAACGTTCATCACTTAACTTCTAATTATTGTCAATTCCAATTTTCATCCTTCATTCCTAACAGTATTATTGATTATCCATGAACATGTTCACTAATATTTATTTATTTATTTTTGTATTTATTTTTATATTTGTACATAATCTGACATCATCGTTGCTATTTCATATTCCATTATCACGTGTATATTATCACTATCTTCATTGCGTATCAATTTTCATTGTTTATTAATTTTTCGCTAACATCCTCATTTTTAAGATCCAAATTTCTAACTTTTTTTCCTGTTTCGTTAAAATTATAATTTTCTACTTAAATTCCTAACATTCCCGTCTAATTTTTTGTCTAACCCCGTATAATAACAGTCTCGGTTTGTTTTGGTTTTTTGCAGCTGACTAAGTTCAATTGATTTTATTTTCAGTTTAAATATTCAATTATCATATTTGTAACTGCTTATGGGATGTAATTTTGCGAGACAATTATCGCATTTATCTTTCCGCACTTTATGTTCTGCCATTGTATGTTTATCGCTTCTTTACCAATAATCTCACTCCTCCGAAGGAATTAGGTCTAGCCATTTGACCGCCGTGTCAATAGTCCATAAACCCTCACACATTCAAAATTACACCCTTACAAACCCTAATTTTCACAAATGCCTCGCCGCAGGCAAGATTACAACTTTACCCCTAGCATTAGGTCAAAGAGCCGTCGCGCTCATTTTAGGGTTTCCCGCCGTGGAATCCCTAACCTAACCTAACCCTAATTACAACTTAACAATTCAACGTAGAGATTTGGAGTTTCTACACTCCATGTAAGCGTGTCCCTAAGATACGTTTATTCCCCATTGAAACCTTGGCCACAGTCAAGACGTTTCTAACCTCCCTTTTGAGGGGAACTACGATTACTCTGATTCCACTCCCGTAAGGATACGTAGGCACAAGATGCGATGTCTTGCCGAGTAAACTTAGAATTAACCCCTTAGGTCTCTTTTCTCACTTTTAATCTTTGTACATATACCTTAAGCAAATAAATAAAGCAAATAGTAAACATCTGAACAAAAGGTTCCTGTAGAGTACTACAGAAGTTTAGGGTGCTAGTACCTTCCCTAAATTTAACCAACCCCCGAACCCTAGATCTTTCCCCGCATTGTGTTTACGATGCAAAATAGGTTTTCCCTTTTTGACCTTTTCCTTCGGATAAATCAAAGAGCGGTTGTGAATTGAATTGTGATTCAAACTCATTAATAGTTTGTGATCCTATTTCCACCGCAACAGCCCCTTTGAGAAGGGTATCTTGTCTGTTTGTTTGTGTTGTTACAGGTGTAGCATATTCCAGACAGTGCGCCGTGCGCATCCCGAAGCAGGACGATTCCTCCTTCTCCAGCAGAGTTCAGTAGTCTCTCCCCGCAGAGTCTGAACGCGAGACCGTGAGCATTGATATGTCTCCCCAGGCAGAGATGATTCTCTTCCCCAAGAAGATGCATCCTGAAGGAGCGGCATCCCCCCAGCTGAGTCAGGCGCCGAAGCATGAATTCATCCCCCAGCACCGGGTCACAAGTGCAGGTTTCGTAGGAAACTATTCGTACGCCGAAGTATGCAGCAACTGATGGTGCCAGACTGAAGTCTCCAGCGGAATTGAAATTCCCCACCAGAGTTGTACTCTCCCCCGAAGTCGGATGATTCCTTCTTCCCCAGCGGAATTGAAATTCCTCACCAGAGTCGTACTCTCCAGCGAAGCAGAATGATTTCTCCTTCCTCAGCCGAGTTTGCAGATCCCCAAGAGAGCCGAATCCTTGGAAGCTGCTCAAGCCATGATTGGTTTTCCCCAGTGGAGTGTTGAACAGCTGAAGTTGTTTCCCCACAGAGCCGTTATCTCCAGAGAAGTAGCCATGAAGGCCATGCAGCTTATTCCCGCGATTGACATCGCTTTTCCCTCAGCAGGTCCAGGTTCTCGTAGAGCTTCGTTCCCCTGCAGCAATCAACTGAAGTTGTTTCCCCCGCAGCAGTCAACTGAAGTTGCGTCCCCTGCGGAGTCCAATTGATATTGGCAGGACCATGTCCTCCTCAGCAGGATGATTCCTCTATTTGAGTAGTTCTTTCTCCTTGACAAGAGGATTCCCCCTTCGGCATTTATTTTGCTGACAGGATCGCATCATTGTGCATGATTGCATAGCATTTATCATAAACGCATAGCATTTCCACCGTGTGGAGCATTACGCCATTGCCGAAGCATATGCATAATAAACATGATTTAGGTTGTTACCGTTCTTGTTCTACAGGTGTTCCGCCGCAGAATTGATTGCTCAGGACGATTCTTGACATTCTCCCCAACGAAGTCGCTTGCTCAAGATGATTCTTGAGGTCCCCAGCGAAGCCTTCGGTTCAAGATGATTCTTGAATTCCTCAGCAGGGTCGTTTGCTTAAGATGATTCTTAAGACACCAGTGCAGTCTCCAGAGTTGGTTTCTCGAGTTGATACTTAGAGTCCCCAGTGAAGGTTGCCCAGGATGATTCCTGAAATCCCCAACAGAGTGTTTGCTCAGGATGATTCCTGAAATCTCCAGAATGATCGTCGGTTCAAGATGATTCTTGAAGTCCCCGGCGGAGTTATTTGTCCAAGATGATTCTTGAAGTCCTCGGCAGAGTTGATCTATCCAGAATGATTTCTGGACCCCCGGAGCGGAGTTACTTGATAGTTCTCCAGAATCCCCAGCGGCGAAGCGTCCTCCCCAGCAGGTTTTTAACGGCAAAGTTGAAATCTCCCTTTGAAGACTCCATGAGGGAAGTCTGACCGTGTTAATGAAGCAGTTCTCTCAGCTGATGCAGAGTGCCTGATGGCAGAGGTTTAGATGTTCCCAGGTGGCTCATGATTGACCAAGAATTCTATTCTCGACTTGCTGATGACGTCCGGCTGATGCCCGACAATTTCCTTGAATGCCTGATGGCATGATCAACCTGATGGTTGAAGTCCGGCTGATGCCCGACAATTCCTTGGAATGCCTGATGGCATGATCAACCTGATGGTTGAAGTCCGGCTGATGCCCGACAGTGTTCTTTGAATGCCTGATGGCATGATCGACTATGTATTACCGGTTACCGTGTGACCAATTCCCCAATGGAGTTTCTTCACCCTGACGGCGAGGTCAGACGATGTTGAGAGTTGACGGTGAAATCAGATTATGTTGAGTACTTGACGATGATGTCGGGTGTTTCTCAGAGTTATAGTTGGCTGACGGTGATGTCAGATTCTTTGTTGTCCTAGCGGCGATGTTGGATGTTTGGTTGACGGTGATGTCAGATTCTTTGTTGCTCCAGCGGCGATGTTGGGTGTTCTGTTGTCTGACGGTGATGTCAGATTCTTTGCTGCTCCAGCGGTGATGTTGGATGTTCGTTTCCGGCGGCGATGTCAGGTGATTTATCTTTCCAGCAGCGATGTTGGCTGTTTGTTTCTGGCGGCGATGTCAGGTGGTTTATCTTTCCAGCGGCGATGTTGGGTGTTTTGGATGTTCGTTTCTGGCGGCGATGTCAGGTGATTTAGTTTTCCAGCGGCGATGTTGGGTGTTTTGGTTGTCCGACGATGATGTCGGACGCTTTATTTTCATGAATGCCTGACGGTGAGGTCAGGTGTCTGATGACAATGTCAGAGGAAGTTAATGTGGATAACTGACGACGAGGTTCGGATCAGTATGTCTCCAGCTAGTTGTCGTGCAGCTATTATTGCAGTGTTCAAAGATTCGTTCCCGCCAGAGTACCGTGTACTCATGCAGTTGGTAAATTTCTAGGTTTATCGGTATTCAACCGTCTCGCACCTTGATTGGCTGAGAGTCGTTCGCTCCTCACCCAGTCAGGTTCAAGCCGTTTGAATAGGGGCAGCTGTTGCACCCCAAAATTTGACCAACATTTATTTACCCATCAAGAGTTGTATTAGAATTTGAAGCTAGCCAAAAAGTGTTCAAGTGATCAAGGATTGATATCTTTGTCAGAGAACTCAAGAGATCCTCAGAGAGATTGGTTGAAACCAAGGTTGTGTGTCTCATAACTTGAGAGTTGTGGGAGCTCCTCAGATGATTCTGAGACTATGAGGATAGACTTGAAGCTTTGAGAAAGCTTATGATATGACTTGAAAGCCATCATGAAGCCTAGAGAGGTCATTGTACAAGAATTCAGAAGATTCAACCATGAGTGGTGGAATTAGGGTTTGACTGGGTCAACCCTAGGTCAACTGATGATTTGGAGAGGGTTGAGACCTAATCCAAGAGCCATGTGATTATGGAGTGATGTATTGAAGTGTTATAAGGATGATTCATAGACCAACTCATCATGATTGAGGAGTTTGAGAAGTTTTAAGTTAGGGTTTCTAAGGCTCGACAGTGTAAAATCCCCTAGTTTGATCCCTATCTTCAAGGCAGTTTAGCTCAAGATGTGATTGTCATCTCATCTTCCCAACAACATGAATGTTGTAGAGCTTGTTCTTAGCTTTAATTTGAGTACTAGAAGTCCTTGATAGGATTTGTAGAGCTCAAGTTATGACTTTGACAAATTACAGGTCATCTGAGGTATGTGAATCTGGGTCCTTGAACGTCACCCAACTTGCATCCAACTTTTGCCCTAGTAGGATGATTCCTATGGATTCTTGGTCAACATTAATGTTGTAGAGCATCTTCTTAGATTTCTATAGAGTACTATAAGTCCTTGATAGGATTTGTAGAACTCAACTTATGGCTTTGACAAGTCAAGGGCATTTTGGTCATTTGGAAGTTATAGGTCATTTCAAGCATAAGGCCATATCTCTTATTTCCAAGCTTCAAATGGAAAAATCTTCAACATAAAACTTGCTTAGAATGATGTTTTAAGGCTAGTAGGGAGGTCATGAGATGTTGAAAAGGCTTGTATCAAAAAGTGATAAAAATGGCCTAAAATGGAGGCATAAGTTAATTAAGGTGAAATTGAAAATTGGAAATCACAAGTTATAAATCCAAACCATGTCATATGATAGCTCATTTTGACTCCAAATGACATTCTAAGAACAATGGTTCAGCCACAATTTTGATTTGAGGCTTGGATCATAGGGCTGCTTTGGAAATGGCTTACTTGCATATTAAGGCACCAAAGCAAAACTCAAAAGAACTCAATGTACAAGTTGGTTATGCATTGTAACTCATCATAAATCTCATATGGGGAGAATTTCAAGTCAGTTACAAAGGATACAAGGACCATGGCATGAGATAGCATGTGGAGAGAATTGGAATCAAAATGTCATGACATGAAAAGTTCAATTTCTCATTGGATGGTCCTAGAGGGTTCTAGATGATTCTAAACCACTCTATATAACAAGTATAACTTGCTCAGATGCAAGGTTGGTGAGAATTGGTGCAGAGAAGAGAGAGTGAAATCAAGAATCTTCCATTGCAAGTCAAGTTCAATTTCTTCATTCTTCTTCATTTCCATTCATTCTTTCCACACAAACACATTCTATACACCATAGTGAAGCTGTGCAGATTGAATTGAGATCAAATCCATGGAGAATTGAAGAGTTGGTGATTGAAATTTCAAGGTGGCAATTCAAAATCGGTTTCCAAGAATCAAGCATTTTCAACCATTCTTTTTGCATACAGAATCAAGAAGACTACTCAGTGAAGGAATTGGGAAAGATTGAAGGCCTGAATTGAAGGATTTCTCCATCTGCTCACTTGATTTAACCAGGTTTGCAAATTCTTTCCTACACCATGTTTTAGGCATAATTAGGTTGATTTGTTAGTGTAGAATTGTTAGAGACACCTAGGTGATGAACTCTAGAGAGTTAGAGGTCATTTGATGAAGGTCGAAGATTGGACATCATTTCTTTATGGAGCAAGAACTTGTGATATAGTGAGTGATAATACAAGTTTGATAGCTGGTTTTGATTAGAGCAATGTGGTGATCATTTTAGGACCAAGAAATCCAAGAATTGTTGAAGTTGAGGTTTGAGATTAATTTGGATCCACTATCGGGTTTTAAGATAGAGACCATTTCAGTGTAATCCAAGGCCATGAGCATGATCAGTGTGGAAAATTGAGAAATTTAGTGTTTTAAACTTTGAGATTTGATGCTGTTATGAGGAGGTACGAGTTGGTGGAAGATGGGTGCATGAAATCTGTTTCAGGGAGCTTCCATGGCCAAACCCTAGCTGGAGGTTGAAGACAACCTCCCAGCCGTGAGATGCAAGCGAGACTGTAATACCCCAAATTTTACCCTTTCTTTTTTATTTTTATTTTAAATTCTTATTAACTTAATAAATTAACCTTTTTTTAAATCTTGTTTTTTTTAAACTAATAATAATTTAATTAACCTTTTTTATAACTTTACTAATGTTTTTTATTAACTTTTTTTTCTTTCTATTTAGTTTATTTATTTAAGTCATTTTAAGCTCTTCTTACTAACTTTTAGGATTTAGATTAAAATTTAACTTTTTTTTTCTTTTCTTTAAAGAGTAAATTTTTCATAACCTTTTTTAAATTAATTTCTAACACTTTTTTTTTTAATCAAATTCTAATACTTTTTTTAAATAAAAATCTAATACTTTTTTTTAAATAAAAATCTAATACTTTTTTTTAAAATTAAATCTTTTTTTCTAACTTTTTAAAATTAAATCTTTTTTCTAACCTTTTAAAGCTAAATCCTTTTTTTAAAGTTAAATATTTTTTTTTCTAACTTTTTTTAAAAACTAAATCTTTTTTTTCTAACTTTTATAAAGTTAAATCTTTTTTTCTAACTTCTTTTTAAAATTAAATCTTTTTTCTAACTTTTATAAAGTTAAATCTTTTTTTCTAACTTTTTTAAAAAAATTAAATCTTTTTTTCTAACTTTTATAAAATTAAATCTTTTTTTTCTCTAATTTCTTTTTAAAATTAAATCTTTTTTTTTCTAACTATTTTAAAAATTAAATCTCACCTTTGTCACTTTTTTTGTTCTTTATTATTTTTACTCTAAATTTTTCTATCTTTCATTAAAAAATAACAAAAATAGTTTTTTATTATTATTTAATTATTATTTTCGTATTTTAATTAAATCATTTTTTAAAATATTATTTTTTTCACTTTTTTCTAAATTATTCATAAAAATATCCAAAAAAAATCATAAAATAAAATATATTGAAAAAATTTTTGTTCTTTTTATAATATTTTTGATTTTAGGAATCAATAGGATTATTAGTTTTATTTTTAGTTTATTTTAATTATTTTAATCTTATTTTTTCTCTTAACTAATTATTTAGTTTGGGCTTTAAAATGGGCTTTAGGGACATTATTGACAATTTGGTGTTAACCCTAATTTGTTCCCTATATATACATGTGTTGCTTTGTTGTAAAGGGGTCAGAAGGTTTTCTTCAGAAAAGAGGAGAGAGAGGGAGAAACAAAGGAGATCCCCAGAGAAGAAAGGCGGTCGTTCCCACAACTCTTAAGAAGGATTGGAGCTCTCCAGTGTTCCCTTATTCAAACCTTTTTCACATTTACCGAAGCAAACCTCCGCTTCGCAGGTTAAATTACTAAACCTTTTGCCTTTTCATGTTTATGTGCATATTTTGCCATGTTAATGTGTTTAGGTCCGTTAAATTACTAAATCCTTTGCATTTTTCATATTTATTTGCATCCTTGCCATGTTAACCTTCATTGTTGTTTAGATCCGTAGATTTTGATCTGTATGAACCATGATTGTGTCGTATAGGATTGTTTGCATGTCCATTAATTGTCTGTTTGCATTTGCAATTCTATTGTTTTTTTTTTATCAAAACCTTTTTCAAAATCAAAACCTTTTTTATTAAAACTAAAACATTTTTTCCCAAAAAAAAACCTTTTTTTGTTCCCGTAAACATTTTTTTCCAAAAAAGCCTTTTTTTTGTTCCCGTAAACATTTTTTTCTAAAAAAAACCTTTTTGTTCCCAAAAACATTTTTTTTTATATATAATTTAAACTTAACATTTTTTTTATAATTTAAACTTAAATTTTTTTAACTAAGTAATTCCATTTTAAAATTAAAACCTTTTTTTTATATATATAATTAAAATATTAAAAAAAATTAAAACATTTTTTTACATAATTAAAATATTAAAAAATTAAAACCTTTTCGTAAGGAACTCCTTTGCCGTGTCATTTTGTGTACCTTTTATTTTCTTTATTCCTGCATTTCATTTGCATGCTTGAGGTTGAGATGTGCTTGTGGTGGCCACAGCCCCACACTATTTTCCTCCCTCACTTCATTCTAAGTGTTATTACATATTTTCATATTCTTCATGTTTTCAGAAATGTTTCTTTGTTTCTTTATACCCTCTGCCTTTATTACTTTTCTTATTTTTGTACCTTAATTATTCCTCCATATAATGATTTGTCATATTTTCACATTTTTTTTACAGTTTTATCCTTCCGAAGGATTAGGTCCAGCCTTTTGGCCGCCGAGTCAATAGCCTTACCCCTTTAATGGATCAAACCCTGTTTAGCCTAGGTGTCCCGCCGTGGGCAAAATTGCTTTTATCCTAGTGTTATGCCAAAAGGGTCGCCGCACTCATTTTAGGGTTTCCCTTCATGGAATCCCTAATTTAACCCTAATTACAACTTAACAATTCAACGTAGAGATTTGGAGTTTCTACACTCCACGTAAGCGTGTCCTTAAGATGCGTTTATTCCCCTTGAGACCTTGACCACAGTCAAGAAGTTTCTAACCTCCCTATTGAGGGGAACTACGATTACTCTGATTCCACTCCCGTAAGGATACGTAGGCACAAGATGCGATGTCTTGCCGAGTAAACTTAGAATTAACCCCTTAGGTCTCTTTTCTCACTTCTAATCCTTTGTACATATACCTTAAGCAAATGAATAAAGCAAAATAATAAACATTTGAACAAAAGGTTCCTGTAGAGTACTACAGAAGTTTAGGGTGCTAATACCTTCCCTAAATTTAACCAACCCCCGAACCCTAGATCTCTCCCCGCATTGTGTTTACGATGCAAAATAGGTTTTCCCTCTTTTGACCTTTTCCTTCGGATAAATCAAAGAGCGGTTGTGAATTGAATTGCGATTCAAACTTATTAATAGTTTGTGATCCTATTTCCACCGCAACAGAAAATGGCGACTTCACTGGGGACTCCTTTAACTTTTGAGGGTTATCCCTAACTTGTTCATATTTATTACTATCTGTGACATTATTCATTTGCATGTATATATTTGTGCTTTGATTGTGGGACTGTTCCTTGTGCTGTGAGATAGGTCCTACACCCGGATCTAGTGTACCTTAGGTAAATGGCAATAGACCAAGGAAACTGTACGACGTATATCGATACGGTTGATCTGGTGGCCATGGTTAGTGCGACTTCTTGGTTGGTGCTTATATTCCTTAAGTCAAGTTGAGGATAATATTGAGGCTGCCATATGTTGTCAACGCACTAACTGACTTTTAGAACCCTAGTTAACTCATCTTAGCCTTTAGAAAGTAGTGAGGTAACCGGCTTTGGTGCAGACTGAAGTTGGTTGACACTCGATACTACGCTCATTGAGATCTTAAACTTGGAGGGTTTTGGTTGGCAAGTAAGTTGCCTTCTGAACAACCACCCTTGTGAAGGATCAATGATATTGAGATCCCTTAGAACCTGGTTACTTTTGTAGGACAGGATGAACCATCTAACTTCAGGGGAGGGTATTTGCCTTTGAACCTCATGCAAGCTTTTAACCTAGGACTTTGTGTGTTTTCATGCATTGCATCCATAAAGCATCTCATTGCATTGTATTTCATGGAGCTCAAACATCATTTATGGATATCGCGGGATACCATAAATAAAAAAAAATATAAAATGAAAAAACAAGAAAAAGATTTCCTTGGTACCCCACGACATTAGTAAATGTTTTGAATTCCATGAAATCTTCATTTACATTCACATTTTAGCATCATACTTTTGCATTGCATGTGTCTCCCGATTTCTCACACTCGGTTCTCTCACCTTCTAGTTTCGTCACCCTGAGTTCTCGGCACCAATACAACACCAGAGCTCAAACTCGGAAAAGAATGGAGGATCAGGCAAAAGAGATTGATCGCCTTAGCAATGAACTCGAAGACCTTCGAGGGGGTATGGGGCGTATGATGGAATTGTTACATGTCATGAATGCTAAGATGGATACCCAGCCCACTGTTGTTTCTGAGATTACCGGCGTTACTATGGACCCTTCACCAAGTGTGACCGTAGCAAGGGACCCACCTTATGGTCTTGCTCCAGGTTTTGTGCCTCCTCAAGCCACTGTTCCGATTAATCAACCTGTTCAGCAAGCCGTGCCTTTGTTTTCTGAAGTTTCTAGGGGGGTTCCTATCTTTGCACCACCTGTTGTACACACTCGTGCGCAACCGTACTTCAATGAGACAGTTTTTGATAATCTTGATGAGAATGTTGAGGGTTATGAGAAACACGATAAGCTTCGTGAGGAAGTAAACACTATCGTCCAGAGATTGAAAAAGGTAGAGGGTGATCAAATTTTTGGGACTGCTGCAAGGGATGTTTGTTTGGTCTCAGGTTTGGTTATTCCCCCGAAGTTCAAAACTCCGAACTTCGATCGTTATGAAGGTGCCACCTGTCCTAAGAGTCATCTGATCATGTATTATCGCAAAATGGCTGCCCATGTTGAGAATGATAAACTGATGATTCATTGCTTCCAAGACAGTTTGAAGGGTGCTTCTTCCAAGTGGTATTTAACTTTGGACCAATCCCGCGTTAAGAGCTTTCAAGATTTATCTGACGCTTTCATCAAACACTACAAGTACAATATGGATCTGGCTTCTGACAGAAGACAGTTGCTGAGTATGTCACAAAAGAATTCTGAGTCATTCAAAGAGTATGCTCAAAGGTGGAGAGAAACTGCTTCGCAGGTAGAACCTCCTTTGACCGAGAAAGAGTTAGCTGATTGGTTTGTCGACACAGTCCGTCCAGAATTTTACGAGAGAATGGTGGGTAGTGTGACTTCAAATTTCTCCGACATCGTTGCTGTGGGTGTCAAGATTGAATTGGGTATGAAGAGTGGTAAAATGACAAATAATCATGGCGCTTCTAAGGATCAGCCGAAGAAACCTCCGTATAGCTCCCAGAAAAAGAAGGAGAGTGAGACTAATACTATATCCTCTGGTAGACCAAGGGAACGCTTTTATCGACATCCGCAAGGTTATGCTCAACCTCAAGGGTACCCAGTCCAATATGCTCAACAACCCTATGTGGCAGCTATTACACCTTCTTTCAATCAACAGGTTCCCATGTATCAACCTATGCAACAACCTCCTGTTTATCCGCCTTCTGTCAACTACCTACAGGCACCCAATACTCCTGCTCCTCAACAGCCAAAGAGTCCGGCTCCTCGCCAGAATATGCAAAACAGAAGAACGTATAAACCTTGTCCGCCGATCCCGATGACTTTTACTGAGTTATACCCCCACTGGGTACAACAAGGTCTGATTATCACCCGTGCTTTGGGTCCTCCGTCTAATCCGTTACCTGCAAGTTACAACGCTACCGCTCATTGTTTATTTCATGAGGGTGCGCCCGGCCATGATCTAGAGAATTGCTATGCTCTTAAGAAAGTTGTCAGAAATTTGCTAGAAACGAAGAAGTTGTCTCTTGGCGATGCTCAGCTGAAGATCGAGACTCCTTTCGGGGTTCCTCACTCGTCAAGTGCAAATTCTGCAAAGCATGCTACGCCTATCAGCCGAATCCAGTCATTATTCAAAGGCCTAGCCCGCTTCATTTCAGTAACCCTCAAGGTGATATGACCGGGATCAACAAAGGATCTAGGAAATTTATTTTGAAGCAACGACTGAAAACTGTTGAAGATGTGACCAGCATAACTGGGGTAAGCCATGACGACTCACAGTGATCATGAACCAGACGTCCTTTCCATTGAGGCTCCGCCAAAGGAAACTGTTACTCTTGAATGCAAGATTTCATAAACATTTAGAAGGATTTTTCCGACAGTTCATTTGTTTATTTATATGTATTTCTCTTCGATTAATCATATTTAGCATGCACGAACTTGTTTATCTTTGATTAATTAATGCAACGCATATGTTTGTCTTGAATAAATCCATTCGTTTCACTCATTCAAAATATATTTTTCATAAATTATAATGCCAACTTTACCCGATCTCTTGTTCAGATGGAGAATTGGGAGGAGGATGACGAACCTAAAACGTCAGATTTCTTGTCGTATGCTTTCGATTGAAACCCGCTGATGATGTAAGGCATTGTTTCAAATCCCAAACACTGGAGATATAAGGATGTTAACCCCTAGTCAACCCTTTGAGCCTTGAAGTAGGAGTTTTTCTTTCTTTTAAAGAACCTTCATCCTAACCTGGTGCAGGGTAGGTTTCAGTTAAACCGATCGAGCGCTTAGACTCTTAAAAAGGAAGAGCAAACCTTCGAGAATTTATCCTTAGCATCTTAAGAAGTCCAATACAATGACTATCCCTCGGTTACCTAAGGAGTGGGGCAGTCATGAGCCTTTCAAAAGATTTACACGACTTGTGCATAAAAGAATATTCAAAAAATAAGAGCCCGCTAAGTCAAAAACCTATGAAGGAGACTTAGGCAAAACTGGGGCATCCCGTTGGACTCCAAAGTCAGATCAAAAGACGTTGTCCAGGCAAAAGTTAGGGAATAAAAGCAAAACAAGAGGGTACAATAAATAGTCCCTAGTAAAGAACAAGATCGTGTAATAGGTGAGCGACTGCCATGTCCAAAGCCTTGATAAGTTCTCGACCATAGCAAATCCGCTTGAGATATGAGCGTTCGTATCCGGTTAACTGAATTAGGATTGGAGAACATCACGAAGAATGAGTGGGTACAAATATAACTTTGAGCCTTTATCCTTTTGTTTCTTAAACCGTGAACTGAGCCACGATACAACCTTTAAAAGACCTAATTGAAGTAGGACTTCGGTTGAAAGCATACTTGACAAGATCACGTTTCCTGACTCCTACGAGCTATGCTCAGAAAAAAATTCATGATGGCATTATAATTAAAACTTATATCCTGACTAGTGATTTCGGTCACAAGTTGTTGCGATATCTTTTTTTCAAAACAAAAATTCAAGACAAATATATGTGTACATTGACAAGCTCAGGATAGGCATTTCAGGCATGACAACTTTGCTTGATATCTTAGAGATTTACATATGAACATAACCCGTGGAACTTGAAGATCCTACTGAACAGGGGCAGGCAGTTTCCCAATTCGCTTACCAACGCGAGTCTGACGTTCTTAAGAGCTATTTACCAAAGATTTCGTCGTAACACGATTAATTTGTGCCAGTTACGTCGAGACCTGACAAATCTCTCAAAGAGTTTGAGAACAATGGGGCAACCGGACTCGGTGTTCTCTATAGAATCCTCTTGAGATGACCCTACCTCGCAACGCAAGTATCCTGGGGCACCATGTTTTTGAAGAAACAAATGGCGGCTACTATAAGGTCCTGCAAGATCAAAACCATGGGATTTCACAATTTTTTCATGCACCCGATGGATTTTACTCACAGCGGCCTTCATACCCCAGTAAGCCTCAGTGTTGCAACAGGTTCCTAAACCATTGCTCTGATTTAGTCCCCAGCGAGACTCTAAGCTGACAATACTTTGGATGGAGCCAGTGGTCCCTAAGGCATCAGAGATTTCACTGACATGCTCCCAGTGACAGTCCCCAGCGAGACTGTAAGCTGACAACTTTTTTTTTGGGTAACTCGAAAGTGTCCCTCAGGTTTTCTTCTCCCCATAAGAAGGCGTGATACTGTACACCACAAGCAGATTACCTTCCCTCAGAGAATTCAGAACTTTAAAACCAGATTTAGTTCTACCATTGATCTCTCTTACCCATGATTGACGTATTGGTTGCAGAGAACGCAGGGTATTTCCGTCGAGATGTTTATTTCATCTCTCGTCCCGTCTCTAGTCAGTTTCGTCAGCATACACAGGGGCATAAGCATCACATGCCTATTTCATTACACATTCATTACATATTACATATTCATTACATATTCATTACATACTCATTACATACTCATTTCATAACATCTTGCATACATAAACATTAACATACATAGACATTAACATACATAGACATTAACATACATTCACATTAACATATGCATCAACATATGCGTTAGCATTCACAGGTTCATCGTGTCTCCATCATTGGTCGTTACCGCCAAGTAACTGGGGTTTGCCCATTCTCTCCAAATAGATTGTCAGCCATAAGCATAAAATACTTACTTGTTTCCAGTTTCCCCACAGAGCTCGATCCTCGTGGATGACGGTTACTTCAGCTATCTTTCCTCACCAGGATAAGATATTTACCCTCCGAGATCATTCCCTCGATGGAGTCTTGATTACCAGTCTTCTTTCTAGCTCGATCCTAGATTGAATCTCAGTATTGTCGGTCGTCAAGCCCAACCGGACGTGCATTTATTTTGCACCATCTAAAGGTTTTCACCATACCATGACAGATACGCGACTATCTCGCCGAGAAATTTATCACTGTACCCGGACGTGCATTTATTTTGCACTATCTTTCAAGAAAATCAACTACAATCATTTACAGATACACGCCAGTTCACGCCTGGAAAATCTATCAGTACAACACTTTACAATCCTACATGTTACAACATCGGTACAACACTTTACATCTTACAACATCGGTATACAACATTTCTCACCTAAGAAACCGATCCTATCTTCGTTATGACTCGCAGCAAATGGCCATCTCCATGGAGCAGTTGGGCTTCCATTTACCTGTCGTCTTGAAGTATGGGAGGTTTGAACCAAATCGTATTCAGGAGAGCACGATCTTGAAGTACGGGGAGGTTTGAGCGGAATCATATTCAGGAGAGCACGATTCTGAGTTATGAAGAAGTTCATTTATCCTTTAGTAAAAGAAGGAACGGAATCATATTCAGGAGAGCACGATTCTGAGTTATGAGGAAGTTCAGTTGGCCGTTTTTCAGGAGAGCACGATTCTGAAGAATGAAGAAATTTCAGGAACCGAATCATATTCAGGAGAGCACGATTCTGAGTTATGAGGAAGTTCGATTACCCAGTTTCATATTCAGGAGAGCACGATTCTGAAATATGAGTATATTCAGTCATCCAGTTTCATATTCAGGAGAGCACGATTCTGAAATATGAAGAAATTCAGTCATCCAGTTTCATATTCAGGAGAGCACGATTCTGAAATATGAGTATCTTCAGTCATTCAGTTTCATATTCAGGAGAGCACGATTCTGAAATATGAAGAAATTCAGTCATCCAGTATCATATTCAGGAGAGCACGATTCTGAAGTATGAGGAAGTTCAGTTTACCCTTTTCATGTTCAGGAGAACATAATCTTGAAGCATGAAGAAGTTTATTTATCCTTCAGTAAGAGAAGAATCAGAATCGTATTCCAGGCGCCGACCTTAAATGCGAGAAGATTTATTTATCAGATAAGCAGCAGCCTCTTTATTTGAGTGCTTATCCATTCTTTGCACATAAGTCCCTTCCAACGATAGGTGACAGTTCTCCCTCGAGAAGCTTATCAGGGCAATTCCCATCAAAGTCCATTTATTTTGGCATACAGTCGGTCTTTACCTTGTATATTTGCTACGGAGTTCCGAAAAGTCCGTTTGATCCTGTCACGAGGGGTAGTTTACAGAAGCTTGGATGTTATTCCTTGCTCAATGCTCCAGCATTCTGTAATCGATCTTACAATCGTACGTGATCCAGTTTTATTTTTAGATTCCCCAGTGGAGGCCGTCTCATAGGTACCATCTCCATTCGAGGATCTCGTTCCTTTTCTAAAAGTGACAATTGGTCATTCGCACCAGTTGACTATCATTTTTAGAATTCCCCAGTGATGTACTGTGTCTCAGCGCGTCATTTTCCCCAGTGTGTTTCTTCTCGTGGCGTCTGTCTCGGTGTCGTCATGTTTCGTCAGCATTTTCGCATTCATTATTCCAGCATACGCATCATATCATAGTCATGGCATCATCTGCATTAAGTCGTTCCAGTTTTGTCCATAGCATTGCATATCGTCGCATATAAGGGCAAAATTTTCGGTTATCTATATTTAAATCTCTCCACCACGATTCCACGAGTCTCTGTCACTCAAATCGTCCGGTGTAGCCATTTAAATAGGGGCAACTGTAATACCCCAAATTTTACCCTTTCTTTTTTATTTTTATTTTAAATTCTTATTAACTTAATAAATTAACCTTTTTTTAAATCTTGTTTTTTTTAAACTAATAATAATTTAATTAACCTTTTTTATAACTTTACTAATGTTTTTTATTAACTTTTTTTTCTTTCTATTTAGTTTATTTATTTAAGTCATTTTAAGCTCTTCTTACTAACTTTTAGGATTTAGATTAAAATTTAACTTTTTTTTTCTTTTCTTTAAAGAGTAAATTTTTCATAACCTTTTTTAAATTAATTTCTAACACTTTTTTTTTTAATCAAATTCTAATACTTTTTTTAAATAAAAATCTAATACTTTTTTTTAAATAAAAATCTAATACTTTTTTTTAAAATTAAATCTTTTTTTCTAACTTTTTAAAATTAAATCTTTTTTCTAACCTTTTAAAGCTAAATCCTTTTTTTAAAGTTAAATATTTTTTTTTCTAACTTTTTTTAAAAACTAAATCTTTTTTTTCTAACTTTTATAAAGTTAAATCTTTTTTTCTAACTTCTTTTTAAAATTAAATCTTTTTTCTAACTTTTATAAAGTTAAATCTTTTTTTCTAACTTTTTTAAAAAAATTAAATCTTTTTTTCTAACTTTTATAAAATTAAATCTTTTTTTTCTCTAATTTCTTTTTAAAATTAAATCTTTTTTTTTCTAACTATTTTAAAAATTAAATCTCACCTTTGTCACTTTTTTTGTTCTTTATTATTTTTACTCTAAATTTTTCTATCTTTCATTAAAAAATAACAAAAATAGTTTTTTATTATTATTTAATTATTATTTTCGTATTTTAATTAAATCATTTTTTAAAATATTATTTTTTTCACTTTTTTCTAAATTATTCATAAAAATATCCAAAAAAAATCATAAAATAAAATATATTGAAAAAAATTTTGTTCTTTTTATAATATTTTTGATTTTAGGAATCAATAGGATTATTAGTTTTATTTTTAGTTTATTTTAATTATTTTAATCTTATTTTTTCTCTTAACTAATTATTTAGTTTGGGCTTTAAAATGGGCTTTAGGGACATTATTGACAATTTGGTGTTAACCCTAATTTGTTCCCTATATATACATGTGTTGCTTTGTTGTAAAGGGGTCAGAAGGTTTTCTTCAGAAAAGAGGAGAGAGAGGGAGAAACAAAGGAGATCCCCAGAGAAGAAAGGCGGTCGTTCCCACAACTCTTAAGAAGGATTGGAGCTCTCCAGTGTTCCCTTATTCAAACCTTTTTCACATTTACCGAAGCAAACCTCCGCTTCGCAGGTTAAATTACTAAACCTTTTGCCTTTTCATGTTTATGTGCATATTTTGCCATGTTAATGTGTTTAGGTCCGTTAAATTACTAAATCCTTTGCATTTTTCATATTTATTTGCATCCTTGCCATGTTAACCTTCATTGTTGTTTAGATCCGTAGATTTTGATCTGTATGAACCATGATTGTGTCGTATAGGATTGTTTGCATGTCCATTAATTGTCTGTTTGCATTTGCAATTCTATTGTTTTTTTTTTATCAAAACCTTTTTCAAAATCAAAACCTTTTTTATTAAAACTAAAACATTTTTTCCCAAAAAAAAACCTTTTTTTGTTCCCGTAAACATTTTTTTCCAAAAAAGCCTTTTTTTGTTCCCGTAAACATTTTTTTCTAAAAAAAACCTTTTTGTTCCCAAAAACATTTTTTTTTATATATAATTTAAACTTAACATTTTTTTTATAATTTAAACTTAAATTTTTTTAACTAAGTAATTCCATTTTAAAATTAAAACCTTTTTTTTATATATATAATTAAAATATTAAAAAAAATTAAAACATTTTTTTACATAATTAAAATATTAAAAAATTAAAACCTTTTCGTAAGGAACTCCTTTGCCGTGTCATTTTGTGTACCTTTTATTTTCTTTATTCCTGCATTTCATTTGCATGCTTGAGGTTGAGATGTGCTTGTGGTGGCCACAGCCCCACACTATTTTCCTCCCTCACTTCATTCTAAGTGTTATTACATATTTTCATATTCTTCATGTTTTCAGAAATGTTTCTTTGTTTCTTTATACCCTCTGCCTTTATTACTTTTCTTATTTTTGTACCTTAATTATTCCTCCATATAATGATTTGTCATATTTTCACATTTTTTTTACAGTTTTATCCTTCCGAAGGATTAGGTCCAGCCTTTTGGCCGCCGAGTCAATAGCCTTACCCCTTTAATGGATCAAACCCTGTTTAGCCTAGGTGTCCCGCCGTGGGCAAAATTGCTTTTATCCTAGTGTTATGCCAAAAGGGTCGCCGCACTCATTTTAGGGTTTCCCTTCATGGAATCCCTAATTTAACCCTAATTACAACTTAACAATTCAACGTAGAGATTTGGAGTTTCTACACTCCACGTAAGCGTGTCCTTAAGATGCGTTTATTCCCCTTGAGACCTTGACCACAGTCAAGAAGTTTCTAACCTCCCTATTGAGGGGAACTACGATTACTCTGATTCCACTCCCGTAAGGATACGTAGGCACAAGATGCGATGTCTTGCCGAGTAAACTTAGAATTAACCCCTTAGGTCTCTTTTCTCACTTCTAATCCTTTGTACATATACCTTAAGCAAATGAATAAAGCAAAATAATAAACATTTGAACAAAAGGTTCCTGTAGAGTACTACAGAAGTTTAGGGTGCTAATACCTTCCCTAAATTTAACCAACCCCCGAACCCTAGATCTCTCCCCGCATTGTGTTTACGATGCAAAATAGGTTTTCCCTCTTTTGACCTTTTCCTTCGGATAAATCAAAGAGCGGTTGTGAATTGAATTGCGATTCAAACTTATTAATAGTTTGTGATCCTATTTCCACCGCAACAGAGACCATTTGACCTGAGAACCCATCCAACGGGCACGATTCAATTGCGTTTTGGGAGGGAATTCTGAGAAGCGAAACACACCGTTTCATTAAACGGTGGTTCTTGGGCTTAGTGGATCCAATGGCTATGCACACCCCCAGTCGAGGCCCACTCCATTATGAACTGATTTGCATTGCTATTCTCACCGTTCATTTTTCATTTTCTGTTTGGTTTATTAATTGTTTTTCTGTTTAAATATTGGGCCAGGCGCATTGCTTTTTGTACCCCCCAGTCTGGGCCCAAGCGCATAATGAACTATATCTGTTTACTAGCTGCACCCCTCCCTTCATGTTTTCATTTTATTTTTCTCCATTTTCTTTCAAACTTTGGAAAATCATATTAAATGGAAAATTGATGATTTTTAAGTGGGAATTTTTGCTCCCATTTCATATTTTTGTCAAGAAAAATATAAAATAAAAATATTTTCCTTTCATGCATTTTTAGTATTTTTTGTACATTTTTTACTTTTATTGCATTTTAATGCTTTTATGTTGATACATGAATTTGTAGAATTTTGTTTAGGTAGTTCCCTTAACATTTTTGGGCCATTATTTTTAGGATAGTTAGATATAAGCTTTAGTTTCCCCCTGGAGTTATTACATATTTTTGTGATGAATTTTAGGTTAGTTTTGATTAGATGATTTTAGGTTGTATAGAACTAGGTTAATCCTTAACATTGGTGCACAATAACATTAGAATTTTGGGTTTATAGGTCAAATTAGACTATGGGGCATATAAGGGTATTAAGGGTAGGTATGTAGGATCCCTTAGAAATTATGTTAGGATTTAATATAGTAGTATACTATTTTTAGTTGATTTTTGTAGTTGATGATTGTTTGTGTTGCCCTTGTGGGCTTGTATTTTTGTTTGCTTTGCTTTGTGGGCTTGGAGAGCTTGGTATTGTTCTGAGGAGCATTGAGGAGCATAGTAGAAGACTTGAAGATGGATTGAGGAGCTTGAGAGCTTTATTTTGATTGTTTTGTTATTGTTTTAGGGTTAGGGATTAGGAAGAGTTTAGACTTAGATAACTTCTTTTTTAAACATGGATGGTATCTTTCACCTCCATTCCTCCCTATGATTCAAAGTCCTTCCATGGTATACACCTCTCTCCTTTGGAGGGATAAGTGATGTACCTAGGAAGTAGAACTTTTGAGGGAACCATTCCTTTGATGTTGAACCCTTATAGGTCACCTTTGGTGGTCAATAAGCAGTTCAATATCCCCAGCTTATCCAGTAAGTGATTTCCTCTGGTTTGAGTATCTTGAGAGGTGTTAAGCTTGGGCTTGAAGATGAAGACTTCAATGAAGAGTGTAGAAGAGGATGAATCCTTGAGTATTACCATTCCAGCTGAAGCTTGAAGAGCAACAAGAGCAAGTTGATACTTGAAGATCCCTGAAGATTAGGTGAAGCCTGAAGGTGGAGCTGATCAAGAAGCTGAAGCTTAAAGGAGAAGATAAGTTGAAACTTATGTTGAAGGGTTGAAACCTGGAGAAGCAAATTGATGTTTTGTCAGGAGTGATTAAAGTCTGAAGACTGAGTTGCTGTTGGAAAAGCTGAAGCTTGGGGTTGAGAGAGAAGTTGATCTGCTTTCTTTTTCTTTTCTGTATTGATGTGTTTTGTTTGACTTGCTTGATGCATTAGAATAAGTTCATATCTAGAATAGGTAGAATCTAGGAGCATGATTGCACTAGAGGTTGAGTTGCTCCCTCTGCTTGTATTGTTACTGTGTGGCTTTGCTTGCGGGTATTCGGTAGAGCCCAACTCCCTTGCCCATGTGGTTTGTTTGCCTGATGGCATTTTATCTTCATTTTCTTCTGTATGATTGCAGTTTACTGTTATTGCTTGATAGCATGTTGTTTTATATTTTAGTATGATTACTGTTATCCATTCTGGCTTGAGGTTGAGATGAGCTTGTGGAGGCTGAAGCCCCACACACATTTCCTCCCTCACTTGCATTGCATGCATTTTACTGTTAAGCTGATGCTTTGTCTGTTTTGGTGTATCATTGACATGATCCCTTAGGACTCTCATTTCCTTTGATAAGGAATTGATGATAGAATTTTAGGTTGAAACCTATGCATGACAACTTCTAGGAGTTCCCTGTTCAAACCTCAACCATAGGATGAATCCATGGCATGACAATAGTAGGACTTGATAGTCTCCCTCCTAGTTGGGTCTGTTCTCTTCTCATCTCAAAACAATTTAAGATACAGTAATCATGAATGATTTCTTTCGTACGTTACGAGCCTTAAGCTATCTGAGAAAGGATTGTGGGAGAGTTTCTTTTCCACAGTCTGGATGTTTAGTATGGTACCCTTTGGGTGACATGCGACGCATTCACTCTCAGGTCATAGTCTCTAGTGCGATTGAAATCGCAAACACAATAAAAAACACTTCTTTCGTAAAGGACAGGAAATAAACCGTAGTTTCCCGAACTACGTGAGCTCTGATCTCTCATACCTGTTGAGAGTACGTAGGCACAAGATGGCGATGTCTTGGTGAGCTACCTTCCTCCATAACCCGTCGTAGGCCGAACTACGTTGACTCTGATTTCTCGTTCTCTGATGAGAATACGTAGGCATAAAGCGCGATGCTTTGCCGAGTCATTTTTCTTTTCTTTTTCAGCCAGTCTTGATAGGTAGATAGAATAAAACCAACCCGTCCAAGTAAACACAACAAGCGAGGATCCCGTCGAGTACGACGGACGTGAGGGGTGCTAATACCTTCCCCTTGCGTAACCGACTCCCGAATCTAGACAATGGTTGCGACGACCTTGTCTTACCCTTTTTCTTCAGATTTTTTCGATCGTTTTCTTTTCCGCTCTGGGGGATAAATAACGAAAGGTGGCGACTCTTCTGTCATGCCGACACCTTATTTTCGCGCAAGCGACAGAGGCATGTCCTTTTATGAAAAATTTTAAACTGAAAAGCCAAGTGGAAAAAACGTTTGAGATGTGTGAGGTGTTTTTTAGAGTTTGAAAAACACTTAGAGATGAGTTAAAGTATTTTTGGATTTTTTTGAGAAAAGAGATTTTAGTTTTAAGAAAAATACTCTACGTACGGTTGAGGTTTGAATTTGCGTGGTAGCGATTGCAAAAGACAATCAACTTATTAGGGAAGTAACCACTTGACGTTGGATCAAGGGTTTGAGAAAAAGTTAAGTCGATTTCTAGTCCCTAAGGGTGCTCCTAGTAAACGAAACCACAATCAAATAAAGAGAGAAAATGTGTGCATGAGGTTGATGGCGATTCTAAAAAGCAAACGACTTACAAGGGTTTAAAAATGGTTTGATTAAATCAATAATTAGTTTAAAAATCAATTTAGGCGTGAACGAAAATAAGATGTATGCAAAATATTAACATCACACATCAAATGAATCAAAATGTAATTAAAAAGAAAAGTGTGCAGATTAAATCATGATGTAAATATGCGAATCAAGGTCGCGTGCGCGAGAACGTGCAAAGGCTATCACAAAAAATCAAATTCGATATAAAGACAACGACGTTGAATCATTGAAAAATAATACAAATTGAAATAGTAAATTGCTACCTCATTAGCGGTCATCGCAAGTCGAATAAAAAAACAACGAGATAATCACATATTGCAAATCGAAACACGAATAGGTAAGCACAAAAAGTGGATTTCTACTATGCTACCAACGAACGCGGGTAAAATTGAAATACAACAATAGATTCGTACATAGACCCATGAAAATCAACCATTAGCTTGCTACACATAACATGATCATCGCAATATAGATCAAAATCGTGCGGATCTAAATTTATCGCAAAACAAAAGAAATTTTAAATGTACTATAAAAACCAAACAAGGTTGCTAACGCTAAAATATGATCATTGCAACTAGATCGGACGAACGTAAATGTCACACATCATACACACAAATATGCGAGGAGTGTGTCGACATACCTCGATTCAAATAATCTAATTAAGTCATAAATAAAAATCGTACAAACATACTATATATATATATATATATATATATATATATATATATATATATATATATATATATATATATATATATATATATATATATATATATATATATATATATATATATATATATATATATATATATATATATATATATATATATATATATATATATATTAACCTTACGTTAACCTTGAAGATATTTATATATATAACTGTATATATCCTATTTGAATAAGCATAACATGAACTGCATATATACTAAATGAAAAAACCAAAGTGAAAATGAACATATGTCTATATCTTGTGGAAAGGAAACCCGTACTGTTGGAATGCAAGTAGCAAACATAGAGTGATACAGAAGGAATAGGAAATCTGGAACGTACCGCCGCTTATGCTCTTTTCTCTTCCGGTCCTCCTTTTCTTTCGGTGATGCTAACATGTATATATATATATAAATATCAAATAAAATTAACTCTAAATTGTCAATAATGTTCCTAATATTTATTTTTGAGCCTAAACTAAATAAAATTTAAACAATTAAAATAATTGAAATAAAATTAAGATAAAAAACTAAAAATCCTATTTATTTATACTAAAAATTTAGACGAGAAATGTAAAAATAAACGGACTCTAAATAAATAAAAGTAAGACGCCGAATTGCTCAAAAAAATAAATCAAGTACATAAAAATGATCAGCGCAAAATAAACGACTCAGAAAAATACTTCATTTTGTCAAATTTTAAAATAAATTTTGACCCGTTAAGATGCTCAAACTAATCAAAACGCCATCAAACTATAGTAGAAAAATAAAATGAGTACGCCAAGTCAAACTACATGAACCGTAGATTAATATAATTAACATTTGCACACTCGATTTTGAATTTTTTTTGTCCACAGGTTTTACGCACAATTGATATTTAGTTTGACCGGTCTGTCTGTAAATCCATGAAATTATTCTGGCTAACATTTTAAGCACTACACGGGATGAAATGCATGCATATGATACAAAGTAAAAATAAATTCAGAGAAGTGAAAATTTTAAAATTCCCAGACAAAATTGGGGTATGACAGATGCCCCTATTTAATTAACTTGAACCAAAAGGTATGAATGCTAACGGTCTTCATACATTCATGGTGCAAAATAATTAAATACAAAAAGACCCCAAATGTTGTCTAAGAATGAAAGTGTGGTGAGTTTTAAAAGAAATCAGATCAATATCGGCCCTCGAATGGACAATAAACAACTTACAATAACAAAAGTTAACGACACCAAAAGGATGACGGTAAACTTAAAACTGTAAAGGCCGCTGATACCAAAACATTATCACCAAAATCAACAAAGCTGACTATCACCAAAAGGATGATAGTGAAGAGACACAACTCGCTATTACTGAAAGGATAATAGTAAGTACACAATCTTTAAAGATTACCGACACCAAAAGGAAGAAGGTGACAACACCATTTGCTATCACCAAAAGGATGGTAGTAAATACACAATTGTAATGATCACAGACATCAAAAGGAAGAAGGTAACAACACAATTCTCTATCACCAAAAGGATGATAGTAAATCCCCAACTCTAAAGATTATCAACATCAAAAGGATGAAGGTAATGACACAATTCACTATCACCAAAAGAATGATAGTAACTTCCCAACACCAAAAGGATGAAGGTAAGAAGATTAAACAACCAAACTGTCTATCACCAAAAGGATGATAGTAGGTACATAATTTCTATGACCGCTAATCGGTCACCATTCTTATTGTGTTTCCGTCACTTGTTCGGCATTTCATCCATGAATTGGTAATGTTTGTTTAAGTCTTTTTATTGTTTTTGAGTAAATTATACTGTTTTATGTTTTTCTCAAATTTTATGTTTTCTAGTGTTATGTCATGTTTTATTGCATTTTATGTGTTTGGTTGTAGTTCTGATGATTTCAGGTCCATACAGAAAAGGCCAAAGGACTCGGGTGAAGAAATTGGAGTTCCGAGAAATTGGAGGAGATTTTAGAAGCAAGCTAGAGGCCTGACACGGGCCGTGTCAGGAGGAAGCCTAGAAGATGAAGTTTATGTGTGGACAGGGGGCTGACACGGGTGCCCGTGTCAGCAAGTCTGGGCAAAAGCAGTTTTGTTTGTGAAGAACCAGAGAGCCAACACGGATGCCCGTGTCGCTTGACACGACCCGTGTTGGCATGGACGTGTCAACTCATATTTTTCTGATTTTTATGGCATTTGTGGCCCTGAGGGTATTTTTGGAAATTCCTTACTACTGTGTTGGACCGGGGGGTTATTTTAGACGCGTTCTGAGAAAGAAAATGGACTTTTTGACTGGAGAAGAGAATATGATAAAAAATTAGAAGATCAAGAACACAAGGGAGAACTGAAGGTTTTCAGGTGGAAACACAATTGAAGATCAAGGCATCCTTCTTATCTTGTAATGTATAATTTCTACGTTGTAATTTCTCTGATTATTATGAGTAGCTAAATCCCCCAATGCTAGGGGGTGTCCCTGAATTGCTTATGTAATGATATTGTTTCCTTTATTTGAATGAAATAAGTGCTAATTTTATTAATCAAATTTTATTGTTCATTATTCTTACTGCTTTTTCAATCGGACATATCGATTTAGATTTACGGTTAACCTTAGGTCGGATAAACCATCGTTAACACAATTTGATTGATAATGCTTCAATAGATATTACCTAGGACTAGGAATACCCTGTTACACTTGGAACACTGTTGACATTATTTTCAATGCTTGATTTTAAACTAATTGCCTATGAACATAGTAATTAGGTTATGTGATTAAGAGGTTTTCTCACTAAGGATTTAAGAGTAAACAAATTTCCAGTCAAGAACTTGATAATTTGAGCTATGTCTTTGAAATAAGGATTGATATTGTTACAAGGAAATTCATACACTACCCCTAGTGTGCTCTCATATTTGTCAAAACTCTATTCTATCTGTTGCCTTATTTTTATTATTGCATTTTTTAATAGTTATCGCTACTTGAAAATGCAACGACGGAGAGGCGAAAAAGAAAAGACAGAAGAGTCGCCATTGAACTTTATTTATCCCATGATGGGAAGGGAAAACATCGAGAAAACCCTAAGAAAGGAATGAATAAGATGGTCTTGAAACCACGAGAAAAGGTTCAGAATCCGGTTATGCAAAGGGAAGGTATTAGCACCCCTCGCATCCATCATACTCGATGGGTACCATTTGTTTGTCTATGTGCAAAGGTATTTGCTAAAGATTATTGCTATGTAAGTGTGTTCTAAGGGAAGAGAAGAAGGTTGGAAACAGGGAAAAGAGAAGATGAAAGAGGGAGGAGAGGCTCGGTAGGACCTCGCGGTCCCATGCCTACGTATTCTCAACAGGTATGAGAAAGTCAGAGTCAACGTGGTTCGGGGAACTACGGATAAAAGACAGGAAAGTGTGCTCGGCAAGGATTGGGGCTCTTGTGCCTACGTATCTTTACTTAAAAGAAGTAATGAATCAGAGCAGCCATAGTTCGGCCTACAGTTAACTGGTGATTTTGTGGATGATGCTAACATACACATTCTAGCAGTTAGGTGTATTGCAACTCACATGTGGAGTCTTAGGCGTTACCTGTTTGCGGTAGAACATCATAACATATCCTTTTGAAAAGAGAGTTTTCGCCATCGAGGCAAGATGTCACATTTGATCTGTGGAAGTTGTTTTTAGGGATGAAATAGGTCCTCAGATAGTAACCCCTTGCGGGTAGTACCCAATTCTTTATCTCAAAAGAGTTATTGTGAAAATAGTGTGGTGAACATAGTCACATCTTCGTATTGAAAGACGAGTATCGGGACCACACACTCTAAAGTGAGTATCCTGACACTCGGAGAGGAAGATGTTTGCACTTAATTTTCTCTTTTAGTTCAATACAAAGAGAACTTCATTCTCTTTATTAAAGATGTTTTGGTCTCGAATGGTAAGCGCTTTATGACAGTGAAGCCTAAAGGTAATGTCAAGCACTCGGGATAGGAGAAGGCCTATGCCTAACCACTCCACAGCCATTCAAGTTTTATTGGGAAAAAGAGTTTTGAAAATGCACTCGGTACGAGACCAAGGTTTTAGGGGAAAAGTTGTAAAAGAGAATAGGTGGTGAATTGGTTTGACAGTTGATTGAGAAAATCCGCTTGACGTTGGATCAAGGGTTTGACTTGTATTTACGTGTAAAAACATGATGGAATGGTAGTGGGTTTGAAAATACCTCGACGACGAGTCGAGGGTTTTGATTTAAAATGGAACCGGCTTGACGATGAGTCATGGGATAAGGTGTGAGAAACGATACTAGTCCCTAGGGGTGCTCCTAATATCGAGTCCACAATGAAGTGTAACAGTGTGTGTTAGGTTGATGGCGAATGCGGACGAGCATTCGACTTACAAAGGGGTGTTTGAAAGTGGCTCGACGACGGATCGATAATTAGTTTGAAAACGGTTATACTAGTCCTTGGGGGTGCTCCTAGAAGATAACCACAGTCAAAGAAATACGAAATACGTACATCGAAAATGGGAGAGGGGTACATGCAAATTACACGAGATTGCACGAAATAAAATGTCTCATTGTCAGGTATCCCAAGAGAAAGCTATGTGTGTGCAATGTGTCCTAAACTAAGCCTTGAGCAAAATTCGGGCACAACGCCATGCTAGGGTTCTTGAAAATATCCCATGATCCGACACTCGGACAAATAACCAACAGTTCACCAATTTAGGGTTTTATGGTTTCGATAGTTTATTTGGTGTTTTGAAAGAATGTGAATAAGATAGAAAATGAATATGAATATACAAGATATGAATTATACAGGGTATATAACAATATATACAAGGATATTCACAATAATATATCAAGATAAATATTAACAAGTATATGGACAAGATAATATAATCGAGATAATACTGACTGAAAAGTAAAGCAGTGTATATTTGACATAAAATAAAGTTAGTGGTTAGTTTGTTAGTGAATCGAATCGGGGCGAAGTGTAATGCTAAACCTTCATAGCTTGACTTATGATGAAAGTCGAACTATAGGAGGTCGCGTAAATTGATATTCATGCTATGGAAAAGATAGAGAAATGATGTTGAGGATCATTCTCTGATTTAATCGTGTCGTGCAGACAAAAGAAGGGTGGGATCTCGTCTTAATCACAAACTCGTGTTAAATAATCGAGGGAAACCTCTCACGATCCCAAAGTATAGAAAAATGATCTGAATGATCATTTTCTACATATATGAAATAATTAAGGTTATCAACCTTGAAAACCAACATTCGTGAATCGAAGACTTCACAGATCCAGAAAATTAAATAAAATCGAAAATGAAGAAGAAATTGAAAGAGAAAAGAGGGTGGCCTCAAACAAGCCGTTATCTATCAATAATTTGACCGATAATGATTTTAGAGGTCTCGTCATCGACCCCAAAAAATGAAACTAAAGTAAATCCAAGACTAAATCAAGATAAGGCGAAGAAAGTGGCATAAATGAAAATCTGGAATGATTTAATGAACCAAAAACCAAAATATTTAGCAAACGTTTTCATTTTAAAATAAAATCACTAAATAAATTATTAAAGTTCTAAGAACATATTTTTAAAAAAATTGTTAAAAAATTCTAAAAAAATTTAATAGAACAAAAGTTAAAAAATTCTAAAAACTTAATAGAACAAAAGTTTAAAAAAAATTCTAAAAACTTATCCTAACAAAGGGGGGGGGGGGGTCTGAATATGGAAGGGTGTGAATAAAATAATGAGGAAAAGTTGGGAATCATTTGGGCTCCAAAGAGCCCATCATCCCAAGACATGAAACGAGAAGAGGTAAAAGAAAAATAAAATAAAAAAAGGAACAAACGTATGGGCCGAGCCCATGAATTATGAGGTGTTGTAATACCCCAAATTTTGCCCTAAGATTAGGCGTCTCATCTCGCATTTCATTTTTTTTACAGTGCATTTAATTAACCGCTGACGGGTTCGTGCAGTTGTTTGATTTTTGCAGGAAAAGTCGCATTTGGGCGCTCTTTAGTTCATGAAGGATAAAATGGTCTTTTGTCTGCATTCGGCCGTCAATTTACGAATTTTTGAGTTGTGGTCTTAAATTTGGGTCGTTTGATTTGGTTGATGTGAGTTATGGCCATTTGATCCGGTTGATGGGAATTTAACAGAGGTAGTGGCAGAAACGGGATTAGTCGGATAAACGGGAAGAGTTAGGAATTGGTAGGAATGGGTTTTCATTTCATTTTTCATTTCATCTTTTTAAATTAATTTCATTGCATTTTTTAATCAATCATATTTCATCTTTTTTTAAATTACTTTTATTGCATTTCAATTTCATTTCTATCTTAAGAACCATTGCATTTTTAATAATTTCATTTCATCTCTATTTTTTATTAAGTCCACTTTTCAATATTTTCTTTATGCATTCTTTTTGAAGTTTTATAATACTAATTATTTGCATATTAAAAAAAAAGTATATAATAATAAATAAAAATATTTTAAGGAAAATAATAAAGAATTTTTATTAGAATTAAATTCTTTACAACAAAAATTACAAAAGAAAATATATAAATAAAATTGACAAAAATAATAAATTACAAAACTCCTAAAAATTCTAAAGCTTCCGATTTCTTCGACTTTTTCCGAGCTTCCGATTTCTCCGAACCTGCAAGAATAATCAAAACGAGTACAGTTTAATCGGTTAGTTTTGACACCCTCAGAGTAATATCATCATCGGGTGTCGGGAGGGCAACAGATTACTCCGAAGCCGGCTCCCGATCCGATTCTCTGCCAATGGCCAAAATCGGCAGTATTTTCTTCTTCCGAGGCAACTGAGAGAGAGAGATAAAAAGTTTTTTCAGAAAAAGTGTTTATCCAAGAAAAGTGCTTATTTGAAAATTGGAAAAAGCACTTATTCAAAAAGCGCTTTTAGCCAAACACAACATTTCCGGAAAAATCAACGGATCCCACAAGCAAACAGTCAGCATGATTTGTTCCGAAAACTCCTACAAGCAAAGCCAAAGGTTTGAAAGCCCAACAGCGTAAGCAACTTGTCACAAATATCACAAGAATCCAGCCATCAAACCGTCCAAGACCAACAAGCAATGACCATCGTTCAAAGTTCATCCGATAAACTCGCTAAAAACATATCAACACCCAAAGTGCATCCGGCCCACAAACCAACGAAACAAAATCATATAAATGGTTTTCAGATCGGAAACCCTAAGAAAGGAGCGCCAACGGTGACAATGCAAGGGTTCAGAAGTAGATGGATTCATCATCACCCCCCCCCCCCCCCCCCCCAAATGAAAAAAATGGCGCCGTAAAGGCTTCGAGAAGACGTTCAGACTCAGGAGATTCAGAAGAATCTTCATCATTGTCATCCAACAGGTTCAGAAAAGCTAAAAACACTCCTCATCATCACCTTAACGACATTGCCAGAAAAAAGAAGAGGAAGGAAGCCATCAAGAGACGGATACGTGAATCCGGAAAAGGACGGAGGGAGCTCTAGGGAAACCCAAAGCTCAACCTCAAATCATCTCCCACCCGCGGCTGGGTTCAGAGGGGAACATCTCACCATCATCACCCCGCAAAGCACCGTCTAGAACCTGGACCACAGGTAAGGTTTGTGTTTAACTTACCCTTTTCTATTACGATTTTTCAGTGAAGGCCTCGAAGAGAGCACCGTTGAACAGCCATGAGTAAATCAAAGCAAAAGAAGGCTCTGAGACATGCATGCAAAGAAGAAGAAAATTTTCGCAAAAGCTTCCATGGAGGACATCGGCGGCGCCGTTTAGAAGCAAGGAAGAAGAAATATGTCAAACAAACCCTAGAAGGGCAATGAAAGGATCAAAAGGCTTCCATATCCTTTAAATGATCGTTCCAATTCCTCCGTTTACTATTTTTTAGTTTTTGTTTATTTTTGTATTTTTCTAGTATTGTATTGTTTCTCTTAATAATTTCCTCTAATTATTCTAACCATTTGATTAACGCTGACAACTGGTAATTAAGTGGGTGGTAGTTTTAGTTAAGTGATATGTTAATAATTCATAGGTAGATTCTAAAAAAAAAGGGGAGAACATTTTTTATCATTAAAGACTTTTAGTTATAATAAAATTAAGACGGATTTTTCTTCATAAAAAACCTTAAATTTAAAATATTTTTCCTTAATTAAATTAAAATTAAATTCTTATTAAAAATAAAAAATTAAACTAATTTCTCCTTTTAATTGCAAAATTAACTTCTCCTTTAAATGAAATTTCAAAAATAAAGTTATTGATCTAGCCGTTTCATTTTCGTCTAACCCTCGTTAATTTGTTTGTTTCAGCTTATCATTATTAGTTCATTTGTTCGTTTTTGTTCCATGAATGTAATTTACGCAAGGCCATGGTTGCGGTTATTTTTATTTTCGCATTTTATGGATTTGTAATTTACGCGAGTGATCATCGCGATGCTTTCCTTCTTTATTTCTGCACTTTAATTCTGTCGTACGATAATATTTGTCCTTTGCATGTTTTTACCGTTGTTCACCCTCCGAAGGATTGGGTCTAGCCGTTTGACCGCCGAGTCAATAACCCTAACCCTTGACCGTTTCAAAACCCTAATAGCCTAGGCATCCCGCCGTGGACGAAAATGCTCTTTACCCTAGCTTTAGGTCAAAGAGTCGCCGTACTCTGCTTTAGGGTTTCCCGCCGTGGAACATTTAGTCAACCCTAATTTCAACTAACTGTTTCAACGTAGAAATAGGAGTTTTAGGACTCCACGTAAGCGCTTCCTTAAGAAATGCGTACTCCCCTTGAAACCTTGACCATAGTCAAGAAGTTTCTAACCTCCCTCTTGAGGGGAACTACGGTTACTCTGATTCCATTCCCTACCTCGGATACGTAGGCACAAGATGCAAATCTTGCCGAGTAAACTTAGGACTAACCCTTAGGTCTTTTAGGTCACTTTAACCCTTAGCAATGTATACCTCAAGCAGATAATAAAGAAAATAGCAAAAATAAACAAAAGGTTCCTGTAGAGTACTACAGAAGTTTAGGGTGCTAGTACCTTCCCTAAGCTTAACCAACCCCTTACCTAGGTCTCTCCCCACATTGTGTTTACGATGCAAAAATAGGTTTTCCTTCTTTTGACCTTTTCCTTCGGATAAATCAAAGTCGGTTGTGAACTAAATATGCGATTCAAATTAATTAATAATTTGATATCATATTCTAACCGCAATAGGTGTGATACCGTCTCACACATGTCTCTAAAAAAACAGAGAGGCATCACAAAGGTCATAATACCCAAAACAGGTTTCATCATCTCCATCTCTGAAACATCTTCAGGAGAAAGAAAAAAACAATGTCGAACAACACATCAGACTTTTCACGCTTCAAATCAACACTCCTCATCGTGTAATCAAACCCAAGAAACTACACTTTTCTCAATTCCTCTCACGGATGCTCCGCCTCAAAAGCTCTCGTTCGGGTTCAAGTTCGTGAGTTTCGCATATCTCCTACTTTTCAAATCGCCCTCTCTTCTTCTTCTCTGTTTTGGATCTAAAATGGGTTGCTTTTGGTTGGTGAAGGAAGGTGAGGTTAGGCTTAACGAAGGTTACATCAAATTGCAGTTTGAGAGTTGAAGAAGAGATATGGAGTTGTCACGGTTTTACGGAAGGTTGTGGGTTCTTTTTCATGGTTAATGGTGGATGGAGATGTTTTGTGCAGGTTGTCCTAGTTGTGTGGTTGTGTTGACAGGGTGATTTGAGTTTTTAAGAGGGATGAAGGTTGTATAATGGTTTATGATGGTTTTTTAGCAGAGGAACGGTTTTCAGTGAACAAAGACGGGTTCGCCCCCCTTTCATGGAGGTCCTTTTGTCGAGGTATATGATATGCTCTCCTCTTTCTCTGCAATTTTTTTTCTGGCCATTATGTTGTGTTAATTCCCTCTTTTTATTTGCATAGTGGATGCCCTCTTGTGGACATAAGTGGCATCTTGGTTAGGCCCTTGGTGTATGTACGACCAATACTAACCTCCTTTATGCATCACACTGAGTTTTTATTTAGACCGTTGCGTGTTTTTTTTTTTTGCAGGTAGAAGATAAAGGCCTTGTCTAGGTAATGCTGTGAATTATGAGCGAATTCGTACAAGCTGAAAGAGCGCAACTTTTGTCAGCTTTTATTTTGTGCGTGACGGTCCGCTAAAGGCGTAGGTGGGTATTGCATTTGTTTTACATGTAATCTCAGCTAGAAATTCCTAGAAAGTGACTTCAACAATTATTGTTTTATGCGTGAGTCATGTGATACTGCGTGTTTTTCGTGGTTGCAAGAAGAGGCTTTCATTTATTTTCAATTTTTGTTGTTGTAATGGGCCAAATTGGACTTTTGTGTATAATGAGACTTTGAGTTCTCTTTTATTTTTTTGTAGGGAATTAATGATAAGAAGGCATGGTAATGATATTGTATTTATAAAAAAATGTCAATGTGAAATGGGATTCGGATATGGATTTAAAGAAATTGATATGGACATGGACTTAAATATGGACGTGATATTGGATGTGGATTTAGAAAAAAGAATGGATAGAAAATAGAAAATGATCTCTGAATATTGAAAATGAATTCTCCCCTTAAAACCACAGGCGCACACCTCAGCTGAGCTCAAAATAACATTTGAACTGAAACCTCAAATACGCCAAAGACTAATTTCTAATAAACTCTGAACTAATCCTCGATTCCAAAAATGATTTGATTCACGATAATCCTTAACCATGAAGTGCTGAAGATTTTAATATAACCTGATAACCTGGTACATACATATCTTGAATTAGGTCAAAATCACTAACAGAGCCTCAGACTCACATTATTTGAATTATGCTCGTCCTGGTCTTGATCTTTAAAACACATTCTTTCCTGACCAAGATTAGGTCAAGACCTCTCGAACTGAAAACATCACTGCACACACACTTGGCCTGACAGACCTTAAATGAAAGTAACACATTTTTTTTTTAAAATTTTGAATAATGGTTAGTGGGTAGATGTACAAATGAAGGTATACGAGTAGGGGAAATTTGGGGTGTGATAGATGCCCCTATCTAATTGGCTTAGACCACGCGAAGTGAAATGCTACGACGTTCATTCTTTTGAGGTAGAAGACGATTAGATATGAAGAGGACTCCGAATTTGTCTGAAAAGAAGAAAGTGTCTGGGAAGTGAAATAACGAATCAATGTCAACCCTCGGGTAAACACTGAGTAATTTGCAAAAGGTCACCATCACCACAAGGATGATGGGATGAAACACAAACGGCCACTACCACCAGAAGGATGATGGTGAGCATGCGCACACATCCCTGACACCAAAAGGATGCAATGTTCCATTACCAAAAGGATAACAGAGAACATCCACATAATTTGGCACCAAAAGGATGACAGACCTATCACCAAAAGGATGATGTTGCAAACTCACACCGATCACTACCACCAAAAGGATGATAGAGAAAAATGCATACAAAGCCCTGACAACATAATGCCTATAATGTTAAATCAATTAGTTTCTAGAATGGTGTTGGATAAACCTTGGATTGATTGAATTGGGTTGGAAGACAGTGGCAAAAATTTGAAATCCCGCAGCATTTGCTAGCTTGCTCGCTAGGCGAGTCTGTAGCGAGTGTTCGCTATGACTTCGTTAGGCGAGTAAGGTAGCGAACATGACAGTAACTTGTTTTTTATGTTAATTGCTAATCTGTTGCTGCTGTTTGTTGTTTTTCTGATGTGATTTGTGCAGATAACCTCAGGATCAAGTGCTGGCAAAAAGAGAAAGGTCGGGAGCACATCCCGTCCTGTAACCATTCAATTCGACACGGATAAGTTTGTTAGACCCAAGCAAGCCGCACGCTATGTGGCATTGGAGAAAAGGAAAATTCTACCTGAGAAGAGGTTTGTGATCAACGCGCAGGGCGACTACCGAACATTTGCGGGGTTGATTCATAGCAAAAGGTGGGACAGACTGATCTCTCCACCCGAAAGTTATAATATCGAGATAGTGCGTGAGTTTTACGTGAACGTGCTGCCTGATGATGACAAGTCTTTCACGTGGACAACAAGAGTGTTAGGCTGTCAAATTGCTTTTGATCTGGATGCTATCAACCCAGTGCTTGGTGAGCCGCTCCATCAGAGAGTAAATGAGTTAGATACGTATACTAGAGACCTGAGGACCTTCCCTAACACTGATAATATTTCTGCTGCCCTGCTGCTTGAGCGAAAGAGTGTTGAGAGAAACTAATATGGGATGGCAGTGAGGTACCATAAGGAGGACATGAATCCCTTAGCTCAGCTAATCTTGATGTTGGTTTTGACCAACATTAAGCCCAAGTCGCATACATCAACCGTGCCGATCCCAGTGGCACACTTGGTTCACAGCATTCTGACAAATGTTCAAATTGATGTGGCGCAGATAATTGCTAGTGAGATGAAGACAGTGGTTGAGAGTAGGCTGAAGTCTGGGGCGCGAGTTAATTGCCCCGTGGCTTTTCCTTGCCTAATCATGGCTTTGTGCTCACAGTCAAGGATGAAGCTTCCTACCCGCAATTTAGTGAAGATCCCGCCCACAATCGATGACAGATATGTGGAAAAGTATTGCAGGCCCAAGAACTCCAGAGGAACAGCTGCTGATGATACCAGGACTACTGATGGTTCTGGTGCTTTTTCTCAGGGGTTCGACCCTTTTCAACAGGCAGTGTGTAACTACAACTGGGATTGGATGGCAGCAACTCAGCGTGCCATTGTGGATATTCATGACTCAATGAAGGTACTTCAGCTTCAAATCTGTGACCCTTCATTTGAGCGTCTGATGATGACGCGTGATCAGTTTCTGCAGCACGCGGGCTGGCCTGAGGACATGCCTGTTTTCAGAGAGGGGCGGGTGTCTCTAGTGGTCCAATTGATGATGATGCTGATGCTGATGATGATGATGCTGATGATGATGACGATGATGGTGATGATAAGGAGTATGAGTCCGATGAGGACTAAGTTTTCTTTTATGTTATATTTTATTATTCTTGTATTTTCAGATACTTTGGTTTTAGTTGTACTTTTTGGGGTGTTTTGTCCCCCCCACACATTTTTATTTATATTTCTTGAAGTAATGTTTATCATTTTGTTTTAAATTATGGTGTTTGGTTCAATTCCTTTTATTTAATTAATTTTTTTTGGTTGATTGATGATCAAACCTTCTAGATTGATTGCTCTCTGAAAGAAGTATTCAATGAAGGTGCATCCGAGCTTGGATGGAAATGTTAAAAATAACAAGCGAATGATGCTAAGGTACATGGTTACCTTTGGTTAGAACTTTAGAATGCATGAAGAACTTTATTCTTGTTGTAATTGAATATTGTTCTTTTTGCAACATAATTGAATGAATGATTCACTTAGGACTTAAAACCATAAATTGTGAGGAAATCTCCATTGTACAAATAAATGTTGGATTATAATAAACTGTGTTGATTCTTTTAATTCATGCTTTGTCTTTTATTATTGTGAATTTGTGGAAGCAATTAGAAATGATCAAGGCACTTGTTTCTTTCGAGCACAACCAGTTCCAAATACAAACTACCCGTGAGCAGAGAGTATTCGTGAACCCCTTTGAGCTTAAACAGTTGAATCTCAGCTTGAAACAAAGCGAGACTTCAAAATCTTTTTCTTGAAACCCTGAAATTTTTTGATATTTGTTCTTTTGCCGTAAAAAGTCAAGAGCATTCACTTTGGGTAAGTAAAAGATAAGTTGGGGAGAACGGAAATGAAAGTCGGTAGGTTAACACAACTCTGAATAACCAAGCAAGCATAGAAAAAAGAAATAGAAAAACATTTGTTTTGTGAATATTGTACTAAAAAAAATAAAGAAAAGAGAAATGAAATGAATGCTTGCTTGGAAGAAAAATAGTGGAAAATAAAAAGAGTTGTGAAAGTTTCAAACGAGATAGAACGAAGTCGGATGTGTGAAGAGTTTGTACAGTGAATGTCTCTTTTGCATCGAAATTTCGTTTTCAATGGCCTTAGATATGTCACTTGTTTGTAAATCTGACCAAGCTACAACCAGAAAAGACCTTATTGATCTTCGTGCTTCCGCATTTTCATTTATAATTGTTAGACATTGTATGAATTGAATTGAGTTTTGCATTGTTTGTTGGAGAGTGAAATTATGCCCACGGTTGTAAACACATGACTTCTTCAATCCTTTTTCGAAGAGGAGAGATAGGGTGATTCATTCAGGATAGTATTGTTGTTGATTGATACATGTTTTGCATTGCTATAAGGTTTTAGTTCTTGTGTATTGTGTTGTTCTAACCATTGGGAACTCGTGTCTGGTTGATTCTCTTGTGTTTGAGCCATTTGATCCGAGTTCGGAGAAATCTTTTTCTTTAAGCGAATCCTCTTGTTCTTCAAGAGGCATACTTTGCTTGAGGGCAAGCAAGATTCTAGTTGGGGAGAGTTGTTAGATGCCCAATTTTGCTTATTTGAGCTTCCAAATATGGGCATTTAACACTCCTTTTTGTTGAGAAAATGTTCAAAACCGCCTTGCTTTTGTTGATATGCAACATTATGTGAAATGCTCTTGGTACCTTTGATTTGTGTGTTATTGTGCAGTATTTAGGCATGAAAGAGTAGAACTTGAAGACACAAGAAAGATGGCAAAGGAATCAAGAAAGAAGACAAGCAAAAGCAAGCTTGCTAGCACGTTCGCTAGGCGAGTGAGGTAGCAAAGTGTTCGCTAGGCGAGCAAGTAGAGAGCTGCTAGCGAACACTCCCAGACTTGGACATAATTAAATTGATCAGCTTTGCTTAGGGCGAGGAAGGCAACGAAGGACTCGCTAGGCGAGCACCTAGCGAGTAAGTCAGCGAACGCTTCCAGTAGCAACATCTCAGACCTTGCTAGCATGTTCGCTGGGCGAGCAGGTAGCGAACGCTCGCTATGACCTTGCTAGGCGAGCAAGGTAGCGAGCGTGGCAGAGCAACACTTTATTTGTCTATAAGTAGCATGGGCTATTTTTGTAAAAAATATCTTTTTTTCTGCTTTTTTTCAACCACTTTGTTTTGTTTTTCTCCAAGGGAGATATTTGTGACCTAGAAACCCAATTCCTCACTATTCTTCATCTCTTAACAAGATCTTCCAAAAAGAAGGTGGATTCCCATCCAAACTCGATTCTTCGACTCGGATGTTGATTAACCTTCTCCCCAAACTTCTTGTGCAAGCTACCATGAAAATGAGTAGCTAAGTCCTTCATTTTGTCAAGGTTAGATGTAGATGATCACAAGCTTTGTATGTAAATGGTATGATCTTCATTTGTAAACTCTTTAATGATGAATATATGGTGAAAACTTTGTTTTATTGTTAACTCTTTGTATTGGTTTATGATTGAAAGGTATTTTCCAACTCTTTACCTAGGTTTTCATCCATCTATGTTCTTGAGCTAGAGATAGTCTTGAATGTGGTTGTTCACTAAAATATCAAAACCTAAAAGTTGTCATTTTGATAGATTGTGTGAGAAATCAACAATGGATCAAAATAGGAAAAACCACAATATGTGTTAGAAATAAACACATTGAGAGGATATTGTGAATGTGTTTATCATCTTACAGAGTTTATGAGTTTTGTTGATAGAACATATACATGCAAAGTGATCGTCGAACCCTAACTTTGACAATCTTTCTCAAATCGTAAAACCTAAACTTTTACCGCATTTATTACTTTTTCTATGCAAGCTACCGTAACGAAAAACCAAAACCCCCCTTGTTACTATAAGTTAAAAACTTGACAACTGTAGAATGGCGGAAATATCTCATATTCCCTGTGGAGACGATAACAAACCCCGATACTCTATCACTGTTCTAACAGAGGGTCAGGTAACTTAATTCTCTTACTCTCTCTCTGTACTTGCTTCCACTCTTCCCATCACTTACTTTGATATCAGAGTGTGTTTCAGGTACACCCCCTCCTCTTCCATATCTTTGGTGGTCAGCTAGCAGATCAATGACGTGTGGCAAGTCACTGATTCCCTTCTGGTCAGGTACGATCAATGGCGCCGTCTGTGAGAACTAAGCTTCCCCGTTCCTCCGAGCAGAGAACCAAAGATTCCTCCTCTCAAATTTTGAGATCATGACTAGCCCATGTCACGATGATGCTGTCCACAACTCCGCCGTCATGCTGGTCACCAACGACGATCCTCAGACGGGGACATCCCAACCCCGAGAGACCAACGTCAGGGACGGCCAAACCGCTTCCACTTCATCTAAGGACGCTGCACATCACATCGTTCCTCGAGCAAGGAGTCCGACAGTATTCCAGCCCATTCCCACACTGGCTGGAGTGGATCCGACGATGGTTGCCCTCTTCGCAGCCATCAACCAGACGAACCAGATGCTATTCCTGCAGAATGAGCGTATAGGCACACTGGAGCACGACACCTCATCCCACTCTCCTTTATGAGGAGATCAGCGCGGGAGCTCGCGAAGCCCCTCTCCCCAACCACAGGGGCGCCGACCACAGCTGGAGAGGTCCCAACCCGTGGCCTCCAAGAAGTAAGCGAGGTCGCTAACCCGGAAGGAGAGGCACACCCAGTAACCGAGGACGACAAGGCCCGAATCCCCGGTCAGACAATCGAGGGTAAAGAATTAACCTCCTCGACACGGGACGTCACCCCCGTTGTCCCCAGTTTCTAGGGACGAAGACGACTACAGGACCCCTTTGTCTCGGGAGGTCACGGCGAACCCCATCCCCCACGGGATGGAGAAGCCGCCCACACTCTCAACGTACGACGACACCTCAGATCCAGATGACCATCTGGAAGACATCGAGGCTATGCTCGACTACAGGAACGTCAGGGGGGCCATCAAGTGTAGGCTTTTCCCGATGACACTGAGGAAGGGCGCCATGACATGGTACAAGAGTCTGGAGCCTGAGTCCGTCACATCGTGGAGGGTCCTGAAGGACCTATTTTCACGATGTTTCACGGCGTCAAGACGACATCCGAAGATGGAGGCCGTACTAGGCGTGATCATTCAAGCCCCAGATGAGCCTCTCAGAAACTACATTGAGACGTTCACAAGGGAGGAGGTCCAGGTAACAACGTCGGACGAGATGAAACATTACCTGATGGAACAGGGCCTACGCCGAGACTCCAAGTTCTACGAGGTTGTGGCCATCCACCGGAAAAACTTCCTCCAGGACTTCCTCGAGAGAGCCCGTCACTATATCTGGTTCGAAGAGACGGGGGCCGCCAACACCTCCCGCGACACACGAAACAGGGAAACCCCCTGCGGGTCCCGAGATGAAAGGGCCTTGGCCCACTGACGCGGGGGAGACCGTTTACGAGAGGACCGACCCCGAGAACCCCGTGAGCAGCGGGGCCCCGTTGGCCATTTCATCGAATACACGACACTAGTCGCTTCCCGCGAGCGCGTACTGGCTGAGTGTGCCAATTCGGAATTTGTCTGGGGAGGTGTCCGTTTTCCAAAACCAGCACCCACCAAAGCCAACGTGGACAAATCGAAATTTTTCCGCTTCCACCGAAGCCACGGGCACGTGACAGAAGATTGCATCCACTTGAAAGATGCGATCGAGATTCTGATCAAGGACGGACACCTGAAGAGGTACATCCGGGGAGGAGACCCCCCGCGGCATGAGGCTCCCGAGGCTAAAAAATCGAGGACCTTCCTCCTCATAACAACAACTCCGGCCTGCAGGTCACCCTTAGAGAATACTTCCCGAGGAGCCGGTGCACCCCACCAGTCGGCGGGAATACTTCTCGAGGGAAATGGTCATTTCTGGAGGGACCCCGAGCAAGCTCTCAGTTGGATTGGTCAAACGGAAGTTCGACGAGCTAATAAGCAACAACTCCGGCAAGATGAGCACGCTTGACAAGTTCCAAGGTCGATCCAATCCGATCACCTTCTAACTTGAGGAGCTCCCCGAGGGAGCCCCCAACTCGGCCATTCCTCTTCTGATTCGGGCACAAATGACCAATTTTGACGTCCGACGCATCTTGGTCGACGGAGGGAGCTCGGTGGATATCATGTATACCCACCTCTTCTCTACGCTTTAGCTCGACGAGTCCAACCTATCCCCTTACCTGGGCTAAGACCTCCAGGGCTTCAACGGGACAACGACAAGACCATGGGGGTACGTGGAGCTCAAGGTCACCTTTGGGGAAAAGGAAACGGCCAGAGAAATCAACGTCCATTTGTTGATCGTCGAGTGACCATCTCTATACAACTGCATCCTAGGCAGGACAACGGTGACCGAACTTACCGTCGTGCCATCAATCGTCCACCTAAAGATGAAGTACTACACCAGGTTGAGAGCCGTTGTCACCCTTAACAGGGACAAAGAAACTGCCCGTGGATGCTTCGAAGCAGCGATGAAGGGCCTTAGTACCAACGGTCCCGCGACCGAAGCAACTAAGCCCTCCACCGTCCAGGAGAACAAACCGATGGATCACGTCGACATCGTGAACCTCGATTGTCGTTTTGACGAAGAGCCGTGCCATGAGGACAAAGCCAGCGACATGCCTCCAATGACCAACGGGCAACCCATCCACCCAACGCACCCCATTATAGACGGGGACTTCGAGATCGTCGCCCTCAGAGCAGACGCGACGCAGACCGTGAAGATTGGGGCAAGGCTACCCGTCCTGGCGAGGAAGCAGCTGAAGGCCTGCCTCCGCGAGAATTCTCGGACTCGACTCCGAGGTCGCCTGCCACCAGCTCTCCATCAATCCAGCCGCTAGGGCCGTAATGCAACGTAGGCGTAGGCAGTCCCCTGAAAAGTCGGCGGCAGCTGAAAAAGCTGTAAAAGACCTCCTAGAGGCAAATTTTATTTCGGAAGCCCGGTATTCAACCTGGTTGTCCAACGTTGTACTCGTTAAAAAACCTAATGGGAAATGGAGAATGTGCGTTGACTACACGGATCTTAACCGGGCATGTCCCAAGAACGCCTATCCCTTCCCCAAAATTGACAAGCTCGTCAACAACTCGGTGGGCTTCAAACTACTGTCCTTCATGGACGCGTACTCGGGGTACAACCAAATCCCCATGGTCGAGGCCGACAAACAGAGCACGACATTTATGACCGAGTCGGGAAACTACTACTACAATGTAATGCCCTTCGACCTCAAAAACGTCGGCGCCACCTACCAATGAATGATGAACAGATTCTTCCAAGGAGAGATCGGAGACATGCTCGAGGTCTACATGGACGACATGATCGTCAAGTCCTGCACGGAGGTCGATCATACGGGACACCTCAAGAAAGTCTTCGAGACAACAAGGAGGTGCAGGATGCGATTCAATCCGGAGAAATGCACCTTCGGAGTACGAGCAGGGAAATTTCTCAGATTCTACCTGACTGAGCGGTGGATCGAGGCGAACCCAGAAAAGTATCGGGCCTTCTCCGAGATTGCAACGCTGAGCTCGAAGAAATCAATACAATCCCTCAACGGGATGCTCGCGTCGCCCATTTCATCGCCAAGTCTGCACAGTACGCCCTACCATTCTTCAAGCTGCTGAGAAAGGAGGCCGCGTTCGAGTGGACAGAGGAATGCGAACAAGCCCTTCTCCACCTCAAACGCGTCATATCCGAGCCGCCCGTCTTGACGAGGCCTGAGGTCAGGGAAACCCTATACCTATACTTGGCCGTGTCGAAGGAGGCCGTGAGCGCTGTGCTGATTCGAGAAACCTCTGATGGGCAGAAACCGATCTACTTCACGAGCAAGGCCCTCCACGGTCCAGAAGTGAGATATCAACGGACCGAGAAAGTCTCCTTGTCCCTCGTTGTCGCGGCCAGGAGGATCTAGCATTATTTCCTGGCCCACACTATCGTAGTCAGAACCGAGCAACCTATCAAGCAGCTGCTCGACCGACCAAACATGGTCGGGCGCATGCTGAAGTGGTCACTAGAACTCTCAGAGTTCGATATCATCTACGAAGGCAGAAAAGCCTTCAAGGCCCAAGTCCTGGCCGACTTCTTCGCCGAGATGACCCCTGTAACAGAGTTGACCCTAGAGTCCCACAAATGGACCATCTTCGTCGATGGCGCCTCAACCCCCTCGGGAAGTGGCGCAGACATCATCCTTGAAAACGAGGAGGGCACCGTCATAGAAGTCTCCCTAACGCTAGCCTTCTCTACAAAGAACAATCAGGAGGAATATGAGGCCTTCTTGGTCGGACACCGCCTAGCAGATGACCTCGGAGCCAAGGAAATCAAAATCTTCACGGACTCTCAGCTCGTCGCCTCGCAGGTCCGAGGAGAATACTAGGAAAAGAACGACAACCTGGCCGAATACGTAGCCATCATAAGGGAACAGATGAAGAGTTTCGAATCCACAGAGGTACAACACGTGCCATGTGAGCATAACACACAGGCAAACATCCTCTCAAAGTTGGCGAGCACCAAAAAGAAAGGCGGACACAAATCCGTCGTTCAGGAGATCCTCGCTCAACCGAGCACGGAGAGGGTGAAAACGCTCCTCGACTTCAATGCCATCAGGGACACAAATTGTTGGACAACCCCAATACACGCCTACCTTAGCACGAGGAGCCTCCCCAACGATGCTAAGGAGGCCAGTAGGGTCAAACGACGATCTTGCTCGTACGTTCTGCTCGACAACAAACTATACCGAAGGGGATTCTTGATCCCCCTCTTCAAATGCATCGACAAAGCTCAAGCCTCGGCCATCCTGCAAGAGGTACACGAAGGCATCAATGCGCAACACCTCGGAGGAAGGTATTTGGCAAGGAAAGCCTTAAGGGTGGGGTACTACTGGCCGACGATGCAGGAGGACACGAAAGAACACGTCAGAAAGTGTGACAGGTGCCAGCAACACGGGGACATCCACCTCGCCCCTCCGAGCAAGCTCAAATCCCTCTCCTCCCCTAAGTCGTTCGCCCGGTGGGGGATGGATATCCTCGGTCCGTTCACCTTAGGCTCTTATCAGAACAAGCATCTGATAGTGGACGTCGAATACTTCACCAAATGGATCGAGGCCGAAGCCCTCGCTAAAATCACGGTGCACAACATACTCCATTTCTACAAGAGGAACATCCTCGCCAGGTTCGGCGTCCCGCTCGCCATAGTCACCGACAACGGGACACAGTTCACCAACAGAAACTTCTGGGACTTCGTCACTAAACTCGGGACCAAGCACCATTTCACTTTGGTCGAGCACCCTCAAATGAACGGCAAATTAGCCGCAAATTGGGAAGGCCCATATCGTGTTCGGGACAAGATGGAGCACGAGGCCTACTACCTCAAAAACCTACACGGGGATCAAATAGCTCGACCATGAAACGCTGAAAAGTTAAAAAGTATTACAATTAAACACTGCCTGCGAGAACCCTGATCGCGACCACAGGACCGCGACATGGTACAACCGCGTCTCCCCATAATTAATGAGATAGTAAGTGCTTGCCCTTTGTGTGTGCGGGAAGAACGCTCTGCTCGACGGTGACCACTCGACCGAGGGTCATCGCCACAGTACCAAGACCGGCAGAACACCCAGTTCACGATGGGACGCTCACGCCGCGGGGACCGGTCCACGATCATGGACCACCCCCGTAACCGACCAGGTAACCACCCCGGTCACCCGGCCAGTTCCCTACACTCCCGGGCACAACGAATGTCGAGCTACTACTCCCAACTTATAAAAATATACGTTAAGCATAACAAAAGTGTGGACAAGTATACAATGCAGATAGAAACGTAAATCAGGCATAAAAAGCCGAGCACACACAAAAACTTTGAAAGCAAAACAAGAAATTCCATAAATGGGCACAAGCCCAAAATTCAAAACATTACAATAAAACGGGCACAAACTCGCAAGTCAAAATAAAACATGGCGCGCAGGCCGAAATCTACCAGGCACGCAGGCCGAATGAATATAAAGGGGCACGCAGACCACCATCCCTACTCTACGTCTTCATCTTCCTCACGGGCAGCTTGGTCTCCGTCCTCATCATCCGAGCCACCGGGCGCCATGATCCGACCATCTTGGATCTGATGAAAGGGGCCTATCCCGTCGATCACCAGGTTAAGATTGACGAGCTGGAGCTGCTCAACAGCGTACTTAAAGCCCACCTCGATAGCTCCCAGACAATCCACTTCGAGCTGACGAACCTTGTCCATAAGGCCCCTCATTGACACCATCAACCACTCCTCCTTGGCCGGAGTAACCAGATCCTCGAGCTCCGCAACACGACCTTGGACCCTCTTCAGCTCTTCATCCCGATCCTTCAAGGCTTTCTCTAGCTCCTCGATGCGTTCCTGTTGGAGCTTGTCCTGCTTTTGGTATTATCTCTAATCAGCAGCCAGCTTGGCTCAGACTTCCTTAAACACCGCGAGGTCGCTCTTAACAGCAGCTAGATCCTCCGAGGAGCACCTCGCCTCGTTCAGCACGAGGGTCGTCTCAAAGACCCTCACCATCTCCGCCAGATCCGCGAACATCATCTTCCTCTGAGCCTCCTTGCCCACAGCCAGTATTCTCTTCGCCTCGTCCGGGGCCACCCCGGGGTCATTCCTCCCTGAAAAGAAATTCGGCCGAAGACAGCAAGGGGGCAGGACAAACCCGCGCTCCGGGGAGCCGTCTGTAAGATCAATCTGAGGCACCTCGCCCTCCCTTCGTCGTTTGGAGGCTAGGGGCTGTGCTGGGGACCCATCTCCCTGCGGAGATGAGGTCGTTCCCGGAGAAGCGACGACCAGCTCGCTCCGTGCAGCAGGAGCTTGAGCTGGAGCACGACGTCTACCTCTATTCATCAGCTTCGTCACTCTCTCCTCCACGGAACCCATTGAACCTGCGATAAGAGCACAGGAAAAACAGTTAGAAGCAAAATCTAGGAAAAAGAGTTAGAAGCAAAATCTAAACAAGTAACAAGATCAGCCCAGATGCCCCTAAACTACCTAGGATCCGGTGAGCCTCGACCTCCGTCCTACATTCGAGCAGGGCCTTTACGCTGATATACCGGGTCTTTATCAATATCCGCCCGTCCGCGTCGCGAATATATGCTCCGTCGGGGGACACACACTCCCGAGGAGGAAGACGACCGATGAAGTCCACCAATCTCCGAAAAGCCAAGTTGTCCTCCTCGCCCAACCGACCAGGCCTGAACATGAAACTGTCAGTACCCGAGCGGAAATGCTGGTCCCCCTAGTCCAAAGGGAAGTAGGACTTATAGTTGTCCTCGGGACGCCCATCCACGACTATTACTTCCTTCTAAAATATGGTCTCATACGCTTCATCTGTGTCCGACATGACCATGAACCAGCAATCTTTAAAGCCCCGAACAGAATCGGTATACGGCCGAAAGAGCCTGGTCGTCTGCTTTAGCAAAACCCAACTGTGTCGACCATCCGTTGTCTGGCGTTACAGGTGGAAGACACAGAAAAATAAGGGAATGGTGGCTCCGAGCTCCAGATAATTGCATATGATCTCGAACGCTCGGATAAAATCTAGCGAGTTCGGGTGAAGCTGGGACGGCACCAACATCAGATGGTCGAAGACGCCTTGCTGGAAGCTGGTGAAGGGCATTCGTATTCTCACCTCTTTGAACGCGAACTCATACATAGGGAACCGACCACCATCATACCGCGAACAGATGCGGTCGGTCTCCTGGGGTCGACAAGCATAGAACTAACGGAGGCTCCCGGCCACCCTATCCTCTATCACTATGAACGCGTCCGAGTCGTCGAGGACGAACCTCGACATATAATTTAGGGGTTCCTCCCCGACCCATTCTTCCAAAGGCCTCTCCGGAGGATCCTGACCAACCTCCTCGCGGCCCTCCTCGTCCGTGGACAAGTACCACTCCACCTCCTCCTCGGCGTGGCCAACCATTTTATACCTGAAAAGCAGATGAACTTGGTGAATTCGACAGCTAAATCAAATCCACCCTTCCACCGCAGTTCAAGTGAAAGGGCGTGGCGGCCTAACCGCCCACGAGGCAAGCTGAGGGCAACTTTATCCCCCGAGGAGAACCAAAGAGTACTCCCTCTGTCCCCAGCGTACACATCCACTTGTGCCCGAGGCATTAATCCCATCGTCCTCGGGGCACTGAAAGTTCTTTCAATCCTCCCCGGGGAACTCATCGCAGGGCCCGGGGACAGTCATCTTCTACCCTAAGTTTGAAGGATCATTCGGCGTATTCGCTGGAAAAACCAACGGTATTCCCAGCAACCCCAGCGGAGCCACCGGAAACACCGCCACAAGCAGCTAAAAACACATAGAAGGGTGAGAAAACTTACTTGAAATAAATGCAGAAAAGTTGTTGTCGGGCAGAAAAATCCCAGATGTCGGGCAGAGGCGATTGAAGGTCTCGAGCATAAATTCTTGGATGTTGAGCAACTACAAATATGCAAATGAGTGAAAAGACGAGCCAGGTCAACGTATATATACCCCTAGCACGGAAAACAAAGCGTCGCTAGATACTCAAGTGCCTAGCCCGTAGCCGTCACAAGGAGACACGTGGCGACACTTCATCTTCCCTGCGTCTCTTCGAGTTCTTCCCTTAACCACGAGCTCCACCTCGTCATACGCCCACCTGGCCGACACGGTTGCATCCTGCCCGACAGACCAACACGCCCGACACCATTCTTTGCTCAAGTCATAGCTCGCCTGACCGCAAACAACGACTTAGGGGACTACTGTTCTGTACTGGGTCGAGGCTTACCCAATATCGGGCAGGCCCAAAGCCCACTAGGATTAGGCCCAATAGGGTCATACTAAAGGGCAGAAGAGTCGTCGAGCAGGACCTTCCTTCCCGTCGGGCACAGGCCAGCAGCTGTTGGGCAGAACCCTTGCATCCGGCTGACCAACCACTTTCTTCCCCGTTGTCGGGCAGGACCCTCGCGTCTGACCAGCCAACCTCTGTCTGCCCGGGGAGCTCCTCGAGCCTTTTCCCACGTTCTCTACATGCCCCTCACGCAGAGACACGTCATAAAGTAACTACCCACATCCTGTAGATTCGGTCTTCCTCCTCCCGGATAGTGCGGAACAGTTACCCTAGGGAGAAGACCACGTGCTAGTCTTCACGACGTCACGTTAGCCCTAGCAGTTACTCTCATTGGGCTTGGTAGCCCAACCCAGTGCTAGGTAACCGTTGGCCCTGCGCTGGGGGCTCACTATAAATACCCTCTTCATTAGAGGGTCATGTAACTTAACTCTCTTACTCTCTCTATGTACTTGCTTCCACTCTAGCTGTAACACCCCACTTCCCAAAAAAAATAAAATATAAATATTATAAATAAACATCAGAGTTTTCAGCGCCCAAGTGGGATATCACATCACAAAATTCAACATACTCTTCATTCGAAGGTTTCCACAATAAAACAACGGAAAATGCTCACTAATAAAATACACCAAAGTCATGATACGTCACAGGAAAATAAAACAAGTTCAACATAAAACAACTAAACGCCCAAGTCCCGTGCTACGTATCAGAGCATCCTAAGACTCGACTTGCACACCATAATCCAAGCTAGCTAAGTACCTGGATTATCTGTACTTCCAAGGAAGCACAAACCACAACAACAACAAAGGGGTGAGAAAACATGATCAAAATATATCGGTAAATACATACATGAAATAGAGGTAGTAAATACACCAATCACATAGTTTATCACCCAACATTCAACAAACACGACATATAGTCCACCATCTACACAATACACCGTAATGCAAATTATGCAACGCAACACCATGCATGCGGTACCGACTCATTGGTTCATTCTATGGAACCCGGATAGATCACCTACGCCCGCCCTTGGCCATGATCCGTCCTCACCATTCCCCACTCAAAGGAATACGAATGAATCACATACACTCCCCTGAGCAATGACTCATCCCACCACTACACCATGATATGCATAACATCAAATGCATACAAATTAACACAAGCATACATTGTGCATACGATTCTCAGATCGCACCACCATACATCACATATACATATATATGTCATACACCAACCAATCAGACACTTACATAAAGTATTAAGGAATTCACTTCCTATCACCAAATACACACCCTTCATCATTCAATCACCATCCCTACACTTATCATGATCAAAGGGATCCTACAAGGCTAATGCACAAGGCAAAACAATACCAAAAACCACATTTTGTTGTCACATTCGCTGGTTCATTCGCCAGGCGAAGCCCCGCAGCGAATGTTCGCTATGGCTCGCCAGGCGAACCTGCTCGCGAAGCCCCTCTCCACTATCGTGCATTCGCCAGGCGAAGGGATCATTCGTCGAGCGAACCTTCGCTGGCCACACTCGCCAGGCAAACTTTATACCCTTTAGGTCTGGGAGTTTAGTTGGAATTACTCGCCCCTGCTTCGCTAACATTCGCCAGGCGAACCCTCTCCACCATTCGCCAGGCAAACCTTCGCCAACACTCGCCGGGCAAAACCCAGCGAATGTTGCGATACCCCAAAATCCCTACTGTTCTACAATGCCATCTGAGCCAATTCCAAGCCTAACATGCTACCTCCAACTTCTATCCTATTTACAGTACAAATATTACATACTACCCTCATGGATTGCTCCCTAATTTCCACTACAAAACCAACCTTCAGGTATACCTCAAATACCTCTGAAGTCACCCAGAACTTCCCTACAACCGTAACCTCAGCCTATACCCCCAAATTCAACAGTATCAACAATAATTCATCAACATCAAGCATCAATTTATCAATATCAACAACAATTACAAGCATGCCAATATACAACTTCATACATCGACAAATCCCTACGGGGTTAAGGAATTCCCTCTACCCTATTCATGTATATACCATCTCAATCAGTTTCTCCCCCCTTACCTCGATAGTTGTTCCAATTGGTGAAGAATTCCTCCAAGGTTGGACATCTCTGACCTTCCCTCTTCCTCTCTGTTCTTCGCTCTTCTCCTTTCTCCTAATTCTCTTCTCACGGTTCTATCGTGACTTTTTACTTTCCTCTCTCTAACTCCATATTATCTCCTCAACTCCCATCCTATATTCTTTATCCCAATATTAATAATATTATTACTAATAATAATAATAATAATAATAATAATAATAATAATAATAATAATAATAATAATAATAATAATAATATTAATAATATTACCACCAATACTAATAATAATAATAATAATAATAATAATAATAATAATAATAATAATAATAATAATAATAATAATAATAATAATAATAATAATAATAATACCACCAATATTACTATTTATTATTAAGTCATTATATTATTACATCAACTCCACATTTATCAAATAATCCTTATAAATCAAGGATACCCACCAACATACTCCATCACACCCCCACCTAAGGGCACACCAAAATACAATAATTAAAATAACACTAAAATAACTAAATAATTAAAATGGGTGTTATAATCTCCCCCACTTTAAATATTTTCGTCCTCGAAAATTACCTGATGGAAACAATTCTGGATACGCTTCCCGCATCCTGCTTTCCAACTCTCAGGTCACACTGCCTCCTGCAGCACCTCCCCAAGCTACCTTCACCAAAGATATCTCCTTCCCTCGGAGCTGTTTCATCGTACGATCCTCGATCCTCAACGGCATCGTTTCAACAGTAAGATTCTCTCGAACCTGAACCTCATATCTCTGAATTACATGAGATGGATCCGAGACATACTTTCGCAGTTGCGACACATGAAACACATCATGTAAATTCGACAGTTCAGGCGGCAACGCCACCCTATATGCCACAACACCAATTCTCTGCAAAATCTGATACGGTCCAATAAACTTAGGATCCAGCTTCTTGGACTTCAGCGCACGATCCACACCGGTTACCGGGTTAACTCTTAGGAATACGTGATCACCTTCACTGAATTCCAGCTCTTTCCTCCGGTTATCATGATAACTTTTCTGCCTACTCTGAGACACTTTCATTTTCTCACGAATCATATGAATTGTCTCAGTAGTTTGTTGTATAATCTCTGACATAAGTACTACATTTTCACTAGTTTCATACCAACACAAAGGAGTCCTACACCTCCTCCCATACAAAGCCTCAAACGGTGCCATTCCGATACTAGAATGGAAACTGTTATTGTACGTGAACTCAATCAATGGTAAATGAGTATCCCACGCACCACCCTTTTCCAGCACACAAGCTCTCAGCAAATCCTCAAGCGACTGAATAGTCCTCTCTGATTGACCATCAGTTTGCGGATGATAAGCTGAGCTCAATTTCAACTTAGTACCCAAAGCTTCCTGTAAGCTCTTCCAAAATTCCTACGTAAACCTCGAATCTCTATCCGACACAATACTGGAAGGGACACCATGTAGCTTCACAATTACCCGAATATAAATCTCTGTCAGCTTCGTCAACGGGAAACTAATATTAATTGGCACAAAATGTGCAGATTTCGTAAGTCTATCCACAATCACCCATATAGCATCAAATCCTCTCACCGCATTCGGCAAACCTGTAACAAAATCCATAGTTATACAATCCTATTTCCAAACTGGAACTTCCAACGGTTGCATAAATCCAGACGGTCTCTGGTGCTCCACCTTCGATTTCTGACACGTCAAACAAGCATAAACAAATTGAGCAATATCTCTTTTCATACCAGACCACCAAAATAACTTCTTTAAATCATGATACATCTTCGTAGCTCCCGGATGGATACTCAGACTACTACGATGTCCTTCACTTAAAATTGTCTTTTTCAGCTCGTCATTATCCGGCACACAAATCCTACCTCTAAATCTCAACACACCTGTACCATCCAATTTAAAATCACTATCGGAGTCACTTCCGACTCCAGACATCAAATCCACTAACCTCACATCTAGCCGTTGGTTCTCTCTAATCATATCCAAGAAATCATTATTCGCTTGCAACATACCCAACATCACACTATACGACGTAATTTCACAGACCATACTCAAATCTCTGAACTGCTCAATTAGTTCCATCTCTTTCACCATCAAACCCGACATATGAATCGCTTTTCTACTCAACGCATCCGCTACTACATTGGCCTTACCTGGATGATAACTTAAACTGAAGTCATAATCCTTCAGAAATTCCAACCATCTTCGCTGTCTCATATTCAGCTTTTTCTGATCAAACAGATATTTCATACTCTTATGATCACTAAACACCTCAAACCTTGAACCATACAAATGGTGCCTCCAGATCTTTAACACAAAAACAATCGCAGCCAATTCAAGATCATGAGTAGGATAATTTCGCTCATGCATTCTCAGTTGCCTCGAAGCATACGCTACCACCTTACCATTCTGCATAAGAACTCCGCCTAATCCCATCTTAGACGCATCACAGTACACCACAAAAGGTTCACTCGGAGTCGGCAACACTAACACCGGTGCTATAGTCAATTTCTTTTTCAGCTCTTCAAAGCTTTCTTCACAAGCAACATTTGTTAAGTGCAAATTTTACCTATTTTTGTATATAAGTTTTGTTGCACTTAACGTTACTTTATGTTAAAATCGTTCGAATAAACCCCGCTTTGTTTATAAATGCGTTTACTTTACGTTATAGTGTATATATTATGTTTTCCTGTAAATATCATTGAGTTTAATTGAATTTCGTTCATTTTTGTAGGTAATAAAGCATTGATGTTGGAGCATTGTTAGATAGAGCATTGAATAAGCTTTCCAACGCTTCGAACCGGGCGAAAAACGGAGTTACGGTTAAAAAGTTATGGTCGAAACAAGTTGGTTTGCTGTCATGTTCGCCAAAGTTCGCCAGGCGAACCGAAAGTTCAAAAACGCGTGAAAAACACTGTTTTTACAGAAGCAAAAGTTGTATATGTTCGCCAGGCGAACGGGACTTCGCCAAGCGAATACTGGGACCCATTTTTGTCTATTTAAGTGACTTTTCAGCATTTTTTAGGGCATGTTGTTTGGGAACTTTTTACCCCAACTTCATCAAACACATTCTTGAGTAGATTTAGCTTAGAAACAACATTGGAGGGTGCATCTTGATGATCCGAAGTCGAATCCACTTCAATCGGAGTTGACAGACCGTGAGATTTGTGTTCTTCTTCCTTCCTCTCTATGTATTTTTCATTTGTTGGGGTTTTGTATGTAAGTTTATCTTGATTGTAAGTATATTTATGGATCTTTGTATAAAATCTCTTTTACAACTCTTTATCAATGGTTATCTTGATTTTTTACTTAATGGGTTTGGATTGCTATAGACATATAATGTTCGAACTCGATCTAAGATGAACATCTATTAGATTCTAAATGCTAGAGATAGATTTAGGACTAATATTCACGTGGGTATCGATTCTTAATGCTCCGTGTTGTCGAGTTGTGTGAGAGATCAACAATGAGACGATACGGTTGATCTCTCGACTTTGTGTTAGAGATAAACTTTGTTGTGAGTGATATGTGATGATATTGACGAGCGAATTAGATTGCGTGCATTTGATCCATATATTTTTTAGTACATGACGGGTAGAACGAAATACAACTCCTGACGAGTTTTCTCATTTCTTAAGAATGTACTTATTTTCTTGTTTTATGTTTTTCCTTTTGAATTTTTATCCCAAACCATTCAAACTCAAGCTTAGAGACGTAGAGATTGTCGAACGACATTCTTTCCCTCACACTAATCCCTGTGGAGACGATAAATCCCGGAGGAAATTCTTCCGAAAATAATATTTTTGCTTGTTGCTTTACCGCTCCAACAAAATGGCGCCGTTGCCGGGGATTGGTTTTGATATTGAGTTTCATTGCGATAGTTTCTATATTTCTAAGCTTTGCACATAATTGTATATATATATATATATATATATATATATATATATATATATATATATATATATATATATATATATATATATATATATATATATATATATATATATATATATATATATATATATATATATATATATATATATATATATATATATATATATATATATATATATATATATATATATATATATATATATATATATATATATATATATATATATATATATATATATATATATATATATATATATATATATATGCTTGTATAGATACTTGTTTTGCTTTTGTCTTCTATTATATTTGTTTAAGTGTTGTATATATTTTGTTCTCGTAACATTTGCTCAAGTGGTTGGTTAGGACACTTGCTTTTGGTTTGCGCGGTGAGACATCACATGGCATGAAGGAAGGAAGTTACTAGCTAAGCACAATAAAGGCGTCGAGCTTACGACGTAAAACAAGCATTTTTTTTCCATTTTTGTTTCGTTATTACTTTTTCCTTCTAGCTTAGGTAGTGTGGTGAACATTCATTAAACAAGTTGTTCTCGGATTATTCGTAAAATTCTCAAATCTTCACTTTACAACTTGTTTAATCCATTTTCACCCGGTATTTTATTGTTGTTTGGACTCAAATTTTTGTTTGGTAGCTTGAGGTATTTGAGGTGATTTTCCAAGTTTGAGTGTTTCAACTTGCGAATGCGTGGTAATGATAGTGTTTAAAGTTTTGTACACGTTCAAGGTATGTGTTTATCGCTTTCTAGGCTTTAGCATATTCATGATACTTAGACTTTTTACAATTTCCATGCCATTCATTCTTTTGTATACTTGTTCATTTTGTGAATCACTTTAGTTCCCACCTTTTTGTGAGGAAGCCTTTCGTTGTTCATATATGCTCGGAGTACCAATATTCTTGTTTTAACTGGATTTTATTATGCTTAATCTTTTGTTTGTGTTGATTATATGAAAGCATGAAAAGGATTAAGGCACTTGTTTCATTTTGAGCACAACTACCTAGCCAAATAGTCAATTCACCTTGTGAGTGTGTGATCATTTGTAACCCCTTTGAGCCTTTGGTCATTATCCATGTTGTTTGAGTTTTATTCTTGTCTATGAGTATCAAATTCATTTTTTGTGTGGATCTTGATTGTTGTTTTTTCTTGAGCCCTCAACTTTGTGTTGTTGTATGAATTTTTACCTTGCCTTAGAAAGTAGGGAGTATTCACATGATGATGTGGTTGAATTCAAGTTGGGGAGATGATGATCGCTCACTTGTGTAGTTGATTGCTATGAGGTTGAAAAATAGAAAAGAAAAGAAAAATGAGAAAAATATGAAAAAGAAAAGAAAAGAAAAGAAAAGAAAAATTTAAAAAGCTTAGAAAAAGATAAACAAAAAGAGTAGAATAATGTTGTGCTAATAAGTTCTATGTGTTTGGTATAACACTTGGGATTTTGGAAGAAGTTTGATTGGAATTTTGGTGTTTGAAACTTTGTGAGTTTATCACTCCCTTAGGTTTAGGCAAGTTTTTGTTTCGATTAGCTTTAGGAATTATCCCTTGTTTGTTCACCCGACCACATTACAACCCTGAAAGTCCTTTTGATTCTTACTTTTGTGTTTTCAACATGATTTTTGGATGATTGCATAATTTAGTCTTTTGTTTGCAAGATTATTGTGTGAGTGAGAAAGCCCTCATTTTGTGTTTTTCATCTATCGATGATTGTTTTTGCTAGGTGTGATTCACGTTTGAGCTTGTGTTGTTTTAGAATGTTTGGCATGACTTTTGTATTTAGCATTTGTTTCGTGATTATGTTATCGTTGAAGTTTAGTGGTAAGTATTCACTTTGCGTGTATCAATTTTTGATTGAACCATTGCATTTGTTTTCCGTTTGTCAAAACTTGTTGTTACGTGATTTCTTGGATTTCACTTTTGTTCCTTTAGTTGTCGACTTTGTTTGAGGACAAACAATTAGGTAAGTTGGGGAGAGTTGTTAAGTGCAAATTTTACCTATTTTTGTATATAAGTTTTGTTGCACTTAACGTTACTTTATGTTAAAATCGTTCGAATAAACCCCGCTTTGTTTATAAATGCGTTTACTTTACGTTATAGTGTATATATTATGTTTTCCTGTAAATATCATTGAGTTTAATTGAATTTCGTTCATTTTTGTAGGTAATAAAGCATTGATGTTGGAGCATTGTTAGATAGAGCATTGAATAAGCTTTCCAACGCTTCGAACCGGGCGAAAAACGGAGTTACGGTTAAAAAGTTATGGTCGAAACAAGTTGGTTTGCTGTCATGTTCGCCAAAGTTCGCCAGGCGAACCGAAAGTTCAAAAACGCGTGAAAAACACTGTTTTTACAGAAGCAAAAGTTGTATATGTTCTCCAGGCGAACGGGACTTCGCCAGGCGAATACTGGGACCCATTTTTGTCTATTTAAGTGACTTTTCAGCATTTTTTAGGGCATGTTGTTTGGGAACTTTTTACCCCAACTTCATCAAACACATTCTTGAGTAGATTTAGCTTAGAAACAACATTGGAGGGTGCATCTTGATGATCCGAAGTCGAATCCACTTCAATCGGAGTTGACAGACCGTGAGATTTGTGTTCTTCTTCCTTCCTCTCTATGTATTTTTCATTTGTTGGGGTTTTGTATGTAAGTTTATCTTGATTGTAAGTATATTTATGGATCTTTGTATAAAATCTCTTTTACAACTCTTTATCGATGGTTATCTTGATTTTTTACTTAATGGGTTTGGATTGCTATAGACATATAATGTTCGAACTCGATCTAAGATAAACATCTATTAGATTCTAAATGCTAGAGATAGATTTAGGACTAATATTCACGTGGGTATCGATTCTTAATGCTCCGTGTTGTCGAGTTGTGTGAGAGATCAACAATGAGACGATACGGTTGATCTCTCGACTTTGTGTTAGAGATAAACTTTGTTGTGAGCGATACATGATGATATTGACGAGCGAATTAGGTTGCGTGCATTTGATCCATATATTTTTTAGTACATGACGGGTAGAACGAAATACAACTCCTGACGAGTTTCCTCATTTCTTAAAAATGTACTTATTTTCTTGTTTTATGTTTTTCCTTTTGAATTTTTATCCCAAACCATTCAAACTCAAGCTTAGAGACGTAGAGATTGTCGAACGACATTCTTTCCCTCACACTAATCCCTGTGGAAACGATAAATCCCGAAGGAAATTCTTCCGAAAATAATATTTTTGCTTGCTTCTTTACCGCTCCAACAACATCCCATACAAACACTTGGTTCTTTCTCGTCAATTGTGTCAATGTAAACGCCAAATTAGAGAACCCTTCAATAAACCTTCGGTAATAACCTGCTAAACCCAAAAAGCTTCTAATTTCCGTTGCTGTCTTCGACGGTTCCCACTGCAATACTGCACTCACTTTTGATGGGTCCACCGCTATACCATCACTAGATATTACATGCCCCAAGAAGCTCACCGTCTTCATCCAAAAGTCACACTTTGAAAGTTTAGCAAACAACTTATTATCCCTCAGCACCTGCAAGGCAATTCTCAAATGGCCTGCATGCTCTTCATCAGACTTAGAATAAATTAGTATATCGTCAATAAATACAACAATGAACTGATCCAAATAAGAATGGAAAATTCGGTTCATGTACTCCATAAATACTCCCGGCGTATTAGTCACTCCAAAAGGCATCACTGCATATTCATAATGTCCATATCGAGTCCTAAAAGCCGTCTTCTGAATATCACCTTCTTTTACTCTGATCTGATGATAACCCGACCTCAAGTCAATCTTACTGAACACACGAGCTCCCACCAGCTGATCCATCAAATCGTCAATCCTTGGAAGAGGATACTTATTCTTAATGGTCACCTTATTCAACTGACGGTAATCGATGCACAAATGCATACTACCATCCTTCTTCTTTACCAACAACACTGGAGCTCCCCACAGCGATACACTTGGCCTGATAAACTTCCTATCCAACAATTCTCCAATCTGAGATTTCAACTCGGCCAACTCCACTGCCGACATCCTGTACGACGCCATAGAAATGGGTCTCGTACCAGGAACAAGATCAATACTAAATTCAACTTCTCTCGTCGGAGGTGATTCCGTAATATCATCAGGGAACACTTCAGGAAATTCATTCACCACTACCAATTCTTCCATCGACGCTTTGCTGTCACCCGACAATGCTGCAAATAAAGCAAACACTTTCGCTTCGTCTTCCAACAAGGTCCTCAATTCTTTATTGGATAAAGAACTCGCCAACGCTTCCTCTTCCGGAGTAAGGAACAACAACACTTTCCGAAAACAATCGATGTAAACTCGGTTGAACTCCAACCAGTTCATACCTAGAATACATCCAAATTACCAAGTGGTAGACAAATCAGATCCACTCCAAAGTCTCTACCGAAAATGGTCAGTGGACACTTCAAACACACTAAAGAAGTAGTCACTGGACCAATAGAGGGTGTCTCAATAGTCATTCGTCCCTCAAGAGTAGACGACACCAATCCTATTCTCTTCACACAATCAACAGAAATGAACGAGTGGGTTGCACCCGTATCAATAATAGCAGTCAAAGGAATATTATTGATGATACAAGTACCTTTTATAGCATGTTCCTCATTGGCAGCTTAAGTCCCTGTCAAAGCAAACACCTTACCACCAGCCGGAGACGCCTGAGACTTCTTCGGCTTCTCACAATGCGTACTGATATGACCTTTCTCACCACAGTTATAATAGGTCGGCATAGTGGCTCTACAATCAGCTATCATATGGTCTGGCTTACCACACTTGAAACACTTCTTTACTCCCTCCTTAGGACAATCCTTAGCACGATGCCCTGTGCCACCGCACCAGAAACATTTCACATCAGCAAACGCGCTCCCTTCTCTGGGCTTCTTATCAGTAGCAGCCTTATATTTTCCTTTATCAGCAGAAACACCGTAAGGAGTACCACTGAACCTCTGCTTACCCTTATAATGCGCAATCCTGGCCCTGTTATCATTGTCATAGATTCTGCTCCTGCTTACCAGCTCAGGATAGTTCCTGATCTTCTGACAAGCAATCCCTAGCTTAACTTCTGGACGCAGTCCATTCTCAAATTTTAAACACTTAGAGGTCATCGCATCTTCGGTATTGTAATGGGGACAATACTGCACCAACTCTTCAAATTTCGCAGCATATTCTGCTACGGTCAAATTACCCTGCTTCAGTTCCAAGAACTCAATCTCCTTAGCACTCCGAATATCTTCCAGAAAGTACTTCTCCAGAAAACCCTTACGAACTACATCCCAAGTGATTGTAGTTCCTGCAGTCACCCATCTCTGGCGATTGTTGTCCCACAAAGCCTCAGCTTTACCTTCCAGCATGTGAGTACCAAACCTCACCTTTTGCTCATCACTACAATTCATAGTCCTGAAAATCTTTTCAATTTGCTTCAGTCACTTCTGTGCAACTTCAGGGTCCAAAATTCCTCCTTCAAACGTCGGCGGCTTGTTGCTCCGAAACTGCGCCAAATCTTCAAATTGCGCACCCGCAGCTTGGTTCTGGTTAGCAACTGCCTGCGTCATCGCTTGCATAGCAGCAGCCAAAGCAGCATCATTCCTTCCTTTCATACTGCTTAACAATAACAACACCAGGTTAAACGATACACAAACTCTATCCTAAGGACAGACTCAACTCAACTACACTGGCCGGACCGACCGACCTGCTCTGATACCAATCGTAACATCCCACTTCCCAAAACAAATAAAATATAAACATTATAAATAAACATTAGAGTTTTCACCGCCCAAGTAGGATATCACATCACAAAATTCAACATACTCTTCATTCGAAGGTTTCCACAACAAAATAGCGGAAAATGCTCACTAATAAAATACACCAAAGTCATGATACGTCACAGGAAAATAAAACAAGTTCAACATAAAACAACTAAATGCCCAAGTCCCGTGCTACGTATCAGAGCATCCTAAGACTCGACTTGCACACCATAATCCAAGCTAGCTAAGTACCTGGATTATCTGTACTTCCAAGGAAGCACAGACCACAACAACAACAAAAGGGTGAGAAAACATGATCAAAATATATCGGTAAATACATACATGAAATAGAGGTAGTAAATACACCAATCACATAGTTTATCACCCAACATTCAACAAACACGACATATAGTCCACCATCCACACAATACACCGTAATGCAAATTATGCAACGCAACACCATGCATGCGGTACCGACTCATTGGTTCATTCTATGGAACCCGGATAGATCACCTACGCCCGCCCTTGGCCATGATCCGTCCTCACCATTCCCCACTCAAAGGAATACGAATGAATCACATACACTCCCCTGAGCAATGACTCATCCCACCACTACACCATGATATGCATAACATCAAATGCATACAAATTAACACAAGCATACATTGTGCATACGATTCTCAGATCGCACCACCATACATCACATATACATATATATGTCATACACCAATCAATCAGACACTTACATAAAGTATTAAGGAATTCACTTCCTATCACCAAATACACACCCTTCATCATTCAATCACCATCCATACACTTATCATGATCAAAGGGATCCTACAAGGCTAATGCACAAGGCAAAACAATACCAAAAACCATATTTTGCTGTCACATTCACTGGTTCATTCGCCAGGCGAAGCCCCGCAACGAATGTTTGCTATGGCTCGCCAGGCAAACCTGCTCGCGAAGCCCCTTTCCACTATCGTGCATTCGCCAGGCGAAGGGATCATTCGTCGGGCGAACCTTCGCTGGCCACACTCGCCAGGCAAACTTTATTCCCTTTAGGTCTGAGAGTTTATTTGGAATTACTCGCCCTTGCTTCGCTAACATTTGCCAGGCGAACCCTCGCCACCATTCGCCAAGCGAACCTTCGCCAACACTCGCCGGGCGAAACCCAACGAATGTTGCGATACCCCAAAATCCCCACTGTTCTACAATGCCATCTGAGCCAATTCCAAGCCTAACATGCTACCTCCAACTTCTATCCTATTTACAGTACAAATATTACATACTACCCTCATGGATTGCTCCCTAATTTTCACTACAGAACCAACCTTCAGGTATACCTCAAATACCTCTGAAGTCACCCAGAACTTCCCTACAACCGTAACCTCAGCCTATACCCCCAAATTCAACAGTATCAACAATTCATCAACATCAAGCATCAATTTATCAATATCAACAACAATTACAAGCATGCCAATATACAACTTCATACATCGACAAATTCCTACGGGGTTAAGGAATCCCTTATACCCTATTCATGTATATACCATCCCAATCAGTTTCTCCCCCTTACCTCGATAGTTGTTCCAATTGGTGAAGAATTCCTCCAAGGTTGGACAACTCTGACCTTCCCTCTTCCTCTCTGTTCTTCGCTCTTCTCCTTTCTCCCAATTCTCTTCTCACGGTTCTATCGTGACTTTTTATTTTCCTCTCTCTCTAACTCCCTATTATCTCCTCAACTCCCATTCTATATTCTTTATCCCAATAATAATAATAATAATAATAATAATAATAATAATAATAATAATAATAATAATAATAATAATAATAATAATAATAATAATAATAATAATAATAATAATAATAATAATAATAATAATACCACCAATATTACTATTTATTATTAAGTCATTATATTATTACATCAACTCCACATTTATCAAATAATCCTTATAAATCAAGGATACCTACCAACATACTCCATCACACCCCCTCCTAAGGGCACATCAAAATACAATAATTAAAATAACACTAAAATAACTAAATAATTAAAATGAGTGTTATACTGGCCGTCACTTACTTTGGTGGTCAGCTAGCAGATCAACGATGCGTGGCAGATCACTGATTCCTTTTTAGTCAGGTACGATCAGATCTTAAGACATGATTGAAGTTGAATAATATTTAAATTATTAAAAAATAAGGTAGGAATCATATTTATTTTTCAACAAGTAAATACAGGTAAATTTTGTAGCAAATCAGCAAATGATACTTAGCATTTAAATTGTCATGTAGATGTGTGATGGTAAGATCCCTGTAAATCACTAAAAATTAATTCATGGGGAGTGGCATGAAGTGTGTGAGTGTGGATAATTTAATATATGAGATTTGCATATACAAAAAAAAAAATACAAAAGGTGGAATTATATTAAAGGAATATTAGTTTGGTGGGACAACATTTGTGTAGTTTGAGAATTTAGACGCCCTAACCTAAGATGGCAGAAAAACTGAGTACTATTAGGAAAGGAAACAATTCTGAAGACTCGGAAGTTCATATAGGCCATCGCTCATAACACCATCTTAAAGAAGAACCTCTTTAATCACGTTGTCCAAGTTTATGTATGAACTACCACCAGGTCTTGTCTCTTCCTCTACCTTCTTCTTCAACTCCATTACCTTTTTCCTCATTTTCTTTCCTTTTTCTCCCACCATCAACTCATTCACTAATTTCTCAACCTCTTCTCTCTTCACATTGGTATCAATTTCAATCCCGATCTCCCACTCATTGCAAATAAGTCTACTGTTTGGTGGCTGATCAGCGAAAAATGGCCAACACAACATTGGCACCCCAGCACATATGCTTTCGGTTGTTGAGTTCCATCCGCAATGAGTCAAGAATCCACCAATTGAAGGATGGTTCAAAACTTTCTCTTGTGGACACCAACTTGCTATTAGGCCTCTATCTAGAATTTCATTGACAAACTCAGATGACAAAACAACCGAGCCACCAATGACAAGATCAGGCCTAATGATCCACAAAAACGGTTTCTTGCTGTTGGCCAAACCCCAAGCAAATTCTAACAGTTTCTCTTCAGACATAACCGTCATGCTGCCGAAATTCACATAAACAACAGACTCAGGTTTCTTGGATTCAAGCCAATCAAGGCATTTAGTATCTTCTTTCCAAAGATTAGATTCTAGAGATATCAATTGTTTTTGTGGACTTTGATCTAAAAAAGAAGCAAATGGACCAATAGTATACACGGAAGGGAATATAGAATAGAGAGAATTCATAACATCACTCTCAAGTTCATTACAAGTATTGAAAACAATAGCAGAAGCTTTGTGGCATTTATCTACCACTAAAGTGATAAATCTTATCATCAAATCATTAGGATCTCTTATCCTTACTAAACGAGGAAGATCCTTCAATCTAAAGTTTTTCAAACCGGGAATCCAATCAACTTTAATATCTAAACATCCATTTGTTAAATAACTCTCATCTGCATATCATAATTGCAAAAATCAATAGCTTGAAGCTATATATATTTAACAAGGTTCAAAATCATTGTAAATAGTTACCTTTGAGTGGTAGTACACCATTCTGAAACAAGTTTGTAATGTGATAAGTGGTCAAGATGAAACAAGCACTGCATGGGGAAAAGAGTACAATTGGCAGTGCATGCTTTTCAGCAGATTCTACTGTAAATGGCATGTAACAATCAGAAACAAAGCAAGTAACCGGTGGGATAAGACTAGTAGTGGAAGATTCATGAAGTTTAGCAAGAAGTTCATTGAAAAATTGGTGGAAGTTGTTCATGATTGATTGACAAAGAGAAGGTATGTCTTGACTAACATCACCATCACCATCCATTGGAGGTAAGCCATCTGGTACTGTCACAAAGGTGAAATCAGTGAAACCATCAAAGGCATTAGGACCTCTTGATTTGAGCATGCGTTTGTGATTGTACTCAGTGTTGACAAAGGTTATGTGAAAGCCTCTAAGGTGAAGAAGCTTTGCTAGTTTCAACAATGCATTGATATGGCCTTGAATTGGAAATGGAGTTAACACAGCATGTGGTTTTCTCTCTGCAAAAGAACTCATCTTTGATATATTGTTATTCTAATGTCAAAAGTGAGTGTAAGTTTTTTGTTTAAATGATCCATATCATGTATTTGTTTTTTATATGTTATGCAACGTGCCACACGAGGCATGGATATTTTAGTCATCATCAATGACTGTGTGCCTGATAAAAGTAATGGACCGGACATGGTAGACCCTCTTATAACTAAAGAGAATATAAAATGACGTACGTTAAAATCATTAAAGCTTAAGATAATGTTGTTGCTAACTGTTCTAGAAGTTTTTCTTTGTCGAGACGAAAGCATTATACTATAGTATTAGAAATATGAGTAAAGTTGAATGATTTCATACGTGAATAGTAAATGATGTCACGTTCTTTAAAAGTATTTTAAACACTTTATTGTATGTCTTAGAGTTGGAATGCAGGAATATCCAGATATATCGAATTTGCGTAAGATCCGACGAAAACTCGATTTGTAGCGAAGAATGTTTGAAATTTGTAAAGAGACTTTCTGATTTGTGATATGATTTTCTGAATTTCAGAATGGAGTATTTATAAGACATGTATGTGTTGTTTCACAAGGTTGCAACTCTTGATGAAACAACACCTTTTAACCAAAAATTGCATTGTTTCCAAGTATTGTCTATGTTTATCTCGCAGCTACACTTCACGAAGTATTGCTTCTCTTTGAATTCTAATCATTTATTGGCATTTACTCACTTCAACTTTTCTTGTCATTTTAGAACACACCCATGAACATTTATTGTTCATAAATTACAACAATCTCCCACTTGTTCTAATAATGACAAGACCTATTTCAATAAAGAGAAACAAAGAATGTTAGTACAATTATGTATCTTTTAATTTAAAACTTAATCTTAGTAAAGACGATTCAATGTCTAATCGGAATGTTAGGTAGCATAATGCTTTTAAACCATTAATTCATGTGAATAGACCGACATTACCTCACACATTTTTTAAGGTTCTTCGCATACATTTCTCGCCTAGCACTTATTTATGGCCATATGCTTTCCGATTTCATGAATTTATCGTAAGAGAAACTTCAACTCTCACTTTGAGACGACACCATCTCGAAATTCATATTGTATCCTTTTCCATGAAACATAGCCCTTCGGTATGGAACTTCATTAAGAATTTAAATAAATAAATAATCAATTTGACATTTAGTTTGAATTGAAAGCAATTTGAACAATTCTTTATGACTTCTTTTTCGAACAAAAGGACAGTCAATTTTAAGATATTTAATTTTCTCATGAAATACATGGATTGTTAGCAATCTGGATAGCACTTTGATTGTCACAATAAAAAATTGAAGATTTGTTGCATTCGATCTCTAATTTACCAATTAAGAAAACAAGTCATTGCAGCTCACAAGAAGCAAAAGTGAGAGCCATATATTCTGAAGAACTTCGAGACTAAATATAAATTAGGAATGATTGAAGAAAGAATAAATACCTAGATTTGGATCCTCTAGAATCAATGCATGTTGCCCAATATGCATAAGTAAATTCAAGTGACTACATCTATGCATCTCTTATGAATACTAAACCTCTTTTAGGTGATCCTTTGAGGTATTTTATGATTCTGCAGGAAGTTTTATAATGTGTAATGAAAGGTGAAGTAAGGAATTTGGTGGAGTTGTTGTGTGACAAAATCTATGCTAGGTATTTTAATGGTCTAATATAATACATTTCCTACAAGTATTCTGTAACTTGCAACATCTTCAAAAGGGATTAACGAGTCTTGATGTAATTTCACTGAAGAATCAAGAGGTGTCTAAGAAGGTTTGACTTCAAGCCATCATGTATCATGAGACAAGTCAAGACAATATTTTCTTTGACATAGAAAATAGTGCACTTATCAACTTTTTATATCATTTTGTACTTGCTTGTTTTAAGCTATCAAGAAAATTAAGTAGCTTGCAAACTTGGTTAGGTTTAGATCATGTGGAACTTTGTGGAATTGTCAGGTAAACCTTGTTTTTAAGTTACCATGCAAGAAGACATTATTTACATCTAATTATATAAATGTTAGGATTTGATAGTTGCCAATGCAAGTCAAACTCTTATAGTAGTGATTTTTATCTGATTATAGCTTCTATCTGATTATAGCTTAATACTTCTCAATTGTGCCATGTGTTTTATGCTTCACCTTATAAAACCACCTGTTTTCTATAGGTTTGATATGGGAAGGAGAATCTACAAAGATCCAAGTTTCATTCTGCTGCAATGCTTGAAGCTCAGAACTCATAGCCTAAATCCAACATTCTTGAGTTCTAGCTCGATTATAGCTAAAAGGCTCATCAACATTAAGGGACATGGAAAGTATGTTATGAGAATTTGAAATGATAACATATGTGATAACAAAAGATAAGGTAAATAATACCTGAAGGATTAAATGGTTAGGTTTGTGATTGGTTAGGGTTGACATTTTGGTGTCTTGGCAAATTTCGGGGTTAGGATCAGTGTTATATATATTTGTGTCTTCAGTTTTTTTATCAGAGTCGTCAATGGTTTGTTTATCAGGTGTAGAGATTACATGTGGCGGATGACGAATGATGTCATTGTTTATGTTTGGTGAAACAAGCTCAACAATTGGTTTAGTGCTCATCATGGTGTCAGAACTAGTGCTCATGGTGGATTGTGGTTGTGGGAAGGTAAAATGTGTTCATGGTGGATTGTGGTTGTGGAAAGGCTAGTTACAATCCCCTGTTACACACAGAAAGACAAAAATGGGTTTCCTTCACAAGCAAGAACAAGAAAATCCAATACAAATAAAGAAGGCCTAACCAGTACAAAAAGTGCATAAAGTGAAAAATACCAGCCTTGTGCTTGCTTGCTTACAACTTAGGAATAAATAGAATTTCTAAAATATTGCATTGTTTTTGGTTGTCAAAGAAATATATTCAATAAGAAAATATATCTTTAATCTAATAATGTTTAAGCAAGACCTCTTTAATCACTTTGTCCAAGTTTATGTATGAACTACCACCAGGTCTTGTCTCTTCCTCTACCTTCTTCTTCAACTCCATTGCCTTTTTTCTCATCTTCTTTCCTTTCTCTCCCACCATCAATTCATTCACTAACTTCTCAACCTCTTCTCTCTTTACATTGGTACCAATTTCCATCCCTATCTCCCATTCATTGCAAATAAGTCTACTGTTTGGTGGCTGATCAGTGAAAAATGGCCAACACAACATTGGCACTCCAGCACCAACACTTTCAGTGGTTGAGTTCCATCCGCAATGAGTCAAGAATCCACCAATTGAAGGATGGTTCAACACTTTCTCTTGCGGACACCAGCTCGCAATTAGGCCTCTATCTGAAACTTCATTGACAAACTCAGATGACAAAACAACTGAGCCACCAATGACAAGATCAGGCCTAATGATCCACAAAAAAGGTTTCTTGCTATTAGCCAAACCCCAAGCAAACTCCAACAGTTTCTCTTCCGTCGTAACCGCGACACTTCCAAAATTTACATAAAGAACAGACTCATGATCTTGTAATCCAAGCCATTCAAGGCAATTAGTATCTTCTTTCCAAAGATTAGATTCTAGAGATATCAAATGATTTTGAGGACTTTGATTCAAAATAGAAGCAACTGGCCCAATGGTGTATATAGAAGGAAATATAAAATTGAGAGCATTCATAATATCTCTCTCAAGTTCATCAGAAGTATTGAAAATAATTGCAGATGCTCTATGATATCTACCTGTCATTTCAGCTGTAAATTTTATCAAAATGTCATTTGGATTTCTTGTCTTTATTGAAGTAGGAAGGTCCTTCACTCTAAAGTTTTTCAAACCTGGAATCCAGTCAACTTTAGTGTCCCAATATCCATTAATTACAGAACTCTCATCTGCATATCATAATTGCAAAAGTCAATACTTTGAATATATATACATACAAGATACCTCTATTAGAAAGAAAAATGGAACATAGATTTACCTTTGAGTGGTAAAACACCATTTTGAAACAATTTCGGAACGTGATAATTAGACAAGAAGAAACAAGCACTACATGGAGAAAAGAGAACAACTGGAAGTGCATGTTCTTCAGCAGAATCTACTGTAAATGGCATGAAACTATCAGAAACTAAGCAGGTAACTGGAGGGATAAGACCAGAAGTGGCAGACTCATGAAGTTTAGAAAGAAGTTCATCAAAGAAGTGGTGGAAGTTGTTCAAGATTGATTGGCAAAGAGAGCGTACGTCTTGAGTAACATCACCATCACCATCAATTGGAGTTAAACCATCTTGAATTGTCTCAAACCGAAAATCAGTGAAACCATCAAAGGCTTTAGGACCCTTTGATTTGAGCAAGCGTTTGTGGTTGTATTCAGTGTTGACAAAGGTTATGTGAAAGCCTCTAAGATGAAGAACTTTTGCTAGTTTCAACAATGCATTGATATGGCCTTGAGCTGGAAATGGAGTTAACACAGCGTGTGGCTTTCTCTCTGCAAAGTTACTCATTTTTAATATATTCATCTTTTTATGCCGTGTTAAAGTCAGTCTATATATATATATATATATATATATATATATATATATATATATATATATATATATATATATATATATATATATATATATATATATATATATATATATATATATATATATATATATATATATATATATATATATATATAAACTCATAACTAATATTTCAAATCAAATAGAAAAACACAGTATAAATTAGTAATAATCATGACTTTAAGTAGATTGAAGGTGACCCCATCATGGACCAATTTCTTTTATAACTATGGGGAAGTGAGGAAAGTGACCCCTAGAACCCACTTGATTTTATTTTATCATTTGACACGACCCTTTCCCGTCATGCTTTTATAGAAATTTTTATTAAGATAATTCATTTTTTATTTTTTATTTTAAAATAATTCACTTTTTAAATTATTTGTCAAAGTATCCTATTTTAAGGTAGTGATTGCATGCTGACGCCAATCTAATCCAATTAGATTGACGATCCTTCACAAAGACAATGTGTTGTCGCTAATTGAATTGGAGATAACACATGGTATCGCTATACTCTATTATTGAAAATAATATATCATATTATTCTAGTTTCAAAAAAAAAAATCAAAGTGTCCTAAGGTACATGCTCATCCATTGGGGTGGTGAGCAGATGAAAACATCTCATGTACGAAGGTATTCGTCCACTAGGTTGACGAGCACCTGATTTTTTTTTCCAGATTTATATTTTATGTAAATGTTATATTTAATAATTTTAAGTATTAAAAATATATTATATTAATTTAATAATTATATACTAATTAAAAATAATATATTCAAACAATTATATTAATTTAATAATTATATATTAATTAAATGTAATAAAAAAATATTTGAAGGAATTTATTCAAATAAAGATACATATTAATTAAAATACATTTCATCAAAAATGACCCCCAGTTCCACACCTAGTGTCCTTTTTTTATTGATATCCCTTGTCCATACGTTCATTTGCATTTTTTGTAGGTGATGGAGATGAATCGGAAGACATATCTTGATCGTGATGTATTGTAGGGGGTCCGTCTGCCTTAAAGGGGCCCCACTTGTGTCGTAGGTTGCTCCGCAAGAAGGTCATCAATGTTAAAATTTGGCATTTGCATCAGTTGATCCTCCGTCAGCAAAAAATGTTGGAATAAATGCGATGGTTGTGGTGGTTGGGTGTAGGTTTTGCGTTGAGTTTGTTAGAGGGTTGGGTAGTAGACATCATCCGACGTGAAGGTGGAGGTGGGTTGAGAGAATGAAGTGTTGAAGGTTTGATGTTGGGATTGGGGGTTTGATTGATCAAAGATTGACGGAGGAACTGAAGTGAACTGTAAGGGTGGTCAAAGGATGGATTGGTGTTGATATTGTTGGTTGTAGTTGTAGTGGTAGTTTTGTTGAGGGAGTGGAGTGTAGGGAGTTTTCTGTTGGGATGAGGATGCATATAATATGTGTTGTTCGGTGGTCTGTGTGAGTTGGTATATATGTTTAGGGATGAAGATAAGTGTCCCCCAAATTGGGATATGTACAATGGTAGCACATCCTGATGCATTAGTGCGACAGTTGGTTCTGTTGAAGACGAACCTTGTACGCGAGAGTCGATCAAAAATTGGTCTGGAGTAATATTCACATACGAAATTGAACGAAACCAATTTAAATACTCTTGGCTTGGCTTGCGTTGTCCAACTACCGCGTCCCATTGCAAAATCAAATATCTTATATGTTTCCATTCTTTCACCTCCTTTTTGTTTAATTCTCGCCAATGAACTTTTTGGGTTTTTTTCATCATCATTGTGTGGTGTTCCCTTAGACAGCTTGGCGGGGAAGGGATTTATTGTTCAAACCCAAACTAGAGTTTGACCCTATTTGTTTGATGCATTTCAATAGTATAGGAACTAATAAGAGAAGTCGTAACACTCCAGATCTGGCTATCTCTAAGATTGGGCACCAGGAATTTAATGTATGGCCTCCATATAAACTGCCACATATTAAAAAAATTAGAATAAAATTAAGAAGTATATGCAATAAGTAGGTTCTATGGTTTCAAACTCATGTCTTTTTCTTACATGTGGTCCAGTGCGTTTCGATACCCTTGTAGATGGAAACGAGGATTAGCGTCATAATTCATGTGTCGTTTGGCCCATCATGCAGAAACAAAAAATATATAAATGTTAGGTATAGTTGATTAAGAAGATTATAAATTGCTTTTTTATTCTAGTAATACCTTTAAGTGTATGGAAATGACGGCTGCAATGTATTAACAGGAGCAACCAAGGGTATACGCGTGAATACCCAAGTAGTGAATAATACAACACAACCACTCATGCTCCTGACATCTTTGACCGCGGCCTTGCACATTTTTCTGTACAATTTTGCAAGACAAGCAGAACCCCAACTAAAGGTGTTACATTTTTCTAGATCCTCTATGAAAGGAATCCAGGAAGAATGCAACAGATTTTGACTCTTGTCGAGAAACAAAATAGCAGCAATTACAAGTAAAATATAAACTTTAGCTTGTAAAATAATATGTTCTTGGGTTGGGGAAGAGTTATTTTTTAGAAGTTCGTATAAACTCTCTAGCCAAGTAATCTTAACGAAACCTCTGTTTTGATCAGCTGATGTAGGTTCTACCCCTAAGTTCTCCATGTAAACATCATTTGTTACTTCGGTAGGACCGTTAGTAGCTTTTCCATCAACTCGGAGACCAAGTAACATATTAATATGTTCTAATGTTATCGTGCATTCACCGGTTGGGAAATGAAACGTGTGAGTTTCTGGTCTCCATTTCTCTAGCAGAGCTATGACTAGGCTAGAGTCAATTTTGAGATTATTTATTTTTTCAAAATTAAAAAACATGATAATTCTAAATACAGGATTATTCTCGCACTTGCTTGAACGTGGGTATGAGAATGCACTCGAAACCTTCCATTAGTCTGGAAAAAAGGAAATAATAATGAACATAAAAATTATAAAAATTATTACGTAGAATAGTATAGGAAACCTTACACTAGCTTGAATGTTTGCTTGTGTTCCACGGTGTTCATTGCCCTTCCACAACAAAGAAATTTTGAAGAAATTTTGTGAGAGGTGAAGAAATGTTTGCTTTTGTTGCAAGAGTGTTTTGTGAGAGGTGTAAAAATGTTTGAAGAAATATTTTAACTAAAATGAATTTATAGAAGGATAGTTAGCAAGTAATAAATAAATGTGACAAGATCACACACTAGTAGAAGTGACATTACACTGCATGGCCTTGGAACTTGTTTTAATTTCATGGAATGCATGCAAGCCTACTCCTTAGGACTGGTACTTTGTGCCTTGCATGGAGAATAGTTTTTTAGACCTCATGTGATCGCCACTTGAGATGATGAGATGATGCATGACACGACTATGCTCGCCAACTGAATGGACAAGTAGACACAACGTTAGAACATATCCGTCCTTTGAGTGGACGAGCACACGCGTGGGTTATTTCTTTGCAGCATTTGAATATTATATGTGTGTATTATATAATGCTGGTTTCTCACATTTGTATCATCATTCCACATTCTAGTAACAAAATCATAGAGTTCTCACATCAAATATAGCTCAGAGAAATATAATAGTTACCTGTCACTTTAACGGCACTATTTCGACAGATAGTACTGCTGGATTCTCATTTGACAACACAAATACTTACACATTCAAAATTCATGTGAATTCTAATTTTCTTCATTTCAAAGATAGGATGGAAAAAAATTAGAACGATTTATTGAGGATATTATTTATCATCATCCATTAATTAATGGAGAGGATGGTACAGTTTTTTACGTAATGACGCCGATCAAGAACGACGAAGACGCGGAAGCAATCTTTCAGTGCCACATGATGTTTGGTAAATTACCCATAATTGATTTGTATGTTCATCTACTTTACAATGCCGAAACATTTCCGACGCAAGAGACACAATCACACCAATATGGAATGAGCCAAACATCTGACGATGAACCAACACAAAACAACAAACCTTTCATACCAAATGAAGAGGTTGGGGAAGAAAGCAACGATGATTTTCAAGTGGTCAAGATGCAAGATCTTTTTGGTAACAACAATGACGAGGACGATGAAGATATGATAGTCGAGTTTACGCAGGCGATTCACATCGAACCAATAAGCTTGTACAACCCACTTGCACATATGTGTAATATATGTATGGAAGATGTTGAACCAATCTCTGTGTTTGGAAGTGTCATACCAAACCATATAGGTGACGAAATAGAGATTGGGATGGAGTTTGAAAACAAGGAAGCTTTCATTTTTGCTCTGCAACATTGGCATATAACACACAATATTGACTATTGGGTTTATTGATCTGACAATCAACGATACATAATTAATTGAAGAAACAAGACTGCAATTTCAAATGCAGAGCTTCCTTGAGAAAAAAGAACTAAAAATGGAAGATTGGTAAGTTGTTTGGGCCTCACACATACAATACCACGTCTATGGCACAAGACCATAAAAAGCTAAGTTCAGAAATGATTAGCCACAACATTAGAGAGCTTGTCAACCGTGACGTTTCACTTAAGGTGAAGGTGATCATTGCTCATATTCTTGAAAAATACAGGTACATAATATCTTACAGGAAAGCATGGATCGCAAAATGTAAGGCCATATTGTCGCTCTACAAAAATTGGGAAACATCTTACAACGACCTGCCACAGTGGATATTGGTAATGAAAACCTATCTTCCTGGAACCATTATTGATTTGTAAACCCTACCTGCAATTTCAAATGATGGTTCCCAAATCTCTGAAAAACGAATCTTTCATCATCTGTTTTGGGTATTTCGACCGTGTATACGTGACTTTGCCTACTATAAGCCCATTGTGCAAGTTGACGAAACGTGGTTGTATGGTAAGTACAAAGGAACTCTGTTGATGGCGATGACACAGGATAGGAACACACACATTTTCCCAGTAGCTTTCGCATTGGTTGAAGGTGAAACAAAGAAAGCCTGAAGATTTTTCCTAACGAACCTGAGATTACACGTGACACCACAACCTAATTTGTGTCTAATCTCAGATAGACATGAATCGGTAAAGAGTGCATATAAAAATCCCGAGAACAGATGGCAACATCCACCATCTTCACATGTCTACTGCATTAGACACATTACAGAAAACTTCATGCTCGAGATTAAGGACAATGAACTACGCAAAAAACTTATTAACATGGGTAACAAAATATATTTCAGTTACCTGAAATATTTTATCATACTTTTATTATGTTTTTCATACCATTTCTACGCATTTACGGAGGCTACATTTAACTACTATCGCGGGGAAATCCGAAGAACAGACATTGAGGCCTCACGTTGGATAGACAACATACCTAGGGAGAAGTGGGCTAGAATATATGACGGAGGGAAACATTGGGGACATATGACATCTAATTGTGAAGAAGCCATGAAATATGTACTAAAGGCAACCCAAAACCTTCCAATCACTGCATTGGTCCATTTTACATACTATCACATGGGTTCCCTCTTTGGTAAAAGAGGCCACAAATGGACCAAAATGCTAGCTACCCGAAATGTTTTCACGGATGGTTGCAACAAGGGAATGGATGATGAAGTAGCCAAGGATAACACACATAATATCATGCAATTTGATCATGAAAGATTATGTTTCATGGTGCAGGAAAAAATTAATCAGAATGATGGTCGTCCGACGGGTACTTTCAGCATTGACCTGAGGAATCATTGGCGTGACTGTGGGAAATTTCAGGCATTTCACTTACCTTTCTCCTACGTTATCACAACATTTTCTAGTATACGTAAAGACTACTCCATTCAAATTCCATAAGTCTTCACAGTTCTTAACGTATTCAAAGTCTACAATGAAAGCTTCCTAGGACTACCCCACAAGGAGAACTGGCCAAAATATGAAGGATTTACTCTTTGCCACGAAGATTCCATGAGAAGAAATAAGAAGGGATGTCTAACCAGTAGTAGGATTAGAACCGAAATGGATGACATTGAAAAGGAAAAGAGAAGGTGTGGGATTTGCAGAGAAATAGGCCATATGCGTAGAAAATGTCCAAATGTTGTCGGCCCGTCAAACCAATCGTCTAGATAACTTTATTTGTTTTTCAAGTTAATCGGTTAGTAAAGTTTTTAGCTTGCACTTAATTTCATTGTGATCCAACATTAGTTTATAATTCAAGACAACTTTTACTAACAACTACGAAACAAAGAATCTGCTCATAAAACAACAAGATAATGAACATTTAAATGATTCAATAAATCAGCAATACTAGGAGATTAAAACCATCAATTTAATATCAGTTTGTCCATACATCATCATGATACAATCATAATCGTTTTTCAGAACTTTCCAAGCCATGCCATCTCTTTCTTTAACAAGTCTTTCAATTCTTATAATCTTTTCACCTTCAGTTATTTCACCTTCTAACCACCTCACCAGACTTCTCTGAAAATGCTCGAACGCGACTGTGTTCCATAGTCGGATCTTTAACGGGGGTTTTATTGGTGAGAAAACCAGTAGAGCATCTCTTTTGGTAAGGGGAGTGTTTGGATTGGTAAAATACTCCATCGCCGAATCCATATTTCAGACTAAAAATGAAGAATTTGTGTACTAAATCTGAGATTCCAAGGTCTCACACAAAGCTATTTATAGAAAATATAAAAATGATTAAATATTTCACTGTTCGTCTAATGGATGGTCGAGCATCATCATGCCATAATTTATGTTTACTAAATAAAATTAAAACTCAAGAAGCTAACATACAATCTAATCAACAACAACAACCAACATAAGTGGATCTTCGGCTCCTCTGTTAACTTCGCCATTATGTGTTGAAAACATACATTGGACATCTTCATCATTTTCTATACGATCCAAGTAATACATGTACGTATCCTCCAGGCTTGCATCAGTCAGCGTTATATACGGACAACGATACTCCATTTTTCTCACCTTCATGTGATGAACACCCAACTGTTGAAAACCCATGTTAATTGCTGCAACCACGATTCTGAAATTCCAATGCGCATCTAGGTAAACACTGATTTTTTCTTGTCCATATAAAACAAGAGCTTGAACAGACATTTTTGAAAATGGAAACACCGAGCTCGAATGATTTGTGTTGACGCACATCAATCTATTTATAGAAAAATATTATGTTTGAACTCTGTCATTCATTAGCCGAGAGTCTCTAAACACTCGGCAACTCATTGGGCGAGCATCAATCAATTTTTAAAAATTATGAAGAAAAGAATTTTTAAAAATATTATTTAATTCATAAACTATGTTTTTTTCTAATTAAAATTAGGTGCTTGCCAACCCAGTGGACGAGCACCTTCATGCATGAGATGTCTTCATCTGCTCTCCACTTCAGGGGACGAGCATGTACTAGACTTAGGGCACATTGCTATTTTTTTTTCAAAATAGGGTAGTATGGTATACTATTTTCAGCAATAGGGTAGAACAGTAAACATTGTATAAATTAGACATATTTTAAAAGAATATAATCATGACTTTAAGTAGATTGAAGGAGACCCCATCATGGACCAATTTATTTTATAACTACGGGGCAGTGAGGGAAGTGACCCCTAGAACCCACTTGATTTTATTTTATCATTTAACATGACCCTTTCATGTCATGCTTTTATAGAAATTTTGATTAGAATAACCCATTTTTTTAATCTTTTTTCCAAAATACCTCACTTTTCAAATTATTTCTCAAAGTATCCTACTTTGGGTACTGATTGTATGCAGGCGCCAATTGGATTGGTGACCCTTCACAAAGGCAATGTGTTGTCTCTAACTGAATTGGAGATAACACATGATGTTGTCAATTCAATTGGTGACACAGTATAATATTTACAAGGATGTCTCCTATTCATCTGGAGACAACCTTCAAAGTGAAATTTTTTTCCTATAAATAGAGGTGTTCTGATGATTTAGTTCCACAACTCATCTCATATCTTTGTATTAGAGATAACATGTATCTTCATCGGTAGGGAAAAGTCATCTATTTGAGAGACAAGTTTCTGATTGAAATTCTATTTTGGAACATTCAAAGTTTCAATCAACTTAAGAGGGAGATGAATCGGTGGTTAGAAGAAGACATTCGTGAAGGGGGAAAAAATCGAAGTATCAAAAGACTTGATTGCCTACGTGGATGGGCTCACGTTAATACTGACAAGGATGTAAGGGAAGTCATATTTGGACTGAATGACATTAGTTTGATTGTTGTAATCAGTTAGAAATGTTTTATGTTTGTTTTCCGTTATTTGTTTTATGTGTCGTATGTGTTGTGTGTTGTTAGATTGCGGTATGTGTTTTTTGTTGTTAACACTGTTGTAACAAAAACTCATTAATATATGAAAATATTAGGTTATAACAATTGAATGGATAAACTAAATTATTGAAGGCTCTGCAGATTTGAGCAAATTTTGGCAAAACAGGATATTGCACAAGATGTTCCAACAAGAAGAATTATGCTGAAAGAAGACACGTTGGACAAGATGTCCTAACACGATGTTAGGACATTGTGTCTGTTACTGATGTACATGATTTTGTTTCAACAAAATATTTGTATATTAGTTCCAAGATTTAAGGCATGTATCAAGGAATAATTGAACAGATATTTTGAAGCCCAGGACTGCTGAAGGTTGTAAAAGGAATACCTAGACCTAGAGCTAACGAGAACTAATATCTTATGAAGACTTTTGTAACGTTGAAAATAAGGATTTAGGGTTTTGAGAGTCGTAGGATTTCTTGTGTTGTAAGTCTCCCTTTGTATGGATTTGATAAATTATGGTAGACATAGGGCTACAGATTCAAAAACCTGTAGGTAATGAATCGTGTATTATTCTTGGATGAAGCTTTGAAGAAAATCCAAGTAGGTTGTTAGTCAAGGTTGCTTGGCTGAACTTTGTATTGAAAGAGGTGTCTTTCAAGTAGGATGATACAATTATTGTGACAATAACTGTTAGATATCACATGTTATGATTAAGGGAGTGAGATGGGTTTCTCTTATCAATTAGATGTGACTTCTAACGATAAAGTTTTCATTGGGTAGTGATAGGTAAACCGAAGGCTGTTTACTGTAAACCAGATGTTGTTTACATAAAACTATACTACTAATAGTGGATTCTTCTTCCTGGCTTGGTAGCCCTCAGATGTAGGTGAATTGCACCGAACTGGGTTAACAATTTTGTATGTTGTTTACTTTCTGTAATTTGTTTTCTGCTCCTTATTATCTTTATGTTTGAAGCAGAGATTAAGTGTTTTGACATCTTTCAAGACTTCTTCGAGACCAGCTATACCAAATTTTTAATTGGTATTAGGGCATGCATCCTATCTGTTTCTGGATGAGATCATTGGAGATACTTTCTGGTTCCTTAAACAAGGTGTGTGTTTGTGTGATCAAACCCTTCATTATGATGTTTTTAAAGGTATTAAATATCCAGAATAATTGGTAATGGATCAAGGATGACAGCTACTGGTTGGTTGTCTTTTGCTTCTGTGAAGAGGTTCTTCTCTGCAAAGGGTCCGCTAAGATATCTTGACATCTTGATTGGAGCCTGTTGAAGATATGTTCTTTGGTATTCCGTTGCATGTGTTTCTGATGAAAGGGCATTGGTAAAACTAGATTAAAGACTATGTTTATCCTCTAGTTGTCATGAAGGTGTCAACATCTAAGGAAGTTCTAACTATTCCAGTCGGAAGTAATGGAATGGAGAAAGTGGTTGTTGGTGTTCGCCTTTAATGTCTTGGTACTTGGAAGGTCGGTTCCTTCAGGTATCTTGAATTAGTTTTGGAGGAAATATGAGTTGAGTTCTAGGGTATCAAATTCATAGTCTACGAAGTTGGTAATCTACCCTTATCATGACAAAGCTGCCAAAGACACTTGAGATTTTTTCTCAAGTCCACTCATAAAGGCTTATCTGTTATGTCTCTAGAATTCTATGGTTGCTCTTCTGGATCAAGGATGCTTTCTGAGGATCATTAATCTGAAGAAATTGGAGGTGATTTATTTTCACCATCCATGTGTTGCAAGGACTTCATCAGTAAGAGAAAGTCATGGGCAGGTTGAGTCAAGGGTGTCAGCCTTGATGTTTCAACATCAAATATACTTGCACTAAATAATACTTTTGGTATTGATGAAGTGTAAATATTTGTTAGATGGCCTTCTCTACAATATGTGTAGATTTGAGATCAATTTCTATTTGTGTAATGCACAAGTATTTAATTGGTTATCCATGAAGCTCAAGAGTGCTAGAGTTAAGATGGTTTATCAAGAGGTGCAACATTTCTCGCCGCAAAAGCTCAAGGACTAACATCAGGTGAATGATTCAAGTTAGTCTTCTGGGAGAAGGATTTCTTATAAGGATTTAATATTTATTACTACTCACAAGTATTTAATGGATTACCCTTAGTTGATGATCAAGGTGTCTGATCAAATTGATGCTCATGTATTTGGTCCTTGGATCTATTTGGAATAGTTCAAGGATGTAATGCTCAACCAGATGTTGAAACATCCCATCAACGAGTTTGTGCAGAATCTTGTTGATTCAAGGAGTGAATCTCTAGGACAAGGAAAGGGAGTAGCTTATGCTCTAGGAACCAAAATTTTGTGTGTTGACATAAAGTGTTGGGAACCTTCTTCTGATGGAATCTGCAAAGGCACATAATCTGACTAGGAAGTTTCGTGGCAGGAAACTTATCTAGAATATGGTGCTGCTGGAAGTGAATATGAAGTCATCATAATCTTGATGAATATTGCTTAGGTCAGTTTATTTCTGATCTAGGTAAATTAGAGTGCATGAGCTGTGTTCAACTTTCTTCCATGGGAGTATGTATTCATCTTGAAGATTTATCTTCTTACAAAAAGCTAGATTTCTTGTAGTTGTTGTATAGTCTATTCTTGTGACTACTCTTTCTTAAAAAATCATGCTTTGGCATGTTTGGATCTTCTGAGGATGAGTTATTGAAGCAGATGTTCATCAAGGCTTATGTCCTTGTTGGTTATGGTTCTTAAACAGGATAGAGGTTGCATACTCAAACTTGATATTTTAATCAAGTCTATGAGAGCATGGAACTCTTGTTCATTAGAAGTGGAGAGGTTTGTTAAGATGGTATGTATAAAGGGGAGTTGATCAAGACTCTATCAGACATACTTGAGCTCATATGCTGGAAGTCAAGACATTGGTGTCAAAGTCAGATGTTCTAACATCAGGGTTATCATTAGATTGTTTCCTTTATAGAATTTGGTTATAGTGGTGATACATCATCTTGATAAAAGGTGATCTTCTCAGATGTGATTAGAATGGATGCTTCAAAAGCCTGTGTAGTGTATGGGAATTGCAGAAGTTAGTAGAGGCCACATTTCATAGTCACTTGGATTCGTGATGTGTATGTCATCTTGTTCTTAGAATAACTTACCTTTGTTGAGAAGGGTAGTTGTTTAAAGACCAAATGAGGAGCTGGTTCTGATCTCGGCTTGCTGATTGTTGAAGGGATCTTCACTTTGGGAGCTTGTTGTGGTGAGAGCATGAGAGTTTATTTCTCTCTATTGGTGTATGGAGTTCTTGATGATCAAACTGGCAGTAGCCGTGCTCTCTAAAAATCTCCAGTTGGATTACTATGCAGATAGTAAGCCCATTTGCTATTGTATCAATAATCATAGTGTATAGTGTTTGTGATATGATTAGGATGTCTTAACTAATGTTAAAACATCATCATGTTTTTTGAACTTGGGGTTCAAATTGTGGAAGCTGATATTCACCAGTTGAACCAGAAGTGTTCTAACTTATCATACGAGAGAATGATGAGGTGAAGATTGTCTTGGACTATGGGGGTGTCTATCTAGTTCTCTGACTCATTTTGAGGTTAGAATGCTTGTGGAGAGGTGGCGTCTTCTATTGCAAGTAACTCTTGAAAGAAGTGGATTAGTTTGGTGCTTATAAAGCAAGTAAGCTGAAGGTTTCTGGAGCATGTATCTGATGTCCTTCAAGTGTGAATGACATTTGGGATAACTAACAAACTAAGAGGCTTTATATGTCTCTTTGAGGAATGTGAAGCATTCCAGGTTCAATTGGATTTTTTCTCGAGGAACATGGATATCTATGGCTGTAATATTCAACATGGATTTGTGCAAAATACGGATGGGTTCAGAACGAGAGGGATCAATGGTGATTTTAGTCTCAATTCAAGAGTTCATAGTTATAGTACAAGGATGGTAATCCTGTTACTTTATCACTTTACAAGCATGAAGTTGGTCATGAGATATCGTGTGGTGATTTTGGGTGTTTCTTGCTGAAAGGGGCATCTTTTATAAAAGATAGGGGAGAGCTTCTATCTAATGGGTGTACTTGTGGTACACAAATTGCTTGTGGATAAAGAAGTAAGTGAATGTGTTCAGCAGGTGTGTTGAACAAGGAATGAGCTCTTAAAGACATGAAGATGAGTCTTATGTTTTCCATTCATGTTAAGGTGTTCTTCTTGCAAAGGAGCACTGGTTATTCTTGATATTATACTTTTATCTAGAATTTGTTGCTGCAGTAGTGTAGTCATTTATCAAGATTGTTTGTGGTTTCAAGCTGTTTGTGATCATATTCCTTAGGTGAGGGTGTAATGTCATACAACTTGTCGTGACATCGTGTTACTGGTGAAGTTCATGATGGACTTGATAGTCAAGACTTAGTTCTATCATTGGGGTGTCAATGGTTTGAATCAGCATTGTACAAGCTTTCTGGGAGTGTTCTACGGATCTTTTTTCTTATATGAGATAAGGTTCATGAGAGTCTTTGTTGTTAACTGAGAGGTGTTTGAAGAAATGTTTTAGCATCTTGGTCAATTACTTTTACTTATGGATGAAAGGAGTATTCTTGAGGCTCATTGAAAAGGCATTATGGTTATGCTTCAGAGTTTACCATATGGAATGGACAAAGCCTGATAAAGTGTCAAGACATTGTTTAGGACTTGCGGTTGCTTCAAGTTATTTTCTTTGGACGTGGTTCTTGGACGGTGGAAGGTGCGTTATACATGTGTTTTGGTGCATGCGCATTCTTTGGACCGTTTACCCTAATGTTGAAATAGTCAAATCCTAGTTGGACCGTTTACCATGTGGGTCTGGAACTGTGTTGGCTTCTTTTGCAAATTCTTGGCTAAAAAGGGGGAGAATGGGTGTGTATTCATCTCGACTGTGTGTTAGTCCTCACAACATACAACTAACACTCTGGTTGGTTCCGAATTCATTCCTTCAGTTGTTTTGCAAGGATGTTGGATGGGATGTTCTAACATCCTGTCTGAGTCTCAGGTTCTTCCTTTGTGCCTTGTGATCTGAGTTATGAAGCATGTTGTGTCTTGTGACCTGAGTTACATCCTTTATGTATTATATGTTACGTATACTACATCTACTTCTTCTTAAGCTCTTTCTGGATTTCCTTAAGGGTTCTCTTATGCCACTTAAGAGGAAGATTTATCTCTCTGTGGCAAGTATAGGTTTGAGAGGGAATGTGTTACATCCTCTTCCTCATGTACACCAACATACAACTAGGAATTTCAGGAGAAAGGGGGGCCTCAGAAGTGTGCCAAGGAGTTGAATGACTTTCAGACTTTATTTTTCTACCTAAGGAGTTTTAGCTAAAATTTGTCAAAAGGGGGACATAATCATCAACAAAAACAAATAACATCACATATGTTACCTGTAACTCACTCCATATTTTTTATTTAGCGGGTTTCAACGATGAAGTTCTCCAATTATCACAAATGATTGGAATTTGCAAATGAACAAGTGCATCAATGTAATTTTTCAACATTGCATCGTTAGGCTCAACTATTTAGTCTGTTGCATTCCAATGTACATCATATTTTATTCCTTTATCTCTTGCATGAATGATTTGTCATACCCCAAATTTGTCCTACCAATGTATAGCTTTGATCTGTATATGTCCATCAACCATTATTCATAAAATTCAGAAAAAAAATGTTGTTTCTGCATGGCTAAATTCAGTTTTCATCTAGGTCAGGGTTTGCACAATTTGAGTGATTTGTGTCTGAGGATCTAACTAGGGTTTGCCGTCAGGCTATCTCAAATTCAAAGTACTTTGTGGGTGAAGATTATCATGATTCGTTTCATTTGGAAGTTAAGATTATGGGCAATACTGTTCATGTGTCAAGTCTTGTGTTTCAAGATAGTTTTCTGATTATTGGGTTCATGGAGAATCCTTGACAAAACAATTCAGGTTCAAGATTGGATTCATTGGTGGATTTATCTTCAAGGTTCTGATTTGGTTCATATTTTAGGCAAGTCCATACTTGATTTTATTCGTGGAGGTTCAAGTGCAGGTAAGGTTCGGTACAATGCTGTCCATTGTTTCAAGTTGTGAATCTCTGATCTTCGAGGCATGATTCATCCGATCCGTATTGTTGACCAAGGGGACTTGCAATGAAGTTTTGGCTTATTAAGGGTGTTTTGTAATGCAAGGTTTTAGAGGTTAAGTTTGATCCATAATTCCTCAAGAGCATTCCATCCATTTCCACGTCCATTTTTTTCTAATACCATTTATCCATATTCAACATCCAAATCCAATAAATATCCTTTTAATTATCCTTTGGTTCTATAATCCATTTGAATCTTTTCTTTATATATATATATATATATATATATATATATATATATATATATATATATATATATATATATATATATATATATATATATATATATATATATATATATATATATATATATATATATATATATATATATATATATATATATATATATATATATATATATATATATATATATATATATATATATATATATATATATATATATATATATATCCAAATCCGTTCAAACCAAATCCTATCCTTTTTTTTTATTCAAAGTTTTACCAAAATGTACTCCAAAAATAAGCCCATCACCATTTCTTAAGCCCATATCATTTTATTCAATTACAAATGTTACAAAAAAAAGGAAATAAAATTCACAACTCTCAGCACAACAAAAGGACAAGCACTGTGGAACCACAAAAGTGATACAACAACATTCCCCACATAATGGAAAGGAAAGCTTCAGTACAATGAACGTTTTCACAGCAAGCCACAAAATATTTGAAATCACTCTAAACCACGCTGCTACTACAACAGAAGCAGACAACACAATCCCTCCAAAACGCGACAGAGCTTGTACGTACCGACACATTCTACTACCGCTAAGCCGCTCCAAAACCTGCTTTCCATCGAATTTGTACAACCCGCACAACACTCTGCGACAATAAACCATTCCCCATTTACCCAACAAATTCCACCAGCCTGTTACTACTGCGTAAAAAAACCCTGCAAAAGCAACCATTTTGCAAAACAACAACCCACACACAACCTGTACGACTTCAGACAGAAATTAATTGGAAAAAAACAGCTCACATTTTCTATAAGAAAAGAAAAAATTACAAGAGAATGGCAGGGGGGAGAGTAACTAGAACCGGAACAAAAGAACTCACCACACCTTCTCCAAAACCACCTTGCAACCTTCCCTCATCCTTTTGGGAATCTGCAGAAATCAATACTCTCGCCCAAATTCATCAAGAAAACTCGGTAGCAATCATAACAAAAAAAAATCTTCGGATTCCTTTCCTTCAAATTCCTCATCCTTCTTCTAACTTAATCCTTCTTCTTTATTCATAAACCATAAAACCGGATCCGACTACACCTCAAGCTTCTTCCGTTCACCTTTCTTCCACACCATGTAACAAACTTTCAGAATGTTCTTTTTCATAACCTTCTTCAAAACCTTCCTCTTCCATATTTAACTTTCTTCAACCATTCTTCTTCTGCTTTCAACACAACCCAACCTTCGTTCAAACTTTCCCATAAACCAAACTCAACCTAAAAAAACAACAGCTTTTATCGATCCCCAACAACCGTTCCTAACCAAAAGCTAAGCCAAAAAGGTGAAGAGAAGAAAGACAAAGTGTTTCTGATGCATAAACATGGAAACAGAGCAAAGGGCGTGAGACTATGAGCGAGGAGAAAAGGTGGGTGCACGACAGGGTGTTATCCTACTCGATTTGTTGATGGCAGCGTTTCCATTTACGATGTTTACGATAAACATTTGCATTGTGGGGGGTTTCACACTGTTACTTTTACCTAGCCATTTCTCTTAGTGATTAACTTATTTTTGATTTTATTTTCTCACATTTCGAAACAAGTTGTTAGTCTGACCTTATGTGAACTTGGGTTTTGCGGCTATATCTTGGGCTCATAGCCCATTTTTGGCTTTCCATCCTTTCTTTATTTATCGTTTTTTTTAATTGTGGGATGATGGGCTCTAAGCCCCAGTGATTCCATGTCTCCACCTCCCTATTCACACACCCTTATTCAGTACACCCACCTCCTAGTTTTGTTTGTACACCCTTTGCCTTTATATTTTCTTTTAATTTAATTAGTTTTTTTTGAAAAGATATTATTATTATTAACTATGTTTTTAAATATTTTAGTGACTTCTTATCTAAATGTTTTTTATTGTTTCGTTAACAATCTCTTTTAGTTTTTGCTAAATTCTTTAGATTTTTGTCACATTTTGTTTTTTATTCACTCTATTTCATTTTGGGTCGATGATAAGACCTCTGAAGTTATTATCAGTCAAACTATTGATAGATAGTAATGAGTCCGAGACCATTTTCTTTTTCTCTCTTTGTTTTCTTCACTTTCGATTTTATTTAATTTTTCGATCTATTAAGTCTTTCGGTTTGCGAACATTGGTTTTCAAGGTTGATAACCTTCATTATCTCAAATTTTTAGAAAATGATCATTTGGGTCATTTTTCTATACTTTGGGATCGTGAGAGGTTTCTCTCGATTAATTAACACGAGTTTATGATTAAGACGAGATCCCACCCTTCTTTTTTCCGTGCGACACAATTTAATCGGAGAATGATCCTCAATATCATTTCTCTATCTTGTTTTTAGCACGAATATCAATTTATGCGACCTCCTATAGTTCGAATTTCATCATAAGTCGAGCTACGACGGTTTAGCATTACATTTTGTCCCAATTCAATTCAATAACAAACTAATGACTGACTTTACTTTCCGTCAATATACAACTGTTTTATTTTCAGTCAAATATTATCTTGATTTACATTATCTAGTTCAAATACTCGTTGATATTTATCTTGATATATTGTTGTGAATATTCTTGTATATATTATTATATATCCTGTATATTATTCATATCTTGTATATATTCATATTTATTTCTTCTCTTATTCACATTCTTTCAAAACACCTAATAATTATCGAAACCATAAAACCCTAAATTGGTCGACCGTTGGTTATTTGTACGAGTGACGGATCTTTGGACTTTGTCAGAAACCCTAGCTTGGAGTTTCGTCCGACGTTTGCTCAAGACTTAGTTTAGGACAGATTTCACACACACAACTTTCTCTTGAGCTACCTGACAATGAGGCATTTTATTTTCGTGCAATCCCGTGTAATTTGCATGTACCCCTCTCCCATTTCCGATGTATGCTTTCATATTTCTTTGATTGTGGTTTATCTTCTAGGAGCACCCCTAGGGACTAGCATAGATTAAACCGTATTCAAACTATTTCTCGATTCATCATCGAGCCATCTTCAAACACCCCTCTGTAAGTCAAGTGCTCGTCTGCATTCGCCATCAACCTATCACACACACTGTCACACTTCATTGTGGTTTCAATATTAAGAACACCCCTAGGGACTAGTATCGTTTCTCACACCTTAACCCTTGATTCGTCATCAAGCTGGTTCCGTTTTCAATCAAAACCCTCGACTGATCTTCGAGCCATTTTCAAACTTACTTCTGTTCCACCATGTTTTTGCACACGGATATAAGTCAAACCCTTCATCCAACGTCAAACACATTTTCTCAACAAACTGTTAAATCAATTCACCACCTTTTCTTACTTACAACCTTTTGCCATTTCTTTTTGTCTAAAAACCTTGGTCTCACACCAAGTGCATTTTCAAAACTCTTTTCCTAATAAATCTTGGATGGTTGTGGAGTGGTTAGGTGAAGGCCTTATCCTATCCCGAGTGCTTAACATTACCTTTAGGGTTCACTATCGTAAAGTACTTACCATTCAAGATCAAAACATTTTTAATAAGAGAATGAAGTTCTCTTTGTATTGAACTAAAGAGAGAGGATTGAGTGCAAAGTTCTTCCTCTCCGAGTGTCAGGATACTCACCGTAGAGTGTGTGGTCTCGATACTCGTCTTTCAATATGAAGGCGTAACTGTATTCGCCATACCTTTTCATAATAAATCTTTGAGATAAAAAATTGGGTACTACCCACAAGGGTTTAATATCTGAGGACCTATTCACTCTAAAAATAACTTTCACAAATCAAATGTGACATCTTGCCTCGATGGCGAAAACTATCTCTTTTCAAAAAAGGATATGTTGCGTCCATTCTACCGCAAACAAGTAACGCCTAAGACTCCACAAGCGAGCTGCATTACACCTAACTTCTAGAATGGGTATGTTAGCATCATCCACAAAAACACCAGTTACCTGTAGGACGAACTATGGCTGCTCTGATTCTTTACTTATTTTAAGGAAAGATACGTAGGCACGAGGGCTCCAATCCTTTCCGAGCATATTCTTCCATCTTTTATCTGTAGTTCCCCGAACTACGTCTACTCTGACTTTCTCATACCTGTTGAGAATACGTAGGCATAGGACCGCGAGGTCCTACCGAGTCTCTTCTCCCTCTTTATCTCTCTTTTCCCTGTTTCTATCTTTTGTTTTTCTTCTTGGAACACTTTTATAGCAATACCTCTTAGCAAATACCTTCACACATAGACAAAAAAATGGTTCCCATCGAGTACGATTGATGCGACGGGTGCTAATACCTTCCCTTCGCATAACCGACTTCCAAACCTGTTCCCTTGGTTGCGAGACCCTCTTATCTGTTTCTCTCTTAGGGTTTTCTCGATGTTTTCCCTTCCACTTATGGGATAAATAAAGTTTGATGGCGACTCTTCTGTCTTTCTATTTTCGCCTCTCCGTCGTTGCATTTTCGAGTAGTGACTGCTTGGCGATTCTGCTGGGGACATACCTAGCAAGCCAAACCTATTTTGTTTGTCACATATGTGATTTATCTGCTTTTATTGTTATTATGCTATGTCCCTCTTACCTGTTGGGTTTATTGGGGATGGTTTGTAAGAATAAAAGTTTTCTACCCGAGCTTTTCTAGTGTACACTAAGCTAGGAGGTGGTTTCTTTCTGATTTGCGAGACTTAGGACTCGTTGAGTTGGTTTGACTTCCACCGCTCAGATGAGGCCCCTTTGGGATGATTATATCTTATGAGTAGTCGTAATAACGTCTTTATTTTTGACCTGGGAGTCCGTGATCCTGAGGACCTTTTTAGAACCCTATTCTAAAGGTTATAGAGACATGACTTTGTGCCAATCCATTGAAGGGATTACCGTCTTAAGAATCATTGTTATGATGGAAAATTTTTAAGGGTTAGAGCATGGGACTTTGTTTAAAGCCTTTGGGATGCCCTGTTATAAACCAATAGATTGCCCACCCGAAGTGAGGGATATCTTGTTATGTTGACTTGTAGGATCTGTGACCTTGATCCCGGCTGTTGATCTGTTCTCGCGTGTATTCATAACATTGCATAAGCATAAGTATCTATGCATCATTTTGCATATCCTTCTCTGACAAAAAAATACAAAGAGCTCACCTTTCCTTTGTTTATAACTCGGAGTTGACTTCCCTACACGTATATTGAACTTAAGGGAGCTGTGAAGCATTTGAAGCAAGAGGAACATAGACGCCTTGAAAGGCTAGTTAGATGAAGCAAGTTGAGGTATCTATGTCAGAGAACAACCACCAGAACATTGATTCCCTACCAGGATTTACTGTGACAACTAATCCAATGTATGAGCTTCTTCCTGATGACGATCTTCCATAAGTAAGCATTCCTACTCAACCCCAAAGGGTGTCATTGACTGATCCCGTGAAGGAAAAACTTCGTGACAATGAGGAGAAACCTCAAGCTATGAAAGTGCATGATACGCCTGGGCTCGATGCTGCTAATATGTGTTTAATGCTAGACTTGGTGATTCCTCCGAAATCCAAGGTACCCAACGTCGAAAAGTACATAGGCTTTAATTGCCCAAAGCGTCATTTGGTGATTTTCTGTCGAAGAAATGACCTCTTACACTCATAATGACAAGTTGATGATTTGTTATTTTCAAGACAGTTAGAGTGAGGCATCTTTGAGTTGGTACATGGACTTAGAAATAAGTTGTATCCAATCATGGAGGAACTTAGCTAGCGCTTTTCTAAAGCATTACCAGTGCAATCTGGACGTGGCTCCCAGTCGCGTGCAGTTGCAAAGCCTATCTCAGAATGGCAATGAGTCCTTTAAGGAATATGCACAACAGTGGAGAGAATTAGCGGCCAGGGTGTGATGACGAGAAAACGCATCGGTTATATCGCTAGATTTCATTGACTTTTACCGCGCATTCACCGTTTTAACGCTCGATTCCTCGAGTTTTTCTTACTATTTTGCAGGTACATCGATATGTGAGGCCAAATCAAGAATTAAGAAGAAAAGAACAAAGAAACCACAAGAAATGAAGCAAGACAGAAGCCTGCATAAACTCTGCATAATTTGTTACGACCACGGTCGTTACAAGGGTGTCACGACCGTGACACCTTACTTTGGGACATCACGACCGTGAGGAAGTAGTCACGACCGTGACACTTGAAAACATCAAACAACGAGCGTGAAGACCTTGTCACGCCCGTGACAAGGATATAACTTGATTTTTTTGACTCAGACTACGTCAAGCCACCAGTGAAGCCCAGTCCTCCTAGTAATTCTCACGTGAGGGAGACTTCTCCCACTTTCTGCTGCCACTTTCCAACATTTTCTCAACCACTTCAGCAAAGCCCAAGAAGCAAAAGACCAAGGACCAGCCCATTGGAAGCTCTATAAATAAGACCAGCTCAGGAGGATTCAGGGACAGACTTCAGTATCCAAATTTCCTGCGGAAGCTCTGCCGAATTACCTTACCATCAGAATTATTATTCCAGCATTTTATTTTCTGCCTTATTTTATTTGTATCCAAACCAACCGTGTAACAATTTCCAACATTAGGGAATTGTTATACTTTTATTTGTTTCCAGCCTTCAGCATTCGTTTTAATTTTTATTTCCGCCTACTCCAAGCCTTCCGGTCTGTGGAAGAAGGAGTCTACTCAGATATTTGTTAATCAGGTTTTTCAGTTATTGCAATTTAATTTATTTATAATGTCTATTTATTTTTCTGCCATTAGTAAGCTAATAATTAACTCTGAGTCTGATTTAACCTCGATGAGTAGCTAAATACCTTAGGGCGGTATGTAGTTATAACTAACTTAACCGGTAAAATATAACCATGGGCTAAAATAATTAATCGCTTAACATTCTGGCTGATACTTTTTACTTAAATTCGACCTTTTCGTTACGAGAGTAAGAAAAGGGTATTAGGTTGGGTCAAGACCACGAGAGTGTGAGATTTTAACCAGATAGCTAAAGTTAGGCATTTAAATTAAATACAGCGAGAGCGCTTTAAGATAAATTAGAATTATTTAGTTTCCAAAAATTATCTCTAAACACTTATGGGCTAGCGAGAGCAGGCATAGGGCTTTAGGGATAAGATCTGATTCAAGACCACGAGAGTGTGAGTTGAGGGTATTCAAACTAGTAATCTCTACCGAATAGATTAAGTGAACATCTTTATAAGCCTAGGTTAGATTGACCCACCTAAGTTAGTATAATTACATACCGACCGTCTTAGTTTTATTTTATTAAAAACTTAAATTTAATTTCGCCTTCAATAGTCTTAAAAAAACCAACAACAATCGTGACAACTATTCGCCTTAGCTAAACTAGAAGCTCATCTAGCACTAAGTAACGATAGAATCCCTGTGGATCGATAATCTTAAATATTACTTCGATAGGCTGTGCACTTGCAGTAAGATACCGCTAGACGCATAAGTAGACACGTCTTTAGCCCATCAAGTTTTTGGCGCCGTTGCCGGGGATTCCTTAATTTAGTTACTAGTGCACTTAGGTAGCATTGTCTAGACTAAGGTATCAACTATTTAATTTAAATCTAATCTCCGAGTGTATGCCACGTACTCGCTCCAAAAGCGAAGACTTGCAACCTCTAATCCCTGAATCGGAACGCTTCTTACACGTAAGAAGACGTATACTCGATTTCGAAAATAATTCCAACATTCCTGATCTTCAATTAGATCCGCCTGAACCAGTCGTAAAATCAGAAAACACAGGAATGGCTGAAGAACAAACTCATCCACTCAAGTATTACGCTAATCCTTCGCAAGGTGAACCGCATTCAAGCATCGCAGCACCGGCTATCAACCGAAACGATTTCGAACTAAAACCATCATTGATATCAGCCGTGCAACAAAACCAATTCGCCGGAAATCCTACCGAGGATCCGAATCTTCATCTTTCGATCTTTGTGCAATATGCAGATACCGTAAAAGCCAATGGAGTTACCCAAGAAGCTATTAGACTACGTTTATTTCCTTTTTCGCTTCGAGACAGAGCGAGAGCATGGCTTCAATCTCTGCCTTCGAACTCAGTAACTACGTGGGAACAACTTAAGAGAGTTTTCTTGAATAGGTATTTTCCACCTAGCAAGACAGCTATGCTGAGAGCTCAGATCAACGGATTTAAGCAAAGAGAAAGTGAATCATTATTCGAAGCTTGGGAACGCTATAAGGATCTACTTAGGCTTTGTCCACATCACGGATTAGTAGAATGGATGGTCATCCATACCTTCTATAATGGACTCTTGTACAATACAAGAATGACAATTGACGCTGCCGCGGGTGGTGCATTGATGGACAAAGAATATAGTGATGCCTATGCACTTATCGAAAGTATGGCTCAGAATCATTACCTTTGGGGAAGCGAGAGAGTCGCAACTGAGAAACCAACAAAAGGGGGTATGTACGAAGTAAGTAGTATGGACCAAGTCAATGCGAAGTTTGACCAACTAAGCCAAAAGATCGACAGCTTGGCCATAACACCTGCAGCCACCGTGGCTGCAGTAACACCCAACTGTGAGTTATGTGGAGTCCCAGGGCACGAAGTCTCTGATTGTCAACTATTGGCAGGAACTCCCACTGATCAAGTGAATTATGCTCAAGGAAACCCTTACTCAAACACATACAACCCAGGTTGGAAGAATCATCCGAATTTCTCCTATAAGAATAACAATGCTTATTACGCACCAGGTCAAGCACCAGCTACATCACCAGGATATCAAAAGACTGCTCCTAATATCCCTAGAAAATCGAACCTTGAATTGATGATGGAGAGCTTTATAGCTAGCCAATCTCAGACAAACAAGGACTTCTTAAACCAAAACATTCACACTAGTGAGCAGATTAAACAATTAGTGAGCAAAGTAGATGCACTAGCTACACATAACAAAATGCTTGAAACTCAGATTTCACAAGTAGCTCAACAACAAGCACCTACTGCTGCACCAGCTGGAGTATTCCCTGGACAACCTCAACCTAATCCGAAAGGACATGCTAACGCTGTAATATTAAGAAGTGGCAAGGAACTTGACGGACCTACCGATCCAAGACTTGGCAATCCAGCCATGTACCAAAAACCGGATAAACCGACTGAAGTGGTGAATGATCCAGAAGAAAAGGAAGATGAAAGTCGAGAGGTAGTGGAGAAAGAACAACCTTATGTGCCTCCACCACCCTATAAACCACCAATTCCGTACCCTCAAAGACTAATAAGTTCCAAGACGACGGGTCAATTTAAGAAATTTGTCGAACTTCTGAAACAGTTGAATATTACTATTCCGTTTACAGAAGCAATTACCCAAATACCCTCGTATGCCAAATTTTTAAAAGAAATCTTATCCAATAAGAAAAAGATAGAGGATAACGGAACAGTTACACTCACTGCCGAGTGTAGCGCCATAATCCAGAACAACATGCCTCCTAAGCTAAAAGATCCAGGAAGTTTCTCTATACCCTGTGTAATAGGAAAATTCATCATTGACAAAGCTCTATGCGATTTAGGATCCAGTATCAGTGTTATGCCCTTAACGATTTGCAAAAGGCTAGACATGGGAGACCTAAGACCAACTAAAATGTCCGTTCAACTAGCCGATCGCTCTGTTAAATATCCTGTAGGCATACTAGAAAACGTCCCAGTACGTATAGGACAATTCTACATTCCTACTGATTTCATAATCATGGACATCTCTGAAGACTCCACTACACCTATCATACTAGGAAGACCATTCTTAGCTACCGCCGGAGCCATAATAGACGTAAAGAGAGGAAAGCTAACCTTTGAAGTAGGTGAAGAGAAAGTTGAATTTGTTTTAACACAATTCTTACAATCACCAGCTATAGAGGATACATGCTATCTAATGGACGTAATTGACGAATGCGTAAGAGAAATGGAACTGGAAGAGATCACTTATTCTGAAATAATGAAAATTCAAATCCCTCCAATTCTCGAAGATGATAATTGGCAAAAACCGTATCAGGATAATAGTCTAAGCGAAAGCTTAGCACTTACACCGGATCCCATGCCAAGTAAAGATAAACCTACATTAGGATTGAAAACTTTACCTAATAACCTAAGGTACGAATTCTTAGACGTTGAATGTAAAAGACCAGTTATAGTGAATTCCAGTTTAGGAACTATAGAGACAAAGAAACTTTTGGATGTCTTGAAGAAATATCCAACTGCATTAGGATATAACATATCTGATCTCAAAGGAATATGTCCTTCAGTTTGCATGCATCGCATTCTGCTAGAAGAAGATTGCAGAACCTCCAGAGAATCTCAGAGAAGAATTAACCCAACCCTTAGCACTGTAGTAAAGGAAGAAGTCAAGAAATTATTAGATGCCGGGATAATATATCCAATCTCTGATAGTGAATGGGTTAGTCCAATACATGTAGTGCCAAAGAAAGGAGGTATCACTGTTGTGAAAAACGCTCAAGGCGAATCGATATCGCAAAGAGTAGTGACGGGATATAGAGTGTGCATAGATTATCGTAAACTAAACAAAGCCACTCGAAAGGATCATTTCCCACTACCTTTCATAGATCAAATGTTAGAACGATTAGCCAAGCATTCTTACTTCTGTTACCTTGATGGTTACTCAGGATTTTTCCAAATCCCTATCCATCCTGATGATCAAGAGAAGACTATATTCACATGTCCTTATGGAACGTTCGCTTATAGGCGAATGCCCTTTGGATTGTGCAACGCCCCTGCAACCTTTCAAAGATGTATGATGTCGATCTTCACAGATTTTATAGACAACATCATGGAAGTGTTCATGGACGACTTCTCTGTATGCGGGCAAAGCTTTGAAGGATGTCTATCAAACTTAGAAATGGTGTTAGAAAGATGTGTGAAAGTGAATCTCGTGCTTAACTGGGAGAAATGTCATTTTATGGTCAACGAAGGAATAGTATTAGGGCATGTGATATCAGATAAGGGAATTGAAGTCGATAAAGCTAAGATTGAAGTAATAAAGGACCTTCAACCTCCTAAAACCGTTCGAGAAATACGAAGCTTTTTAGGACACGCCGGTTTTTACCGACGATTCATTAAAGATTTCTCGAAAATTACTAAACCTCTTACTGGTTTACTGATGAAAGACGCTGAGTTCATATTCAATGAAGATTGTCTTAAGGCATTCGAAACTCTAAAAACAGCCCTCATCACCGCACCAATCATGCAACCCCCTGACTGGAGATTACCTTTTGAAATCATATGCGATGCGAGTGACTATGCTGTGGGCGCAGTCCTAGGTCAGAGAAAAGAAAAGAAACTCCATGTGATTTACTATGCCAGTAGAACCTTGGATTCCGCCCAGATGAACTACGCTACTACAGAAAAAGAATTGTTAGCCGTTGTCTTTGCGCTTGACAAATTCCGTTCTTACCTAGTCGGAGCAAAAATAATCATTTACACAGACCACGCTGCTATCCGATATCTATTAACTAAGAAGGATGCTAAGCCAAGACTCCTAAGATGGATTTTACTCTTACAAGAGTTTGATCTAGAAATAAAAGATAAAAAAGGTACTGAAAACGTCGTAGCGGACCATTTATCTAGAATAGAAGGTATTAAACCCGAACAAGTGCCGATTAACGATGATTTTCCGTATGAACAGCTGATAGCACAAATGGGAAGCGACCTAGCGCAGTTAGATATAAATGAACCAGAACTCGTGGAAATAATACAGACAACTGTAGGACCGCCATGGTACGCTGACATTGTCAATTACCTAGCCGCAGGAGCTCTTCCACCCGATCTAACCTATCAGCAGAAAAAGAAGTTCTTTCATAACCTGAAACAGTACTATTGGGATGAACCATTATTGTTCAAACGAGGACCAGATGGAATCTTTCGCCGATGTATTCCCGAAGAAGAAATAGAAGATGTCATTGCCCAATGTCATTCATCTCCTTATGGTGGACATGCGAGCACTTCCAAGACCTGTGCAAAAATCTTGCAAGCCGGCTTATACTGGCCTAATCTATGGAAGGATGTCCACATCGCTGTTATAAGTTGCGATCGGTGTCAACGCACCGGCAATATTTCAAGAAGAGATGAAATGCCCCAAAAGGGAATTTTGGAAGTAGAAATCTTCGACGTCTGGGGAATAGATTTCATGGGACCATTCCCATCATCTTTCGGTAATAATTACATACTCGTAGCTGTTGATTATGTCTCGAAATGGATTGAAGCCATAGCTTCTCCTACAAACGATGCACGAGTAGTAATAAAGCTTTTCAAAAACATAATCTTTCCCAGATTTGGTGTACCTCGACTCGTCATAAGTGACGGTGGCTCACACTTCATTTCAAAAATCTTTGACAAATTACTATCTAAGTATGGAGTGAGACACCGTGTGGCTACACCATATCACCCACAAACAAGTGGACAGGTCGAAGTCTCAAACCGAGAGATTAAACAAATCTTAGAAAAGACGGTCGCCACATCTCGGAAAGACTGGTCATCTAAACTTAATGAAGCTCTATGGGCTTATAGGACCGCTTACAAGACTCCCATAGGTACTACACCTTTCAAACTAGTTTATGGAAAATCTTGTCACCTCCCAGTAGAACTAGAACACAAAGCTTATTGGGCGATCAAAACTCTCAATATGAACTATAGTGCTGCAGGAGAAAAGCGAATCCTAGACATTAACGAATTAGAAGAATTAAGATTAGATGCATATGAAAATGCTAAGCTATATAAGGAAAGAACCAAGCGATGGCATGATAAACGCCTATCTAAGAAAGAATTCAGTGTGGGAGACGTTGTACTCCTCTTTAATTCAAGACTTAGGCTCTTTCCTGGAAAATTAAAGTCTAGATGGTCGGGACCCTTTGATATAACTAAAGTATTCCCAAGTGGAGCAATAGAAATCAAGGGTAGGAACAATGTACCATTCATTGTAAACGGACAGCGCCTAAAACATTATCATAAAGTCGAAAATAGAGACTATACGAATGATCTAAAACTTTTGAAATTGTCCGCTAATTCCCCTGATTAGTCTAAACCTCGGCGTTACGTCAGGCTTTTGACGATAAAAACAGCGCTTAGTGGGAGGCAACCCATTCACTTATTAACCTATTTTAAACTATTCTTTTCTTTTTGAGCATTTCTTAATTATCGTTACTACTATTTGTTCAAATTGTTTTGTTAGTTTTATTTTACATTACTATTATAGCCAGTACATTTTAGCATTTCATTTTCTTATTTTTATCCTAAATCACTTTTTACAGATTTTCTAAAGTCTTTTCCACTGAATTGTTTCCACCGTATTTTCACTGACTATGGCTAACCAACCTATTAACTATATGGAAACCCAATTTAGAGGTAGGAACCAAAGAATAAAGTTCGAAGAGTTATCACAGAGGCAAATGGATTTGACCCTGTACCCAAATGAAAAGACTATGGAAACCTTAGGTATACATGAGAGCATGATATACCTGTTCAACCGACTCGGATGGGAGAATGCAATGATCCAACACAAGTTTGCGACCTACCGAGAGCTCACCCTTGAGTTCCTTAGCTCCCTACTTTACCTACCTGAGCGCGGTTTTGGTTCTAGGAAAGGATTCATTAGTTTCCGCCTATTCGGAATAGAATACGACTTTAACCATAAAGAACTAGCTGACCTGTTAGGATTCCCTAGTGGACCTTTTGCCTTTACTACCACACAGGTAGAATTGATGGATGTAGAGCTAGATTTCTTTTGGGGAACTCTGACCGGAAACTACCACCCTAAACCAAATGACATGAACAATGACGAGATCCATAACCCTGCTCTTCGTTACTTCCACAAATTCCTCGCCCATACCTTCTTTGGAAAAGAAGAAAACATTACCGGAGTCTCTAAGGATGAATTATTTATTATGTCATGTTTCAATACTGGACAGTGTGTTAATGGTGTCCCTTTCATGATGCAAACCTTCACCCGCATCCAAGATGAACCTGAATTACCTATAGTGGTAGGAGGTCTTGTAACCATGATTGCTGATGCCTTAGGACTTAGGTACCAACTGGACAGGTGCACCCGTCTGGGAACCGTACGCCTGATGAATCTTAAATTCTGCTTCAATAGACATATTATAAGGAATTTAGGACGCCCACCTTTTGAGTACCTGATCCGGAACACAGTAGTCACCCTGTTCACATTGCCCAATCATGCAAAAGTAAGTGTTCATAATAAGGATAATTGGCTTTATGAGTTAAACCCACCTGATTATCCAGCCACTCCTGAAACACCTCAGTCTCACAGGATAACAGATGATATAATGACCGCTGTTGAAACTGACCCCGAGACACCTCCTGGATACCATGACATTGACCCAACTGACAAAGTTCATGAAACCCCTGGAGCGAATCACGGAGAGTACGCTAACAACTTGCAGAACATCATGCACACTCTCAATGCCTATCAAGCTGACATTAATCTATTCAGAGAAGACATTAAGAGTATGCAATTGGACATCGTGGGATTGACTGACATGGCCTGCGAACAATTCTATCATCTGGACTCCGCCATCGAAGACCTGAAGAAACGCCTTTGAACCGGCTATCAGTGATTTAGTTTACTAATTCTTTTCTCATTATTTTTTTATCATTATTTTCATTTCCAGTTAAATTTATCTTTCGCAACGATTTCATAACATAATTTGAGTTTATGTAATTTCAGTTTTTCTTTATGCCGTGCATTTTTTATTTCAATTGATTCTTCATTTTAGCAGCTTAAATAATTTTTCTATTTCCTTTCTATACACTGTGTGACCATATACTGTATGACTGCACTATTTTGTCTTAAGATTCGTATACTACTGTGTTGCAAATGCTATATACTATGGTGTGTGTTCACATAAGTGCTACTAAATAAAATGAATTATTATTAATTTAAAAATAACGTGAGACAATGTGCTTTTCTGGGAATTATTCAGCACCACACAGCCTCACGGTCGTCACGCCCCACTTACGATCGTGACATGCTCATTTAGCGCGTCACAACCGTCACGATCATGTCACGACCGTGACGACCTCTATTACAGAGATCGTGAGAAACAGAACTGTTTCTCATCGTGTCCACTCTTCTTCTCCCTCCATAACCTATCTAAAACTTCCCCCACTCATTCCCAAACCGCCAAAACCTTTCCACTACCCCATTAATCCACCATTACCAGTAACCATTTCAATTCCACTGTCCCGTATTTAACCCGAACACCAACCTCCCTCATTCTACCACTCTTCTTCCAAAAACTTCACAAAAAAATCCTTCCACCCTCTCTCTTCACATTTGCATGTTATGGATTCTATCGTTTTCAGAGAAGGAGAAGCCGGAGAAACCCAGCGAGACCGTTTCGTCCGCTTCCAGAACCGCGGTCTGCAACCCACCCGGTACATTTCCACCGACTGTCTGCAAGAACTCGGTATGCTGTCCAGCGTCCAAAGCCTACTGCAGAAGGTCGGCCTGTGGGACCTCTGTCGCCAGCCACAGCCTACTTTCGAACTTCTGACGCTGGAGTTCCTCAGCTCTTACTGCTACATCACCTCTCATGGTTCTCAGAGTCAGCTTACCGGCAACGTAACATTCAGACTGCTTGGCCGGGAGTTCAACCTCACACAAACCAGGATTGCCGAGCTGTTAGGTTTCGACCACGGCACCGAAGCCCACCGTCGCGTGCCCGACAACTTCAGTGAACAAGCATTCACACTGTGGCGCGACCTTACCAACACCCGTGCGACCACCTTCCAGAGCCTCAACGCCACACACATCCACAACCCGGCTATCCGCTACTTCCACCGGGTCCTCTGCAACACAATCTTTGCTAGAGAGAGCAACCACAAGCTCAACTCAAAGGAGCTTCTGTTTTTATACTGTGCCCTTCATGACGAGCCAATCAACGCTGCCCCCTTTATGCTCTACCACATCCAGGCCATCGCGCACCGCGGCTCATCCCCGTTCTTCATTGGAGGCATTGTCACCACCCTCGCCATTCAGCTGGGGCTTGGTGACGCGCTCGCTGATCTGCCGCACCTCGCCGCCGATTTCCTGACCATGAGCTACTGCCGGTCCGCCCACCTGATCGCGCAGCGAGAGGATGGCAGGTACAGCCCTGTCGTCAATGGCACCGTCTTCCACCACATCACTCTGCCGTCCCGCACACGCATCGACCCAGCAAACCGAGCCAACTGGCTCTTTGCCTTACCAGCTGCTGCGGATCACGCCCCGGTACATGATGATCAGCCAAACGCCCCAGTGGACGAGATGCAGGACGCCATGGATGCAGCTGAGCATACCCAGGACATCCCCGAGACTTCCACCCGACAGCAGGCGGCTCCCGCTGCCACACTTGAGGACGTCCTATTTGCGATCCACCAGCAGAACCTGATGAACGCAGCACTAGAGCGTCAGCAGAAGGCACAGTACGACGCTCTGCTCGGCACCATTGCTGCCAACCATGCGGCCACCAATGAGCGGTTTGGAGAACTTTTCGGCGAGCTCGAGGCGCTCCGCATCAGCATTACTGCTACCTCCAGCACCGGCTTTGATCCCGACGCGACTCCCTCCAGACGCCGCTCTCGCACCAGAGGCCGAGCCCGCGATCCCCAGCAGCAGTAGTTTGCTTTTATGTTGTTTTTCAGTTTTAGTCTTGTACTGTATCTATACCGCTATTATATCACAACATTGAGGACTATGTCTGATATAGTGTGGGAGAGGTACTTTTCATTTCAATGTACTTTCAATTCTGTTGTATTCCTTTTAGAAAATCAATGAAATGAGCAAATCTGTGCGTTATTTCCTTTAATATCGAGTTTCCCCCGATTATTAAGCCATACTAGAAAAATCCTTAAATTACTCGCATTACCCGACTTACCACCGAATGGTTCGTAATTACGAAGCCGGGAACGATTAAACAAGACCAATACAATCTTGACATCTTCGACCCCCTGCTTAAGAAATTCCATCCCGATCACCATTGCGAGTGCACCTTTAGTTTCAGTTCAAAAGTAACCCCAGTAGTTTATACTAGCAGTCAACACCGTCTGAACACAAACCACGTGGGGAGCCGATGAATATAAGCGTTTGATGCCTAATCAATAATGATCCTTCGTATCTCAATGCAAAATGAAAAGAGATTGCACCAAAGTACACGGTCGCAGATAAAGAACGAGAAATAGGAGAAGGACTCCGTTTCGGGTTGGTTCAGAGGTACTGGTTCTGAACTCGGTAGGGCGTGCTACGGCTCGATCCCCCACAACCTCCGCATCGGATAAAACATGAAGGGGTTACCACACTCATGTACCAGACCCCGAGCTAAAAAAGGATCAAAATCGCTAACCGGCTACTCCACTACGTGCGTACGAAGGCAAAGGGCTTAATGTGACTGCGCTAGAACGAACCGGGTGAAATAAGATCGAAAAACTCTAGGTGAAATCGCAATGTGATTGCCGATTATTTCGCTTGACGGGAAGTCGACGACATAGCCTGTTGCTTATGTCATTAGTGTATCGGTAGTGTTCTATCAAAGTACCGGACTATCCGACGAAACGATCCACCGGACGGTTTGCTATGAGTATGCGCGAATAAAATCTTGTCCGCCGATTTTCAACCGACTATTTGCTTGAGGACAAGCAAAGGGTTAAGTTTGGGGAAGTTTGATGACGAGAAAACGCATCGGTTATATCGCTAGATTTCATTGACTTTTACCGCGCATTCACCGTTTTAACGCTCGATTCCTCGAGTTTTTCTTACTATTTTGCAGGTACATCGATATGTGAGGCCAAATCAAGAATTAAGAAGAAAAGAACAAAGAAACCACAAGAAATGAAGCAAGACAGAAGCCTGCATAAACTCTGCATAATTTGTTACGACCACGGTCGTTACAAGGGTGTCACGACCGTGACACCTTACTTTGGGACATCACGACCGTGAGGAAGTAGTCACGACCGTGACACTTGAAAACATCAAACAACGAGCGTGAAGACCTTGTCACGCCCGTGAAAAGGATATAACTTGATTTTTTTGACTCAGACTACGTCAAGCCACCAGTGAAGCCCAGTCCTCCTAGTAATTCTCACGTGAGGGAGACTTCTCCCACTTTCTGCTGCCACTTTCCAACATTTTCTCAACCACTTCAGCAAAGCCCAAGAAGCAAAAGACCAAGGACCAGCCCATTGGAAGCTCTATAAATAAGACCAGCTCAGGAGGATTCAGGGACAGACTTCAGTATCCAAATTTCCTGCGGAAGCTCTGCCGAATTACCTTACCATCAGAATTATTATTCCAGCATTTTATTTTCTGCCTTATTTTATTTGTATCCAAACCAACCGTGTAACAATTTCCAACATTAGGGAATTGTTATACTTTTATTTGTTTCCAGCCTTCAGCATTCGTTTTAATTTTTATTTCCGCCTACTCCAAGCCTTCCGGTCTGTGGAAGAAGGAGTCTACTCAGATATTTGTTAATCAGGTTTTTCAGTTATTGCAATTTAATTTATTTATAATGTCTATTTATTTTTCTGCCATTAGTAAGCTAATAATTAACTCTGAGTCTGATTTAACCTCGATGAGTAGCTAAATACCTTAGGGCGGTATGTAGTTATAACTAACTTAACCGGTAAAATATAACCATGGGCTAAAATAATTAATCGCTTAACATTCTGGCTGATACTTTTTACTTAAATTCGACCTTTCCGTTACGAGAGTAAGAAAAGGGTATTAGGTTGGGTCAAGACCACGAGAGTGTGAGATTTTAACCAGATAGCTAAAGTTAGGCATTTAAATTAAATACAGCGAGAGCGCTTTAAGATAAATTATTATTTAGTTTCCAAAAATTATCTCTAAACACTTATGGGCTAGCGAGAGCAGGCATAGGGCTTTAGGGATAAGATCTGATTCAAGACCACGAGAGTGTGAGTTGAGGGTATTCAAACTAGTAATCTCTACCGAATAGATTAAGTGAACATCTTTATAAGCCTAGGTTAGATTGACCCACCTAAGTTAGTATAATTACATACCGACCGTCTTAGTTTTATTTTATTAAAAACTTAAATTTAATTTCGCCTTCAATAGTCTTAAAAAAACCAACAACAATCGTGACAACTATTCGCCTTAGCTAAACTAGAAGCTCATCTAGCACTAAGTAACGATAGAATCCCTGTGGATCGATAATCTTAAATATTACTTCGATAGGCTGTGCACTTGCAGTAAGATACCGCTAGACGCATAAGTAGACACGTCTTTAGCCCATCAGGGTGCAACTACCACTCTGGGACAGAGAATTGATCGACATGCTCATAAACAGTCAGCATGGCTCTTATCTTGAAAGAATGGCTAGCAGTGTACCATCAAGCTTCTTTGACCTTGTAATGGTAGGAGAATGCATTGAAAGCTACCTCAATAGTGGGAAAATCCAAGACGCCTCAAGTATTCAGGTCGGTGAGACTGAATCCCTTAGCAATTCCCAAGAGGAAGAAGAGGGTGAAACAAATGCAGTCATAGCAAATATTGAGTATTCTCAGGGTACACCAACAAAACCCTATGGTCCCTCATCATTTTTGTTAGAACACAGATTGGTTCTTAATTATATCTCTATGTTTTGATGATATCTCTTATGAAATTTTGTATTAAAGAATTATATACTCTAAAATTTGTTTATGTTTGCTGCAGATATTAAAGTGAATATTATTCTGAAAGCAAATTAGATCTGAACATGAAAATATGTAAGGCTCTGAAGCGTCAGAGGCATCTCTTAGAAGATTCAGCGTTGTTTACAGAAGGATCTGAAGCAGAAGCTACAGAAGAATTTGAAGCAGAAGCCAGAAGCATCTGAAGCATTGAAGACTTTTGTATGAAGAGTTTCAAGCTTAGTTTATTTCAGAAGACTCTGATAGTACTACGCTGCCAGTACTGAGGATCTGATCCCAAACTCTGCTCTGAAGTATTACACACTGAAAGCACACTTGCTGCATTACTCTGATTCAGCAAACTCTGATGAACATCATAAGACTCTGATCACTCAAGGCTCTGATGGTATTTGCTGAAACTTGTTGAAGAAGAATTCAAAGTTATGTCCGTTGGTTTGGCCAAACGACTTTGTCCTCTTTTATGCTAGACACAAGAACATAGATAAAAAGGATTTCTCTGTGCATTCTATTTCTAGGAAAGGTCATGTGATGTGAAGACAAAAAGGCTCAGCCCTTTTCAGTACACAACCTTCAACGTGAAAACATCTTGGACTTCTGTGCCTATAAAAGCAAGACTCCATCATTCTTCTTCAGTTGACGAAATATTGAAAGAATTCAAAGAAAGCTCTCATACAAATCATTCTCTTGCTAAATTTATTTCTAAGTTCTTAAATCATTAGTGTAAAATCACAGTTGTGATATAGCTTACTTAGAAGCATTCAAACACTTGTTTTATTCTTACATTTGATTGTAAAAGATCCTTAAGAAGATCCAGTTGGGATCAGTAGTTCTTGAGAAGACTAAGAACAGTTGCTCTTAGTGCTTGCTATTGTAATCAGTTGATTAATAGTGGATTAAGTCCTTGTTGAGAAAGGCAAATCACTCTTGATAGGGTGGACTAGAGTAGTTGAGTTCAACGAACCAGGATAAAAATCCTTGAGTTTTTATTGCCATAAGTTTTTCTATATACTTATTCAACCCCCCTTCTAAGTATTTTCTCACCTTTAGTTGGCATCAGAGCTCCAGTTCTGTGTATGCTACCACTTCACCGTGACTGAAAAGATCCAGTGAGAAAACTTTGATATATATATTTAGTTGTTATTATGGCTGAAACTTCAACATCTAACAGCAACAACAGATATGAAGAAAGGGAAAGAATTAGCACAAAACCCCCTACGTTTGATGGGGGAGAAATTTGATTATTGGAAGGACAGGATAGAAAGTTTCTTCCTTGGTTATGATGCTGATTTATGGGACTTAGTCATTGATGGGTATGTTCATCCCACTGATGGGGATGGAAAGAAAATTGATAGAAAATCAATGACTGAAGCCCAAAAGAAGGAATTTAGAAATCATCATAAAGCCAAAACAATCTTGTTAAATGCAATATCTCATACTGAGTATGAGAAGATCACAAACAGAGAAACTGCATTTGACTTGTTTGAGTCTTTGAAGATGACACATGAAGGAAACCTTCAAGTTAAAGAGACCAAGGCTCTGGCGCTAATACAGAAGTATGAAGCGTTCAAAATGGAAGAATCTGAGTCTATAGAAACTATGTTCTCTAGATTCCAGATCCTCACAGCTGGTCTAAAAGTGCTGGACAAAGGCTACTCAGCTGCTGATCATGTGAAGAAGATCATCAGAAGCTTGCCTATCAAATGGAGACCTATGGTCACTGCTCTTAAGCTTGCCAAGGATCTGAACAAGATCACTTTGGAGGAACTAATCAGCTCACTAAGGAGCCATGAAATTGAACTTGAGGAAGATGAGCCTCAAAAGAAAGGTAAGTCAATTGCCTTAAAATCTAACAAATCTGTGAAAGCTTTACAGGTTGTTGTGGTGAAAATTTGATATCAAGCTATTAATTAACTTGAACCTTATTTCTTTTACAACCGATCTTTAATTTATCCAAAGGATAGGTCTAAAGAAAGAAAAACCTTTTTCGCAATGTAACGACAACGCTTAAGAGATTCGGGGATCGAGGGTTAGTTATATCTAGGGAAGGTATTAGCACCCTAAATATCTGTAGTACTCTACAGGAACCTTTTGTTTAATTACTTGCTAAGCTTGTGAATTGTGCTATGGTTAAGGGATAAGATAAAAATAAATAAGGTCCTAAGTGGTTTCCTAAGTTTGCTCGCAAAGGCATCACACCTTCTGCCTACGTATCCTGACTAGGATAGAATCAGAGCAATCGTAGTTCACCTCACAAGGGAAAAGAACACTTGATGATGATCAAAGTTCAAAGGGGAACAAACATGACAATGTTTGTGTGGAGTTTGACAAAACTCCCTAATCTAAGTTGAAGTAAAAGGGGAAGTAAGAAGTCATGACGATGATTCTTACACAGAGTTGACGAACTCTTTCCTAGGGTTCTAGTTGCAGATCACTCCTAGTATGGGTGGGTTTCTTAGACTTCAAGCAAAGTCTAAAGGCTCCTAATATAGGGTTGAAGTGACTTAACAAAGTCAAGAGAGAGTGAAGATTTTGGTCCAAGACATTGACAGTCAAGTGGACAGACTTTCCTTTGGAGGGAAAAATGATTGGCAATTGGATGAAAGCTAGCCAGCTTCATCATCTTTGGGATAAAAATAAAATACAAACGTCATACAAAAGCATTCATGGTGACAACCAATGAAAAATATTAAGGATGAAAAAGCAATGATGACAATCAAAGCAGATGATTAGTACGAAAACTGTGACGACAGATCGCACCTGGAGTACAGTTAACAAACAGATGAAATGAACATGATAATAATTCAAAGTAAAAATCCTAACATGTTAACCAACATGTATAGGAATGAGAACAATCAATTTTCACAAAGAAAAACAAGTGGAACCCTTTTAACTTTCATCTGCAACAGATTAGGGTTAGCACTGTCAACGCACGAATCACACATGGTCAAACATGATAAAAAATTAATCAAACATGGAAAATAAATACATGACATGAAAGTACACATTAAAACAAACACAATGAAAAAAGAATGGGTGAAAAATGATAAAAAATGAGAGAGTTATGATTTTTTGAAGTTCATGTGAAAAAATAAGAAAAAGTGGCAACAAGGGTTATCACAAGGGATCGAACCCATGCCAAGTATGATGTGCACGCAAAGTCTCAGCCGCTGGGGCGGCCATACGTCCATTAACCAAAGTGAAATGAATAATATATAGAGTAAGTTTGGTTTCATGGCTGGGCAAAAACAAAGTGTTTTTCAAGGATTTGCAAAATCATCATAACTTTCTCAATTCTTAGTCTTTTTTCACAAATTTTATATGCTTTTGGGGTAGAATCATCCGAGGATTAAGATGGTGGTGGTAGTTTTCAAAAATAACCTTCCTAGTGAAAAACCCGATAGGGGTTATGTTTATGTTCAAAAAATGCAAATTGACATGAGTAGCTCCATGCATCCATATTGAATTCAATCCAAGCATACACACATGACAGTTAGATGATAATGAAGCAAACCAAAATATTTTCATGGCCAGAATTGAGCTGTTATGAAGAATCACATGCTATTTGCAAAATAGTTTAAAGATGATAATGCATGAACAATGGTATCTTCTGTTCCAATTTAGTACAGACCAAGGCACACTTTCAAATACATTCAATACATGATTATGAGTGTGTGTAGGTGAGAAAACAAGAACTGTAATGACTGTGTTGGCTTTTAGTGTTCAAAGTTCTTTCTCTATGTGTGATCATGCATTTTAGTATGTGATATGTGTACCAAACAGTTTTGACTTCAAATGGCAATGCAAACATTTCACAAATGATGATTATGAGAAGTTAGGACAGGCAAATTAAAAGAAAATACATCAATGCCAAATTTGGTATGTAACATGTCCATATTGTGAAAAAGAGAGCATCTCATGAGTGAAATTATGGTACAGTGTGTTTCAAATCAAAACAAGTGTTCCAACACCTCATATGTATTCAACCTAAAGTGTGTGCAATGTGTTTTACCTGAAAAACAAGGTATTGCCAAAAGTGGCTAGGTGTGTGGATGTGTGATGACAATTTTGCATTTTTGAAAGTGAATTTCTATAATTGAGGGATTTTTGATGAAATGATTGTGCAAGCATGTTTCAAATGACTAAAGTGAGGTGTGTGTGAAGTGGTTTCAATGAAAATTGAGTTTGTGCAAAAAAGGCAAGTTGTGGCTTGATGTGTGATTTGTGAAATTTCAAATTGTGTAGGTGCAGCAAGCATGATGTGGTACAAATCAAATTCAAAGCAAATATCCAACATACCAAGTATACACATATGAAACATATATGATGACAAAGAGTTCTGAAACTTGAAAACAGTTGGCAAAGGGTTTGTGAATAGAAAAACTCATGAAATGCAAGTTTGAGCAGTAGGCATATTTTCAAAGGATGAGATGATTCAGTTCAAAATAGTGATTCAAACATATGTCAAGCATGATATTAGATGAAATGCAACTCAGAGACAAGGATGAAAACTCACCAAACAACAGTTAGCATTTGAGGTTCATGTCAATACAAGAACAAAATATGAATGTGTAAATACCTATGATCATTTTAGTGTCTTAAAACAAATTGGTCATGGATGCTGTTACTCATTTGAAAAGCAGGTTTGTTTATCAAAATCAAAGTATCTTGAGCAACAAGAAAAGCAAAGATCAACATGGATATGTTTATGTTAACAACTACTCTGCTGGTAGCAGAATAAATCATCACATCAAAAGCAAACATCAAGCATGGCAGTATTAATGTTTAGCAATTAAACCAACATTAAACAAAGCTTGTAATTCTCAAACCAGCAGGTGAACTATAATCTGCTATGAAAATATATTCTTATGTGAAACATAGCATGACATTTGAAGATCAAACACATCTTTCATGAATTGCAAACACAAACAATTTCCCATGTCATGAACAAACAAGTTGCAGCAAGACAAGCCAAGAATCACTAATATCAAGTTTCAAATTTTTGACAGCAATAGCATACCAAAGCTAGGTGATGGTTTAAGCAACATGAACAGGGTATAATACATAAACACATTCACACATCAAGCAATCCTGATCATTCCAGCAGATTCAAGAAATTTAGACATGAAGCATCAGAACAAACAGGATTATAATGTCTGCTGCAGCAAGCATAGCATTAAGTCACTTCCTCACAATGCTTGGGATCACACTCAGATCAGATTTAGCAAAACAACATGACCAGAATAGGTTCAAAGCCTTACGCTAACACTCATGAGGGTCTTATCATTCATTAAAACAAAATAGGTCATGTAAACCATCAATTATTCATAATTGTCACATTTTATCAAAACACTCAAGAATGCAATTTCATGAAAGTGAGGTAAACTAATAGAGACAAATTACATACTTGTTGATGATTCTTTTAAACAAGCCAAATTAGTTGAGAAAACCAGAGATCTTTAATTCTCCTCCTTGCTTTTGCACTTTACTTCAACTTTAAGTAACCACACACTTATGATGCCAAAATGAAAATTATGAGTCTCCAATGGTTGCTAAGGGTCTTGACAGTTGAGATGTGCTATTTGTGAGGTGTCTAAGTGATCACAACCTCAAGGAAAGGTTTAGAACACACTTTGGTGGTTTTTGTGGCTTTTGGTCAAAGTAAGCTAGGTATGAGTTTGACTTTTGGATTTCTGAGTTTTCTTGATGGTTCAAAGTATCATACACCTTCTATATGATATTTAGAAGTTGTGTGGAGGGTGTTTAAGGTGTTGGAAAGGGCAGAAATGATTTTGAGCAATTTTCACTTCATGACCATTTTTGGTGTTTTCATGGATTTTGGTGTTTTTGAGAATTTGAAGCAAGGAGTGGAAATTGGGATAACAGAGATTCTCTATGGTTTCTATCAGATGAATTGTGTCTGGAATGAGGTGAATGGGTCCTCCTTTTATTGAGAAATGGATTGAGGTGCTTGCTAGAGACCTTTCTTCACCATGAAGCAAGCTTTAAGATTTTTTGAAACAAACCTCCCTTGAAGGGTTTTCCACTTGTTCTGCTACAAGACCATTTTTTCAAAGCTCCTTAATGGTTTTATGATGTGATTTGCAGCCTAGAAACCATAGGGAAGGGGCTGGTACAACTTTACCTTTCCACCTCATGCTTGGTGAAGTTCAATTTGGCAACTTGCCCCACCTGCAAGGCAATGGACTTCAAGCTTTGATTTTGGGCTATTCTGCATAATTCTCTTTTGTTTCATGTTACATACATCTCATACATTAGATACAACAAGTTGGATCAAGAATATTTGGCAAAATTGGTGAAAGAAATCAATCTTGAAAATTCAGCCAATGTGGGACTAAACTGTGAAACCCTTAATTTTGAATACATGTAACTTTCTGCTTATAACTCCTCTTGAGATGTTCTAGTACAATTTAGAAAGCCCTCACATAGCTCTAAAACATTCATGTTTGTCAAAGAATCAAACTTCAATTGGAACTAGGTGAAAAATCCCCTCAAAGTTGGCTGCACACAAGCTTTTAAAGTGAAAATAACTTAGAAATTTTCTAAGTTATTTTCCCTTCTAGGAATGTTTTTGCTTCTATCTCAAAAAGTATGCATTTTATGGTTGTGGACTAGTATGGGACTTTTGTAGGACTTGTCAAGAGCTTCCAAATGAGCTTTGAACCAACTCAATTGGATGTGTGGTTAAGGAGTTATGGTTTAGCCCTTTTCAAAACCCTAATTTCCCGATTTCTCGATTACTCTCTCATCCTTGATCCAATGATCATGAAAATTGATATGCAAGTCCATTATGACATAAGGAACAACTTTGATTCACAACTTGGATTCCAATTCTCAAAATTTGAGGAGTTGACTTTTCGGTCAACCGTACGATCGATCGGTGCCGATTGAGTCGCCTGTTGACATTCTGGATATCCTGAGACTTTGATACTTCTTGAATGGTCTTTAATAAGCTATATGAACTTCATGGACCTCAATCCCACCATTAAAACATCTTCCAACATCAAAGTCAAACCACAATTGACTTTTCACTAGTTAAAAACCCTAATCGGGGCCTCCTGACTGCACTGTTCTTGATTCTGAAATGATTTCTTCAAATTGACTTCTCATTTGACTTTGATATTATATTTGATTTCATTCCATGATTGAATTGGCCCAAATCATTGGTTGATCATTCCTTGGTTGTTTTGAATTTGTCGGTGCGAAAACCCTGATTCATCTGTAACTTGACAATAATGACTTGCACTGATTTAGGGTTAGATAATTCATGATCGTGCTTCTAAAATGATAATGAGAATCTAAGGGGTCAAAATTTGGGGTACAACAGTTGCCCCTATTTAAATATCTTCACTAGATGGGGGACGAGAGATGACAATCTTCGTTAAATCGTAGTGAAGGGTATTTAAATATAGATAACCAAAAATTTTGTCCCTTAGGTCCGATGTCATGCTAAAGGACAAGTTATGATATGCCATGAATCTTACATGATGCTTTATGATGCTTGAATGCAAAACAACACAGACACAAAGATAGGAATAAAAAGAACGGTAAACGACCAGTGACAAATGCGAGGACTCGACACTGGGGACTCGTACCGGGGAAAACTAAGTTAACAGTTCAGACATGACTGATAATATAAGAAGGAAAACTTCACATGGGGAATAGGCAAATCCAATAAAAATGACAATCTTTTTGGAAAAGAAGTACTTCACCGGGGAGAAGAATAGACTTCTATTGGGGAAAAGGATATACTTTTACTGGGGAAATGGAAAATTAATTCCATCGGGAAAAGAGAAGCAGACTTCACCGGGGAAGCGAAAGACTGGATACAACCTCACTGGGGATGATCAGATGAAGAACTTCCTATAGCGAAGAGTTCAAACGGGATCTTCAGGAATGGACTAGAAACAAGACTAAACACACACGGGGGATACTAGTGACGACTAGATCTCCGAGACCTGACTGGGAACATGGATCACTGGGGATATATCCTCAGCTTCTGCAACCAGTTCACACAGTGCTGGTAATCAAGAAACGTCTTGGGGAAATTGGTAACGACCAGAATTCCAAGTAGTGCCTGTGACAACTGGTCTTTTAATGAAGAGGGCGACGACCATGCTGTGGAATACCAATGACAATTGGTTACGAGGATGCTAGTAATTACTAGATCTTAGCTAGGGTGTTGGTAACGACCAAAATGAAACAGATTCCAATAATGATTGGACTCTAGATGATGATACCAGTTACGACTGGGTTTCAAAGGGAAAAATTGGTGACAAACAACAAGATACCAATGACGATTGGTTTTAGGCAGTGCCAGTGACGACTGGATTTCATAGGGAGAGTTAGTAACAAACTAACAAGATAACAATTGGAACAATACCAGTGACGACTGGATTTCACGGGGAAAGGTTGGTAACGACCAAACCAAGAGGCGCAAATGACAATTGGTCTTTTAAACAGTGCCAATGACGACTGGACTTATACGTGGATTTGTTAGTGACAACTAACGAGACACCAATGACAATTGGATTTAGACAATGCCAGTGACGACTGGGCTTAAAAGGAAATAGACGGTGACGACCAAATGAATGCCAACGATAATTGGTTAAAATGCCAGTTACGACTGGACTTATACTTGGAAATGAAGCAAGTAATAACTTATACTTCACGGGGATTGATAGATGTCACCGACTCGGGGAACAACCGAATCACACTGATCCCATGATGAAGGGGTGTACGTAGACTTGGGAAATAAACCCAAAGATCTACTAGGGAATAGAGCCTGTAGGTAGATTGTGCTGAGGTGAATTCAAACAGATGTTCAGAAATACTTTGCTGGGGAAAGAACCTTCATATTATCACAAGAAATCCTGAGGGATAATCTTCAATCTTGGTAACCATACATGGCCAAAGGACTCTTCGTCGCTCAACTTGCTAGCATTTCATTGGGGAATGTAAATTCTGACTGTGCATCAAGACTCCTGCTACCCTGAAGTTTCGGGGAAGTATGATTTTCCTCGAGTCTTTCCACAAGTTAAAACATTTTGTAAAATCTTTCCAAGTTATTTTTCAAAAATTTGGACTTTAATGCTTTCAAAAACAATCGTTGACTAACGAACGGTATTTTACATAACAAAGAAAATAAGGAACTGATAATTTGCACAAGAAAGAAAGGCTTAAAAGGCTGATTTTATTTAAAGGATGAAATCTTGCCAATGACAATATTCCATGGAAATTTTTACAAGTAAAATGGCAAAAGTGGATAAGGTTACATTGAATCCTATGACCTAACTATCCCTAAAGACTAGAATTCTCCAAGATCCTTGCTTCTGACGAGAGCTGTTGAGATGAATCTTTGTTGAGTCTGCAGTGTTGATGACTTTGTCTGATGCAGCGAAACGCCTTTGTCCCTAATTTTGCCTGGATCGCCCTTTCGGGTTTTCAATCCACCGGGACGCTCATTTTTGCCTAAGCCGCCCTTTCGGGTTTTCAACTTAGCGAGCTTTTTGATTTCTTTTCTCTTTTTTCTTTTCTTCTCTTTTTTCTTTTTTACCCTAACTTTTACATAAACCGTTCTTTTGGATTTTCCGGTTTATCGGGTACTTTTTAGGCGTAATATTTCCGAACTGCGTCAGAGTTTATCGGGTGTGTGAGTTGTTCTCCGTCCATGGTAGTAAGGATCAGTGAACCTCCGGAGAATACTGTCTTCACAATAAAGGGGCCATCATAATTAGGCATCCACTTCCCTCTTGCGTCTTTGTGAATTGGTAAGATCTTCTTGAGCATAAGTTCTCCTTCGCAGAACTCTCTGATACGGACCTTTTTATCGAACGCTCTCTTGATTCTTTTTTGATACAACTGGCTGTGACACATCGCAGACATGCGCTTTTCATCGATGAGATTCAGCTGATCAAATCTTTCTTTAATCCATTCTGCCTCTTCTAACTTGGTTTCCATGATGACTCTGAGGAATGGTATCTCGACCTCGATGGGAAGAACTGCGTCCATTCCATATACCAGAGAAAAGGGAGTTGCCCCTGTGGAAGTGCGGACGGAGGTTCTGTATCCGTGCAGGGCAAATGGTAGCATTTCATGCCAATCTTTGTAGGTTTTAACCATTTTCTGCAAGATCTTCTTGATGTTTTTATTTGCAGCTTCCACAGCTCCATTCATCTTTGGACGGTAAGGGGAAGAGTTGTGGTGTTCGATTTTGAAGTCATCACATAATTCTTTCATAACTTTGTTGTTCAGATTGGTACCGTTGTCTGTTATAATTCTGCTTGGGATCCCGTAACGACAGATGATCTCCTTTTTAATGAAACGAGCCACCACTTGATGTGTAACATTGGTGTAGGATGCGGCTTAACCCATTTTGTGAAATAGTCGATGGCAACCAGAATGAAACGGTGTCCATTTGAAGCTTTTGGCTCAATTGCCCCAATCATGTCAATCCCCCACATAGAGAAAGGCCATGGTGACGACAGTACATTCAACAGTGTTGGAGGCACATGCATTTTGTCCGCGTAGATCTGACATTTGTGACATTTTCTGGCGTACTGAATGCAGTCGGTTTCTAAAGTTAACCAATAATAACCAGCTCTCAAGATCTTTTTGGACATGGCGTATCCGTTGGCGTGAGTACCAAACATTCCTTCATGAACATCTTTCATTAACAAGTCCGCTTCTCTTTTATCAACACATCTGAGTAAGACCATATCATGATTTCTTTTGTAAAGTACACCATTGCTGAGGAAGAATTTGGATGCTAATCGTCTCGGTGTTTTCTTGTCAAGTGCTGTAGCATCTGTGGGATATTCTTGTTTCAACAGATAATTCTTTATATCATGATACCAGGGTTTGCCATCGGTTTCTTCTTCGATCATTTGACAGTAAGCAGGCTCTGTCTTGCGTTCAATTTTGATAAGTGTGCCATCATTGACATCTCTAGTTTTCCACATCGAGGCCAGCATGGCTAAGGCGTCGGCGATGTGATTCTCTGCTCTTGGAACATGTTTAAAGGTGATTTCATCAAAATACTTGATTGTTTCAACGATATAAGCTCTGTAAGGGATCAGGTTTTCATGTCTTGTCTCCCATTCACCTGTGACTTGGTAGATAACCAAAGCTGAGTCTCCACTAACTTTGAGATTTTTGATTTGGAGATCAATGGCTGCTTCGAGACCAAGGATACATGCTTCGTATTCAGCAATGTTGTTTGTACAATCAAAGTCTAGTCTGGCTGTAAACGGAGTGTAACCACCTTCAGGATTCATTAAGACTGCACCTACACCATGTCCCCTATAATTGGAGGAACCATCGAACATCATCTTCCACCAAATATCTGTCTGTTGACCTTTGTCAGAACTTGTTTCTTCACAATCTTTCACTAACATGATATCTTCATCCGGAAAATCAAACTTCAGAGGTTCATAGTCTTCGACAGGTTGATCTGCGAGATATTCTGATAACACACTGCCTTTGATAGATTTCTGAGCCACATATTGAATATCATATTCTGATAGTAGCATATGCCATCGAGCGAGTCTTCCGGTTTGTGCAGGTTTCTCAAAGATGTACTTTATTGGATCCATTTTCGAGATCAACAAAGTGGTGTGACAAATCATGTACTGTCTCAAACGCTTAGCGGCCCATGCTAAAGCACAACAAGTCTTTTCTAAGAGTGAGTATCTGCTTTCGCAATCAGTAAATTTCTTGCTCAGATAATAAATGGCATGCTCCTTCCATCCGGATTCGTCTTGCTGGCCCAGAATGCAACCCATTGAATTTTCAAGTACTGTCAAATACATAAAGAGAGGCTTTCCCGGAACAGGTGGTATCAAAATTGGAGGTTCTTGGAGATAACCTTTGATTTTATCGAACGCTGTTTGACAATCAGAATTCCATACAACTGTTTGATCCTTTCGTAACAACTTGAAGATCGGTTGACAGGTAGGGGTCATATTGGAAATGAACCTGGATATGTAATTCAACCTTCCAAGAAAACTGCTAACCTGATTTTCGGTCTGCGGAGCTGGCATGTCTTGAATGGCACGGACTTTGTCTGGATCCACTTCAATCCCCTTGTGGCTGACAATAAAACCGAGTAATTTTCCTGATCTGACTCCGAAAGTGCACTTTGCGGGATTCAATCTCAACTGATATTTCCGGAGTCTTTTGAATAACTTCAACAAGTGTTCTAGATGGTCTTCTTCGTTTTGAGACTTGGCGATCATGTCATCCACATATACTTCTATTTCTTTGTGCATCATGTCGTGGAACAAAGCCACCATAGCTCTTTGATAAGTTGCGCCTGCATTCTTTATACCGAACGAAATTACTTTATAACAATACGTCCCCCACGGAGTGATGAAGGTTGTTTTTTCCATGTCGTTAGGATCCATTTTGATTTGATTGTAACCAGAGAAACCGTCCATAAAGGAAAACACTGCAAACCGAGCTGTATTATCTACCAAAGTATCAATATGTGGTAAAGGGAAGTCGTCTTTTGGACTGGCTTTGTTTAAATCTCGATAATCCACACACATCCTTACCTTTCCATCTTTCTTTGGTACAGGAACAATGTTGGCTACCCATTCTGGATACTTGGACACTGCAAGGAAGCCTGCATCAATCTGCTTTTTTACCTCATCTCTGATTTTGAGAGCCATGTCGGGTCTGGTTCTTCTGAGTTTCTGTTTAACCGGCGGGCATTCAGGTCAGAGTGGTAACTTGTGAACCACTATGTCTGTATCCAAACCCGGCATATCCTGATAAGACCAAGCAAACACATCTACGTATTCTCTTAAGAGTTCCTTTAACTGCTGTTTTACTTCTGCCCCTAGGGCTGCCCCAATTTTGACTTCTATTCTGTCTCCTTCTGTGCCAAGATTAATGACCTCCAAATGTTCCTTGTGCGGCTGGAGCTCGGTGTACTCAGACTGTGCCCATCTTACCAGTTCCTCAGGGATTTCAAAATTTTCATCCTCGTCTTCGGCTTGGTATATTGGGGAACCTACGTCTGGAGGGAATGCAAGGTTACAGGATTCAATGGGGTTATGGTCATCACTGCATGTTTGAAGGGTTTACTTTATCAAAACACACAACAACAAATGCAACACATACAGAGAAAGAGAAAATTGTTTTTGTTTTGGTTTTTTGTGTTGCCATTTTCTTTCAAAGTAAAAGCAAAAAGACGGTAAAAAAACGAGGAATTTAACAAAATAGTCCATTCTCATTGATATTTCTTTGAAAGCATGAGGCCCTTATAAAACATTCCTATAGCCTTGAGCACGGCTATGGAGATTTTAAAACAACAACAAAGAAAGAAAATAACAAAGTACTTTAACTCGGGAAAAACTACAGGAACTTTGATAGCCTCCCAGTTGTTCAGAGCAGTTTCGTCATGATATACTAGTTGTCCTATGTCTTCACTTTCAAGATTTCCTTCCACGGGGTTGATTTGAAAACCGCCACTGATAAATATTTCTTGAATAGCCTTTGGCCGGCTGTTGTCATGCATCGGTTCTTCACCTTGAGTTGGTTTGTAACCCAACCCTTGGCGATTCATCTTCAGTTTTACCTCAATGACTTCTCCCCATCCTGCGGGAGTACCTTCTTCCAGCGTAGCTTTGGCGCCTTGAGCAGATGCGAAAGTTGGACCACTTTTTGCCACCGTCTCCTCTATCATCACTGCGTTTGCTATTTCTAGTGCTTGGAATGATGTCTCTAGCGCGTCCTCTTCTGCTTCAATGTACCGGAACGACGAAAGATTACTGACCATTAATTCCTCCTCACCATGAACAATTACTAGCTTATCATTTACCACAAACTTCATTCTTTGGTGCAGGGTAGAAGTTACCGCCCCTGCTTCATGGATCCAGGGACGTCCCAGTAGGCAGCTATAAGCTGGATTTATGTCCATCACCTGAAATACAATGTTAAATTCAAGGGGTCCCACCAAAATTGGTAATTCTACTTCTCCGATGACCGTTCTCCTCGAACCATCAAAAGCTTTTACAATTAATGAGGTTGGTTTCATCTCTGCCCCGGCATAGGCTAATCTGGACAGTGATCTTGCGGGTAACACGTTTAACGAGGATCCTGTGTCGACCAGTACTCGTGCCAAAGTATCTTCCTGGCATTTGATGGATATGTGTAGTGCATGATTGTGATCACGTTTTTCCTTCGGTAACTCAGCATCGCTGAAACTTAAAGTATTGCACACCGTGATGTTAGCCACTACTGAATCAAACTGCCCGAGTGAAATATCCTTGGTTACGTGTGCTTGTCTCAATACTTTCTGTAATGCTTCCCTGTGAGCTGGAGAATTTATCAAGAGTGACAAGATTGATATTCTTGATGGCGTCTGATGAAGCTGATCTACCACCTTGTAATCGCTTCTTCGGATAATCCTCAAAAATTCATCATTTTCTTCTTCTGCGCTTGAGGCTTCTTTTTCTTTGATTACCACAGTAGGAATAACTTATTTTGGAATAGCTACTGATTCTTTCGGCTGATAGATCCGACCGCTACGGGTCATCTTGCTAGTGCCGGCAATGTTGGTCACATCTTTCTGATTATCTGTCTGAACAACCTTTCTCGTTTCTTTGTCTACCACAGTCACATCGTACTTCCATGGAACAACTTTTGTATTGTCATAATGGAACGGTCTTGGTTTTTGAACTACGATTGGTCGCGGTTGACCAATAGCAGCTCTGTTGAAAACTGGCCTTGCACCCCTGTTAAACACTGAAACTTTCTCTCTTTTCCTGGACAGGTCGAAAACTGACTCTATTACAGAAACCTCTTCTTTCCTTACCTTACCACATACTTGTAACATCCCCTCATTTATCAATCTTTGTATATCTTCCTGCATCACATTACATCCAATGGAACTAACAGTACATTTTTCACATTTGTTATGAACACTTCCCAACAACCCTGCTTCTGTCATCTTATCATGCAATGTCTTCAATGGCGTTCTGATTTTCGACACATCATTAATTATCTCTTCATCTGACTTTTCAATGGCATTGACCCCTCCATGGTTTGGTAGTGGGTTACTTTTGACGTTAGGTGGTACATCATCAAAGGACAGGATTTTCTTCTCCATCAACTCTCTTACCAGATGTTTTAAGGCAAAGCAACCTTCTAAGTCGTGGCCGGAGACACCTTCATGGAAAGCACAATGGGCATTTGGGTTATAATGTGGAGATGTGGTATCCGGATTAAGCGGTCTTGTTGTGATCAAACCCTGATGGACCAAAGATGGATATAACTCAGTATACGTCATTGGTATTTGTGGGAGTGGAGGTTTTGTGGTCGGCCTCCGGTTCTGATATTGTTGTCTGGGTTGTGGTACCCTCTACTGCTGATTTTGTTGAAAGGGCAAAGCGTTGGGCGCTCGTTGATGCCCTTGCTGGTTTTGCTGATACATGGGCGCTGGTCGCCCTGGTTGATAATTTGAAATAGAATGGTTGAATGCTGGGGTCACAGCTGCCACATATTGCTGAGGGGCATACTGTACCGGGTACATGGGTCTTTGTTGATGAAACTGTTGAACATAGTTAGGTTGGATTAGCTGGATGAAACTTTGTTGAGGCGGCTGATATTGCTGATATGGAGGTCTCACGGTACGATTTCTTCTTCCTATTACGACATTTGTTTCACCTTCTTTCTTTTTGTGAAACCCACCGCTGACTTTCTTGATACTGCTGTTGTTAGAACTGCTGGCTACCTTTCCACTTTTCATTCCCAATTCTACCCTCACTCCCACGGCCACAATGTCTGAAAAACTTGCAGACACGCTGCTGATCATTTTCTCGTAGAATTCTGGTCTCACTGTGTCAGCAAACCAGTTTGTCAGTTCTTTCTTGCTTAGAGGTGGTTCTACCTGGGACGCTGTTTCTCTCCACCGCTGAGCGTATTCTTTGAATGATTCTGTGCTTTTCTGGGACATGCTCAACAACTGCCTTCGGTCAGGCACCATATCCATATTATATTTGTAATGTTTCATGAATGCATCAGCCAAATCTTGAAAACTGTGGATTCTTGACTAATCTAGACTTAGATACCATTTTGCTGGAGCTCCTTTCAGACTGTCTTGGAAGAAATGGATCATTAACTTGTCGTCTTCGACGTGTGCTTCCATTCTTCTATAGTACATGATTATGTGAGTTCGTGGACAAGTAGCTCCTGAGTACTGATCGAAATTTGGGATTTTGAACTTTGGCGGTATTACTAGTCCAGATACCAAACACATTTCTCTGGCGTCAGTGCCAAAGGTATCGTTTCCTTCCATCGCTCGGATCTTTCTCCCTATAGTTTCAACACTTTCCTTTAACTTCTCATGTGATTCATTTTCCTCCTCATACCCTTCGGGTCCTTCGTATATTGGTGGTGGATTATGAAAGATGGGGCGCACTTGAACCTGAACTGTGGCTGGAGTGTAGGTGGGAATAACTTGTGGAATCTCTCCCCCAAGGGAATTGTCTGTTGAGTGACTTTCGGCGGTGGCACAAAGCCTGGATACAAACTATAAGGCGGTACATTTGCAATGGTTACAGCTGTCGGGATTGGTTCTGCAGTGATTTCAGAGACAACGGTGGCTTGAGTGTCCAACATTGCACGGATGACTTGTAAGGCTTCCCTGATCTGTCCCATGCCTCCTCGGAGCTCTCCGAGTTCATTGTCGATTCTGTCTACATCTAAGTTCTGTTCTTCCATCCTTAAGCGAGCTTGGGCTCGTGTGTTGTACTGATGGCGAGGTCTCAATGTGGTTCTGTTGACAAGACAGAGGAATGAGACACGACTCAGGAACATGCGTATGCGATGCTTATGAAATGCAGACATGCAAAATGCAGATTTTTTAAACATTCAAGGGAATAAAAGCTTTATTTGCAAATATTTAAATAACAAGAATGCAAATGTAAATGCAAAAGTTTTATGGAACTCAAATTTACCAAAATATCCTTTCATTTCATTGATTTTTCAAAAGGGTATTACAAAAGATTTCAGTACATCTTACAAAAGCCCTAACATTACAACTCAATATGCTCTAAAAGAAAGTCTTCTCTCTTCTTGATTCTTCTGAGCTCTTCTTCTACCTGTGCTTTCTCAAGGATGAGTTTGTCTACCATAGCCTTCCAAGGAGTTGATTGATGGTTGGAATAAAATGCATCTTCCTGTGCCTTTCTCTTCTTGCTTGCAACTGCTTCCTCTTCTTTCGACTGAAGTTGTTTGCGGAGTTCCTCGTTTTCTTCCATAGCCACCTGATATTTGTACTTCCAGGATACCTCAGTCTGTTGTGACTTCCTCAGAGCAATCTTCAACTTCTCTTCCTCAGACATGAACATCAACGGTTGTTCTTCTATTAAGACCATAGGCTTTTGTGGAGGATAAGGCATTTTCAACTGAATGGCCCTCTTTCGGACCCATTGGAGATGAGGTTCAAAAGAGATGCAGTTAGGTCGTCCCAAATCCTCTTTTCCTTTCCTGTGTATATGCCCCCATGCTTTGAGAATTTCATATTTTAATTCTGAAACTCCTATGAAGAAAATACCTTCTACGTGAGCACTACAAGGTTTGTCTTTCAGCGGATAACCAAATTGTCGACGAGCAATCACAGGGTTATAGCCGATTCCCCCATTTGTACCAAGGAGAGGTATATTCCCGAAGCTTCCACAACTATCAATGATTTTGATTCCTTCGTAACTACGGCTGTACCAGTCAATATCGGAGTGAGTAAGAGCCATAATCTTTTCAGACCACCATCCTTTTTTCCAAAAAGTATGGCCTTTGGGTAGATGAGAAACAAACCATTTATACAACAACGGAACACAACAGACGATCATCCCTCCTTTGTGAAGATTTCTTAGATGAACAGAGTGGTAAGCATCAGCTAGTAGAGTAGGTACTGGATTCTTCTTTAAGAATATTTTGACGGCATTGAGATCCACAAAGTTGTCAAAGCTCGGAAACAGAAAGATCCCATAAATAAGCAAGGCTAGAATAGCCTCAAAAGCATCCATACTCAAGTGATCGGCATAATACTGAGCCTTCCCAATCAAGAATTTTGCAGTCAGCCCAAAGATCCCTCCTTTAGTAACCATGTTCTTCTGAATGTCTACCAACCCGATACGGGTGGCTTTAGCAATCTCTTCCTCTTTAGGGTCCTTCTCCATGACGGAAAAAGGAGATGCATCAAGGATGGGTAACCCAATCAGACAGGAATACTCTTCAAGTGTCGGCACTAATTGATAGTCCGGAAATGTGAAGCAGTGATATAGTGGGTCATAAAACTGGAGTAATGTGGAAAGGAGTCCCAAATCCCTTCTATTCCTCGTTTTCAGTAGAGACAACAAATTCCCGTACCTGCTTTTGAACCCTTCTACATCTGTGATCAAAGTGCTCAACCTTTCAATCTCATCTACATTAGGGCTTTTGTAAGTGTACTTTATAGTTTTCTTTTTTCCATTGTCCATGATGTTCCTGATATTTTATAAATAAAAGACTCTGAGTTCCATAAAACTTTTATGACATGATGTTTATGGATGCATGAATGCACAAACACAGGTAATCACATATTCACAGATTCACATAAGTAAACAGACAAGGTTTTGGGTTTGGATAATGAAAAAGGAGTCGAGGTCTACCCTCCCCAAAGGTGTGTACTAAGGTTCCCACAACTGCAGAACAAGGTTCTAAAAGAGTTCCCGGAGTCTTCGACCCATCTTTCGGATATTATCAATTTCCCAAATACTTGGTGGTCGATAATATTCTCAAGAGAGTCTCGTCCAAGTGTAGTATCGCGTATCAACTACTTTGGAATTACTTCCTTATAGTCACCGCACTACATCCTAATAAAGCCATAGTGGGGGAAAAGGTATCTAAAGGTCCTCAGTGTCATGGGCACCTATGTAGAAAGTAGCATTGTTTTCACGAATACTCGATCAACAATACTAGCTCTCAAAAGGGTCTCCACTGAGTGGTGATTTTCTCAAGTCAGCTTGGTCGGGAATCTACTCTCTATAAGCCTTCTTGAATATATCACCTTCCTATCATAAGTACGCTCGAGCACGGGTGTAGTGCCGTCTCACCATTTCAAATTTCCCAAACCAACAGAGCACAAATATATACAAGTATTCACAGGTAGCAATTAGTTAAACAAAATAGGTTGAACCCTCAAAATAAAAGCAAAAGCAATGTCTCCAGTGAAGTCGCCATTTCTGTTGCGGTGAAAATTTGATATCAAGTTATTAATTAACTTGAACCTTATTTATTTTACAACCGATCTTTAATTTATCCAAAGGATAGGTCTAAAGAAAGAAAAACCTTTTTCGCGATGTAACGACAACGCTTAAGAGATTCGGGGATCGGGGGTTAGTTATATCTAGGGAAGGTATTAGCACCCTAAATATTTGTAGTACTCTACAGGAACCTTTTGTTTAATTACTTGCTAAGCTTGTGAATTGTGCTATGGTTAAGGGATAAGATAAAAATAAATAAGGTCCTAAGTGGTTTCCTAAGTTTGCTCGCAAAGGCATCACACCTTCTGCCTACGTATCCTGACTAGGATAGAATCAGAGCAATCGTAGTTCACCTCACAAGGGAAAAGAACACTTGATGATGATCAAAGTTCAAAGGGGAACAAACATGACAATGTTTGTGTGGAGTTTGACAAAAATCCCTAATCTAAGTTGAAGTAAAAGGGGAAGTAAGAAGTTATGACGATGATTCTTACACAGAGTTGACGAACTCTTTCCTAGGGTTCTAGTTGTAGATCACTCCTAGTATGGGTGGGTTTCTTAGACTTCAAGCAAAGTCTAAAGGCTCCTAATCTAGGGTTGAAGTGACTTAACAAAGTCAAGAGAGAGTGAAGATTTTGGTCCAAGACATTGACAGTCAAGTGGACAGACTTTCCTTTGGAGGGACAGATGATTGGCAATTGGATGAAAGCTAGCCAGCTTCATCATCTTTGGGATAAAAATAAAATACAAATGTCATACAAAAGCATTCATGGTGACAACCAATGAAAAATATTAAGGATGAAAAAGCAATGATGACAATCAAAGCAGATGATTAGTACGAAAACTGTGACGACAGATCGCACCTGGAGTACAGTTAACAAACAGATGAAATGAACATGATAATAATTCAAAGTAAAAATCCTAACATGTTAACCAACATGTATAGGAATGAGAACAATCAATTTTCACAAAGAAAAACAAGTGGAACCCTTTTAACTTTCATCTGCAACAGATTAGGGTTAGCATTGTCAACACACGAATCGCACATGGTCAAACATGATAAAAAAATTAATCAAACATGGAAAATAAATACATGACATGAAAGTACACATTAAAACAAACACAATGAAAAAGGAATGGGTGAAAAATGATAAAAAAAATGAGAGAGTTATGATTTTTTGAAGTTCATGTGAAAAAATAAGAAAAAGTGGCAACAAGGGTTATCACAAGGGATCGAACCCATGCCAAGTATGATGTGCGCGCAAAGTCTCAACCGCTGGGGAGGCCATACGTCCATTAACCAAAGTGAAATGAATAATATATAGAGTAAGTTTGGTTTCATGGCTGGGCAAAAACAAAGTGTTTTTCAAGGATTTGCAAAATCATCATAACTTTCTCAATTCTTAGTCTTTTTTCACAAATTTTATATGCTTTTGGGGTAGAATCATCTGAGGATTAAGATGGTGGTGGTAGTTTTAAAAAATAACCTTCCTAGTGAAAAACCCGATAGGGGTTATGTTTATGTTCAAAAAATGCAAATTGACATGAGTAGCTCCATGCATCCACATTGAATTCAATCCAAGCATACACACATGACAGTTAGATGATAATGAAGCAAACCAAGATATTTTCATGGCCAGAATTGAGCTGTTATGAAGAATCACATGCTATTTTCAAAATAGTTTAAAGATGATAATGCATGAACAATGGTATCTTCTGTTCCAATTTAGTACAGACCAAGGCACACTTTCAAATACATTCAATACATGATTATGAGTGTGTATAGGTGAGAAAACAAGAACTGTAATGACTGTGTTGGCTTTTAGTGTTCAAAGTGCTTTCTCTATGTGTGATCATGCATTTCAGTATGTGATATGTGTACCAAACAGTTTTGACTTCAAATGGCAATGCAAACATTTCACAAATGATGATTATGAGCAGTTAGGACAGGCAAATTAAAAGAAAATACATCAATGCCAAATTTGGTATGTAACATGTCTATATTGTGAAAAAGAGAGCATCTCATGAGTGAAATTATGGTACAGTGTGTTTCAAATCAAAACAAGTGTTCCAACACCTCATATGTATTCAACCTAAAGTGTGTGCAATGTGTTTTACCTGAAAAACAAGGTATTGCCAAAAGTGGCTAGGTGTGTGGATGTGTGATGACAATTTTGCATTTTTGAAAGTGGATTTCTATAATTGAGGGATTTTTGATGAAATGATTGTGCAAGCATGTTTCAAATGACTAAAGTGAGGTGTGTGTGAAGTGGTTTCAATGAAAATTGAGTTTGTGCAAAAAAGGAAAGTTGTGGCTTGATGTGTGATTTGTGAAATTTTAAAGTGTGTAGGTGCAGCAAGCATGATGTGGTACAGATCAAATTCAAAGCAAATATCCAACATACCAAGTATACACATATGAAACATACATGATGACAAAGAGTTCTGAAACTTCAAAACAGTTGGCAAAGGGTTTGTGAATAGAAAAACTCATGAAATGCAAGTTTGAGCAGTAGGCATATTTTCAAAGGATGAGATGATTCAGTTCAAAATAGTGATTCAAACATATGTCAAGCATGATATTAGATGAAATGAAACTCAGAGACAAGGATGAAAACTCACCAAACAACAGTTAGCATTTGAGGTTCATGTCAATACAAGAACAAAATATGAATGTGCAAATACCTATGATCATTTTAGTGTCTTAAAACAAATTGGTCATGGATGCTGTTACTCATTTGAAAAGCAGGTTTGTTTATCAAAATCAAAGTATCTTGAGCAACAAGAAAAGCAAAGATCAACATGGATATGTTTATGTTAACAACTACTCTGCTGGTAGCAGAATGAATCATCACATCAAAAGCAAACATCAAGCATGGCAGTATTAATGTTTAGCAATTAAACCAACATTAAACAAAGCTTGTAATTCTCAAACCAGCAGGTGAACTATAATCTGCTATGAAAATTTATTCTGATGTGAAACATAGCATGACATTTGAAGATCAAACACATCTTTCATGAATTGCAAACACAAACAATTTCCCATGTCATGAACAAACAAGTTGCAGCAAGACAAGCCAAGAATCACTAATATCAAGTTTCAAATTTTTGACAGCAATAGCATACCAAAGCTAGGTGATGGTTTAAGCAACATGAACATGGTATAATACATCAACACATTCACACATCAAGCAATCCTGATCATTCCAGCAGATTCAAGAAATTTAGACATGAAGCATCAAAACAAACAGCATTATAATGTCTACTGCAGCAAGCATAGCATTAAGTCACTTCCTCACAATGCTTGGGATCACACTCAGATCAGATTTATCAAAACAACATGATCAGAATAGGTTCAAAACCTTATGCTAACACTCATGAGGGTCTTATCATTCATTAAAACCAAATAGGTCATGTAAACCATCAATTATTCATAATTGTCACATTTTATCAAAACACTCAAGAATGCAATTTCATGAAAGTGAGGTAAACTAATAGAGACAAATTACATACATGTTGATGATTCTTTTAAACAAGCCAAATTAGTTGAGAAAACCAGAGATCTTTAATTCTCCTCCTTGCTTTTGCACTTTACTTCAACTTTAAGTAACCACACACTTATGATGCCAAAATGAAAATTATGAGTCTCCAATGGTTGCTAAGGGTCTTGACAGTTGAGATGTGCTATTTGTGAGGTGTCTAAGTGATCACAACCTCAAGGAAAGGTTTAGAACACACTTTGGTGGGTTTTGTGGCTTTTGGTCAAAGTAAGCTAGGTATGAGTTTGACTTTTGGATTTCTGAGTTTTCTTGATGGTTCAAAGTATCATACACCTTCTATATGATATTTAGAAGTTGTGTGGAGGGTGGTTAAGGTGTTGGAAAGGGCAGAAATGATTTTGAGCAATTTTCACTTCATGACCATTTTTGGTGTTTTCATGGATTTTGGTGTTTTTGAGAATTTGAAGCAAGGAGTGGAAATTGGGATAACAGAGATTCTCTATGGTTTCTATCAGATGAATTGTGTCCGGAATGAGGTGAATGAGTCCTCCTTTTATAGAGAAATGGATTGAGGTGCTTGCTAGAGACCTTTCTTCACCATGAAGCAAGCTTTAAGATTTTTTGAAACAAACCTCCCTTGAAGGATTTTCCACTTGTTCTGCTACAAGACCATTTTTTCAAATCTCCTTAATGGTTTTATGATGTGATTTTCAGCCTAGAAACCATACGGAAGGGGCTGGTACAACTTTACCTTTCCACCTCATGCTTGGTGAAGTTCAATTTGGCAACTTGCCCCACCTGCAAGGCAATGGACTTCAAGCTTTGATTTTGGGCTATTCTGCATAATTCTATTTTGTTTCATGTTACATACATCTCATACATTAGATAAAACAAGTTGGATCAAGAATATTTGGCAAAATTGGTGAAAGAAATCAATCTTGAAAATTCAGCCAATGTGGGACTAAAGTGTGAAACCCTTAATTTTGAATACATGTAACTTTCTGCTCATAACTCCTCTTGATATGTTCTAGTACAATTTAGAAAGCCCTCACATAGCTCTAAAACATTCATGTTTGTCAAGGAATCAAAATCCAATTGGAACTAGGTGAAAAATCCCCTCAAAGTTGGTTGCACACAAGCTTTTAAAGTGAAAATAACTTAGAAATTTTCTAAGTTATTTTCCCTTCTAGGAATGTTTTTGCTTCTACCTCAAAAAGTATGCATTTTCTGGCTGTGGACTAGTATGGGACTTTTGTAGGACTTGTCAAGAGCTTCCAAATGAGCTTTGAACCAACTCAATTGGATGTGTGGTTAAGGAGTTATGGTTTAGCCCTTTTCAAAACCCTAATTTCCCGATTTCTCGATTACTCTCTCATCCTTGATCCAATGATCATGAAAATTGGTATGAAAGTCCATTATGACATAAGGAACAACTTTGATTCACAACTTGGATTCCAATTCTCAAAATTTGAGGAGTTGACTTTTCGGTCAACCGTACGATCGATCGGTGCCGATTGAGTCACCTGTTGACATTCTGGATATCCTGAGACTTTGATACTTCTGGAATGGTCTTTAATAAGCTATATGAACTTCATGGACCTCAATCCCACCATTAAAACATCTTCCAACATCAAAGTCAAACCACAGTTGACTTTTCACTAGTTAAAAACCCTAATCGGGGCCTCCTGACTGCACTGTTCTTGATTCTGAAATGATTTCTTCAAATTGACTTCTCATTTGACTTTGATATTATCTTTGATTTCATTCCATGATTGAATTGGCCCAAATCATTGGTTGATCATTCTTTGGTTGTTTTGAATTTGTCGGTGCGAAAACCCTGATTCATCTGTAACTTGACAATAATGAGTTGCACTGATTTAGGGTTAGATAATTCATGATCGTGCTTCTAAAATGATAATGAGAATCTAAGGGGTCAAAATTTGGGGTACAACACAGGTGTTAGAAGAGAGTTCTGAAGAGTCTTCTTCTGAAGAAGAAGATGAACTTTCCTTGCTGTCCAGAAGAATCAACAGACTCTGGAAGCACAAACAAAGGAAGTTCAAGAACTTCAAGAAGCCAGATCAGCGCAAGGAGTCCTCTGGACCAAAAAGACCTGGAAAGAAGGAAGTTGTTTGTTTTGAATGCAAACAACCTGGCCATTACAAAAATGAATGTCCAAAGCTTCAGAAAGAAAAGCCTAGAAGAAAGCCTGAGCATAAGAAGAAGGTTCTAATGGCAACATGAGATGATTCAGATGAATCTGGATCCTCATCAGAATCTGAAGATGAATGCACCAACATGGCTCTGATGGCAGGCGTGGAAGATTAGAATGAAGGATCATCTAGATATGAGTTTGAGTCTGAATCTGACTCAGAAGAGGTACTTTCTGATCTCACTAGGGAAGAGCTTATTAAAGTCTTATTAGAAGTCCTGAAAAATTATAATCAGATTAAGCTCAAATGCAAGAAGCTTAAATGCAATTGAATCTGAGAATAATCTGCTAAAGTCAGAAGTTGCTGAGCTAAAAGAAAACAATTTAAAAATGAAAACTAATTTTGAAAAAGCTCAACAAGACTCTGAGTCTGAAACTAAGTCTAAATGCAAAAACATTTTAGAAGAATATGACTTCAGCTTTCAGAAGTTTCTAGCTAAAAGCATAAATAGAAGCAAGATGACTTCAATGATCTATGGAGTTAGCAGAAACAACAGGAAAGGAATTGGATATGAATCTTCCTCTGGAAAGGATTTAAATCCAATGCATGTTGATAAACTTATAATTAAGAAAACTCCCTTATACTCTCATTTCAAGTTTGGTCATCTCAATGATATCAAACACACACGTTCTGATAAGAACGTTCCTGTGTTTAAGCCAAAAGTCAGTCAGAACAAAACTGTTGTAAAAAGACAGAAGTTCAGACAAACTTTCAAGGCAACTAACCCAAAAGGACCCAAAAAGATCTGGGTACCTAAGGATAAGATAATCCCTGTTGCAGATGTATTTAGCAGAAAGTCAAGACGCCAGTCATGGTACCTAGACTCTGGCTGCTCACGTCACATGACGGGAGAAAGGTTTATGTTCCAAATCCTGGAGCTTAAATCTGGAGGAGAAGTGAAGTTTGGAGGGAATCAGAAGGGCAAGATCATTGGCTTTGGTACTAATGGAAATTGTAACCTTCCCTCCATATCTAATGTTCTTCTTGTAGAAGGATTAAAGCATAATCTATTGTCCATAAGTCAATTAAGTGACAATGGTTATGATATAATCTTTAATCAACAATGTTGTAAAGCTGTTAGTCAGAAGGATGGCTCAATCCTATTTAATGATAAAAGGAAGAACAATATTTACAAAATCAATCTTTCTGAACTTAAGGTTCAAAATGTTAAATGCCTTTTGTCTGTCAATGATGAGCAATGGGTCTGGCACAAAAGATTGGGGCATATTAGTATGAGATGTATATCTCAGATTAATAAACTCAATCTGGTCAGAGGACTTCCTAAGTTGAAGTTCAACTCAGATGCTTTTTGTGAAGCATGTCAAAAAGGAAAATTTTCAAAATCTTCTTTTAAATCTAAAAATGTTGTCTCAACTTCAAGACCATTAGAATTACTTCACATTGATCTGTTTGGACCAGTGAAAACTGCATCCATCAGAGGCAAGAAGTATGGATTAGTCATTGTTGATGACTACAGTAGATGGACATGGGTAAAGTTCCTAAAACACAAGGATGAGTCACATTCTGTGTTCTTTGACTTCTGCAAACAAGTCCAGAATGAAAAAGATTTTAAAATTATTAAAGTCAGAAGTGATCATGGTGGTGAATTTGAAAACAAATATTTTGAAAAATATTTTAATGAAAATGGCATTGCTCATGATTTCTCCTGCCTTAGAACTCCACAACAGAATGGAGTTGTAAAGAGGAAAAATAGAACTTTGCAAGAAATGGCCAGAACCATGATCAACGAGACTAATCTGGCAAAGCATTTTTAGGCAAAAGCAATAAACACAACTTGTTACATTCAGAACAGAGTGTCTGTAAGACCTCTTTTGGAAAAGACTCCCTATGAATTGTTGAGGAACAGAAAGCCCAACATTTCATATTTTCATCCTTTTGGATGTATTTGTTATATGTTGAACACTAAAGAGAATCTTAGCAAGTTTGATTCTAAAACACATAAGTGTTTCATGCTTGGCTATTCTAAACGCTCTAAAGGCTACAGAGTATACAATACTGAAACACAGATTGTGGAGGAATCTATATATGTTAGATTTGATGATGAGCTTGGCATTGAAAAGCCAAAGTAGTTTGAAAGTTATGCAGATAGAGAAGTAATTCTCACAGACTCTGAAGGCTCAGAGGCAGAAAAAGCTCAAGTGAAGGAACCACAAGCAACGCCAGATGCAATTCCTTTAGCTTCTCAAATGAATAACTTGAAAATTTCGGAAGAATCAAATGTTAAAGGATCATCTTCCAGAATCAAGGCCTCTCACCCAGAGGATGTGATCATTGGAAAGAAGGATGACCCAATAAGAACAAGATCCTTCCTCAGATCATCTGAAGCATCATTATTTGGGTTGGTGTCAGTTATTGAACCAACTTCTGTGGATGAAGCTCTTCAAGACAATGACTGAATAATTGCCATGCAAGAAGAGCTCAATCAGTTCACAAGAAATGATGTTTGGGATTTGGTTCCAAGACCAAAAGGATTCAACATAATTGGAACTAAATGGGTCTTCAGAAACAAGTTAAATGAAAAAGGAGAAGTTGAAAGAAATAAAGCAAGGCTTGTTGCTCAAGGTTATAGCCAGCAAGAAGGAATTGATTATACAGAGACTTATGCTCCTGTAGCCAGGTTAGAGTCTATTCGTTTACTCATTTCTTTTGCTGCACAGAATAACATCACTCTATATCAAATGGATGTTAAAAGTGCCTTTCTAAATGGTATTATAGAAGAAGAAGTCTATGTTCACCAACCTTCTGGTTTTGAAAGTGAAAAATTTGCAGAACATGTTTTCAAACTAAAGACATCTCTTTATGGTTTAAAACAAGCTCCCAGAGCTTGGTATGAGAGATTAAGCAATTTTCTTCTGGAGAAAAATTTTATCAGAGGCAAAGTGGACACAACTCTCTTTTGCAAAACATTTAAGAAAGATCTTTTAATTTGTCAAATATATGTGGATGATATTATATTTGGATCTACCAATGTTATGCTGGGAAAGGAGTTTGCTCAATGTATGCAGGCAGAATTTGAGATGAGCATGATGGGAGAATTGAGATTCTTTTGGGAATTCAACTCAACCAAACTCCAGATTGCACTTACATTCATCAGACCAAATATGTTAAAGAGCTTCTGAAGAAGTTTAACATGACTGATAGTAAGATGGCAAAGACTCCTATGCATCCAACAAGTACTCTTGGTAAGGAAGAGGTAAGTAAAAAAGTAGATCAGAAACTCTACATAGGTATGATAGGATCTCTTCTCTACTTAACTGCTTCTAGACCTGATATTTTATTCAGTGTATGTTTGTGTGCAAGATTCCAATCAGATCCTAGAGAATCACACTTAACAACTGTTAAGAGGATTCTAAGGCATCTGAAAGGTACTTCTAATGTGGGTTTGTGTTACAAAAAATATGATGATTTCAAATTAGTTAGATTTTGTGATGCTGACTACGCTGGAGATAGAGTGGAAAGAAAAAGTACTTCTGGAAGTTGTCAATTTCTAGGAAGAAATCTAATCTCGTGGTACAGCAAGAAGCAACCTACAATTGCACTATCTACTACAGAGGCAGAATATATTGCTGCTGCTGGATGTAGCACGCAGATGCTCTGGATGAAAAGTCAACTAGAAGACTATCAGATATTTGAAAGTAATATTTCTATATTCTGTGATAATACTTCTGCTATATGTTTGTCTAAAAACCACATTTTACACTCTAAGGTAAAACATATAGAAACTAAACATCATTTCATCAAAGACTATGTTCAGAAGGGTATTATAAACTTAGCCTTTGTTGATACAGATCATCAGTGGGCTGATATTTTAACAAAACCCCTTGCTGAAGATAGGTTTAAGTTTATTCTGAAAAATGTTGGTATGTATTTTTGTCCAGAATGATATTTATCATAAGCAAACTTCTCAGATGCAAAATGTTTAAACCTCTGAAATATTTCATCTGTCATTTATTTGATTTATTGAATTATTATTATTTGTGTGTATCTGAACTAACCAATCTTAGAGGATCTGAACGTTGGCTAACGTTTCATTTCTCAAGAGAATTCAAAAGCACATGCAAGCAAACACGTGTCACTCTGAATCTGAAAAGATGGCGTGCACATTACTGAAGAGACATTTGAGGTATTGTTTGAATAGTTAAAATCTTGGTTTTCCCCCCAAATTGTCAGAATCAATTAATGCTTTGATATGATTTTTATTCTTTTCATTAAATTCCATTTAATGCTAAGTGAATACGTGCTAAATGTGTATGTTTGTGTGCCCTAGCTTCTCTCTATAAATACCACAAATCACACCATTTCACACTTTTCACTTCACCAACAATTTATGCATTTCTGCTTGCTCTTTGCTCTTTATCAAAACCCTAAACCCTCATCCAAATTTCCTCATCTTCAACGATGGCAACATCATCTTCAACCTTAGCATAGTTTCAATCAACAATGGCTGCAATTACTTCGTCAAATCTGGGTGCTGTTCCATTCAAGGATCCTGTTAGAACGAATCTCACACCAGTTGATAAGCTTGAAGTGCTGTGTGAATCGTTGGTGGATTTTGCTTCTCTGCCTGCAAATGGGTTTAATTTGCGTTCCATCATTGATGCTCAAGGATGGACAGAATACTTTGATAGATTGTTTGGGCTAGTGTATCCAGTTTTAGTGAAGGAGTTCTGGATTCATGCTCATGCGTTTCCCAAGTTCATAGTGTCGTCTGTTCTGGGAAAAGAAATAGTGATTACATAAGATCTAATAAGGAAACTCATTGGGTATGAGGAAACTGATGGAGTTTCTCATATGACTGGACGTGACAACATGGATGTTGTGTATGAAGAGGTGATTGTTTCTGGAGAACCCTCCAACAAGTTTAAAGATTTGAAACCCAACTACAAGATCTGGGCTAAAATCTTCATGGGTTGTATTCACCACAGAAAGTCCACAAACTCACCAGATTATGTGAACAACGATCAAATTTACTTCATGTATTGCCTTAGTAAGAGCACAAAGGTAGATCTGCCTCATCTGCTCTTCTCTCATCTTTGGAATCATGTCAAGGCATCTAGAGAAGATATGAAGACAAAGAATACTAAGGGAAGAAATTGGATTCCATGTGGGAGGTTGATCTCAGACATTCTGACAGAGAATGGTCTAGTGGATTATCTGCATGTGACTGGATTAACAGAGGAACTTACATCTGTTTTGGGAAAAGTTCTGAACGCCAAAAGTTTACAAAGGCTGAAAGTCATTGATGAACTTGCTTCTGCTCCCAACAAGCTAAATACAGAAAGAAGTGAGCAAAATAAGAATTCTGGTGGAAAACTTTCCAACATTCTATGCAGAAGAACCAAAGGAGGTTCTGATCAAATTTGTTGGATCATGTATAGAACAAGGAATTCCTCTTCCAGAAGGATTTCTAAATCGTGAACCCATGCCATATGTTTATGCTGAACATAAGAGATAGAGGAAGCAAGAGTTAGGAGAAGAAGAAGCTGTAGGTTCACCACAGAAGAAGCAGAAAACTTCTGAAGAAACTCAGAAAAAGGAAGAACCTTCTGAAGAGCCTCAGAAGAAGAAAAAGAAGAGAAAAGCTTCTGGAGAAGTTCCCCCTGTTCCTACCATGTGCATCAAGACTAAAGGTACTAAATCATCTTTACCTTCTCTTTCTAAAATTGCAGTAGATATATCAACTATTAGCTTTATTCCTAATCCCCTTCCTTCTAAAACATCTGAACCACCTACAACATCTGATCCTATTCCCACAACACCACTGAAATCATCTGATATTCCTCAATCACAACCACAAACAAAACCAACAGAACAACTCACCACACAACAACAACCTGTAGTTCAACAACCAGCTGCATCTGAACCCATACAATCTGACCCAGTTACATATGAAACTGTTGCATCTGAACAAGTTGCATCTGAACCAGTTGTATCTGAACCACCATCATCCAAACCTTCTGATATTCAACCAGAACCATCCAATCCTTTTGAATCAAATATACCTGACTTTGAGGTTCTGAACATTAAACCTCTCAAGACTGTATTTGAATTTTCTTCTACATCTTGTACCCCAACCACCTCATTTGATTCATCTGAATCTGATGTCCATCCTGATGTTATCTCACCTCCCTCTCTCAGAGAATTTGAATCTAAACAACCAGATCCACCTGTTTCATCTGAAACTCTCATTCTTAAACCCATTCCATTACCTAAACCCAGGACATCTGAATTTGTTTCAGTTGCTTCCCTTAAACCATTTCCCTCTGTTCCACTTCCTTCTGGTTTAAAGCTTAAACACTTCTATACCAGACTAGAACCAACTGACACAATCATTCCATTTAAACCTAAGACTTCAACTATTCTACCATCTGTTCTTCAAACCTATTGTCATACCCTAAATTTTTACCCCTTAGATCTTCATCAACATTTTAGGAGCATGTTTACATGTTTATCTAACCTTAACCCATTTCGAGTGGTCTTTGTCAAGTTACAGGAGAATCAGGGTTTTATACAGCCGAAATCGAGATTTCGAGGGTTGACAAGTCAATGTTTTGGATTGGTTCTCTTTGAGATTGGGTCTCCACATCATCAAGAATATTCCATTGGATCAAGCATGAATCCAATTTGAGGTTGTCACCCAGGAATCAAAAGTAGTGAAGTTCAAGATACCCGATTAGGGTTTTCCAACAGGAAAAGTCAACTATGGTTTGACTTTTGATTTAAAAGGTGTTACAATGGTGGGATCATGGTCCATAAAGTTCATATGTCTTGTTAAAGTCTATTCAAAGAGTTTCAAAGCCTCAAAAGGTCCAGAGCATCAACAGTCGACTCGGTAGCCACCGATCGATCGTTCGGTTGACCGAAAAGTCAACTCTTCACTCATAAGGAATCTGACCTCAAGATGTGAATAAAAAATGTTCCTAATGACATATTTCATCTACCCATAAAATTTCATAGCAATTGTATCAAGGGTTGAGGAGTAATTGCAAAAGTCGGGAATTAGGGTTTTAAAAGGGGCAAGACCATAACTCCTTAACTACACATCCAATTGAGTTGGTTCAAAGCTCATTAGAAAGCTCTTGACAAGTCCCACAAAAGCCCCAAAGTGGTCCATGATCAGAAAATGCATATATTTGGAGTTATGATCAAATTCATTTCAAGAAGGGAAAATAACTTAGAGAAATTTCACTTTTAGGCTTGTTTTTCAGCAACTTTGAGAGGCTTTTTAGCCAAGCTCCTTTGATAATATGAAACTCATGAAAACATGAAAGTTATAGAGCTACATGAGGGCTTTCCAAATTGTTGTAGAACTCCTCCATAGCCCTTTTGAGCTGAGAGTTATGAATTTGGCAAGATGGGCTTTTAACACTTGAGTCCCACATTGACAATTCTTCACAAACTCAAATTTTAACAAATTGGGCCATCCCCAACCATTGGATCATGTTTTATTCTGATAACTTGAGGCCTAGATGAAGAGAAAACCAGAAGAAAGAAGGAATTGATGGACTTGGCAACTTGGAGGCAAGTTGATAATATAATATTCATAAAATTGGAAAGAGAAACTTTTGCCACTTGCACTTGCAGCTGCAGTTCCCTATTTGCCTAGCCACTCTAATAATCTCATGTCATTAATTTTCACTTGACTAATTCATCAGTTGAGGCAAGGCTTTGAAGCTTGCAACTGCACCAAACCCCAAGCCAAGGGTTTCCTTTTCAAAATCCCTCCAAAATGCCAAGTTTACAAATCTGCCCTCACCTTGCATTCTCCTATAAATAGGGCCTCCCTCTATGTCATTTAGAGACCAGAGCAATCTCCAAAACCAGAGAAATAACATCTCTCAATTCCCTTTCATTTCCTTAAGAATCTCAAAATTTCAAAACTTCCATTTTTCACCAAAAAGCTGTCTTGAGCAAAACTCTGCTCAAGATCAGTTCTACCATCTCCAAGTCCCTCAAAACCATTCACACAATCCCTAAACATTGTGTAGAAGGTGTCCATGCTTTTAAACTACTTAAAAACACCATTTTCCTAAAATTCAACTTTCACACCAAGCAAGTTTGACCACTATGCTCAAAATCTGCCAAATCCTTGTCTAGGCCCATTCTTGCTATTCTAACCATCCATACACCTCACATATGTCCTATTGCAACTGTCCAAAGCATTGAAAACCAGTGGTGAAGCTCATTTCTCCAACTGTCATAAGGTTTGCATATTGCTTCAAGAGGAAGCAAACTTCAACATTGTGCCAAAAACAAGAAAACTGGATTTCTTTGTGTTCTAACTTGCTCAACATAGTCTACAAGAGGTATGTAGTCTATGCACTTCTCAATTTACATCATATTTCCATGTTTGGAATTTTTGAGATGTTGTATTGAAAAGCATGTACCATGAGCATCACCAATTTCCATGACAGTTTGGTTTTGATTGATGCTAAGGCCTATAATCATTAGATTGCACATTTGGAGTGTATGTGTGGTAGCAACATAGGGTATACCTTTCTGTTTTGGTTTTTGGCAGTTTGTGTCTCTTTGTTATTTTCAATGTATTACCATCATCATGTCATACTTTGAATCAAAGAGGATGTGGTTAACTTTTGAACTCAATACCATCTGTTATTACATATATGGTGTGTGTATGCTCTTGTTTTGGTTTAAGACAATTTCCATTTGAATTTCACCTACTGTCATCAAAAAACTGTTTTACTTTTCCATGAACATTTCAAAACCTGTTTTAGATGCCATGTACTCCAAATCTTGGGCTCATCCTACTTGCCATGATGTATGAGATGTATGTGTATTGTTTGTTTTGATGTAAACCTCACTGCTTGCAATAATACCCTTGCTGCTACATCAATACACCAAAACTGTTACACATTTCAACAACATACTAAAATTTGGCTACAGCTGCTGTGAGTTTGGTTTCAATGCATGATCACTTTCCTTGTCATATTTATGATGTGTGTATGTTATTATCTTGGCTTAAAATTTCACAATTTGAAAAAAGACACCACCTGCTGCCACAACAGTCTTGCCAAGACAAATTTTTCCACTTTTCACCACAACATACCATTTTTCATTTCAACAGTCCTATGATTGTTTTGTGAGTTGAGACTCTTTCCTTACCTTGATAATGAGGTGTATACTTGGTTTACTTGATCTGTTCTTGTCTGTTTTCACAATTCCACTTCCAATTGCAATTTCATGCTAGAATGTGCCATGCCCATGCCAAAACCTTGATTGCTTGCAATATGTTAAATTTCTGAGTTTTAACTCATTTCTCCCTGCATTTATGGTGTGTGTGTGTATTGTTTGTTAACATGAGATCATTTTCACAACTGAACCATATTTGTGCCCTGCTGCTACAATTGTTTGAAAACCACTAGGGCACACACTTCACTTTTTGTGGCTTGATTAGTTTTAGGGTAATTCATATAACATTGGACCTCTAATAACATGTAAGATTTGTATGTGCATAAATCAATCATCTTTGTATGCCCTATTTTTCTGTCATGACAGCCCCATTCCACATGTTTGGCATAATTGCATTTTGATGGTCATATTCTTGTTGTATGCATTTCATGACAACCTTAAGTGCTAGACTCATTTGTTATCATATTTTGAACTTGTGTATGACATTTTCCTAACCTCCAACTGTTCCAAATCATTTTTGATCCAAAGTTTGCATTTTATTAAGTGTTTGAGCAGCTGGCCTGTGTTTTTCATTTCCATAATGTTTGTAAACATTTTTGAAGCATAGACACATTTCATATGATGTTTTGAAGATGTTTGAAAGGTCTTTTCATTCCAATTCTGGCTACTACTTGATTTTGGTTTCAATATTGCAAGTTTTTCCAATTTCACTTGTGAGAGCATAGCAGTCATGTTTTGTATTTATGTTTGGTTTGGTAATTGTGGTATACTTGCTCCTTATTGCATTTCCAATGTGTTGGTGATTGTCTCATTGATTCAACTATTGTACACATCCATAATTGGACAGCTGCTGCATTTTCATGTTTCACTTGCAACTCATATGCTATTTCTTAATTTTGTGAGTTACGCTTGAGTTTTAAATGTGCCACACTTCTGTCATGATATACGAAACTTGTATGCATTGCCTTTCACATGAATTTAAGCTCCTAGCTGTTTGTGGTTTTCAAAATGCAACCAATCACCAAAGTTTCAAGTTCTATCGTGTTTCTTTTTCAAGGCCTTGTTTCAAAATTCCAACTGTACCATCTTGTTCCTTGTTTAAAAACACTCAAGATTGACTAAAATTTCATCTGATTCCATTAAGATTTGATATAGTTGTGAATCCAAACACCTTTTGTAAAATGCCTTGTTCTTGCTCCCAACTTGCCCAGGAAATTCATGAAAACATGCCTCATATATTTATGGGGGTGGCTATATCAACGGATGTATAACCACCCCAGTGGTAGAAGCATGCGCGCATATCATACCTTTCACTAGCCAGACCTGTTCGATCCCTGAGGAGGATCAACCCTTTTGCATTTCTTTTTCCTTTTTCATATTTTCCATCCTATATGCGCGCGTGTGAGTGCCCTGGTGGTCAAGTTGTGGCCTGCAAGCTTGAGGGCGTGGGTTCAACTCCCACCCCTTGCAATTTATTTTATTTTTGCTTGTTGTGTTTTATTTGTACATTTTTACCTGAAACTTCAAAAATTCATATCTTTGTCATTTTTTATCCTTTTGAACCCGTTCTTTTTGCAACATGCTTTTCTTAAGGTCTATTTTCATGTGGTGTAAAAATATTGCATATTGTTATTAATTGTGATGTCTTTTGTCTATGTGGAAATTTGTTCATTTGTTGAGATCGTTATCTTACTTGCTGTTGAATTCCCTTTGAATATGCTTGAATTTTCTTGTGAGATTTTTGCATCCCATGTTAGTTAACATGCTAGGGTCTGTCCTCCTTTGGTCGTCACCATAATCCCATGATTATTTTTCTCCTAAATCATGAGGTTAAACTAATTTGTTTGTGTTTGATTGTCATCAATACATGTTGTTGTTACACTAAATGTACTTTGAGTTTATGACATGTTTAATTTCAAATTGTGATTTGTTTACATGGTTGTTACCTTCGTCACGTTTCAATCTTTGTTAAGACTATGCTTCCATCTTTGTTAAGATATTTGATTAGCGGTTGTAACCATTGGTGTTTGTTTGAAGTATCTGCTTATTGTAATATGCATGCTTACTTGATTGTAATCTTGTTCATCTTGCTTAATTGTTCATTTTGCTTTGTTAAGTATTTCTTCCCCAAGTGATGGAACTTTTTAGTTCTCATCCAAGTTTCCTCTCTCTCTCTCTCTCTCTCTCTCTCCTTCCAAAGGAAAAGTCTTTCCGTTGACTCTTGGGTCATAAACAGCTCATCTCTCCCTTGACTTTGTTAAGTCATTCATACACTTAGTTAAGTGGAACTTGTTCTTTAGACTTTTCTTAAGTCTACGAAGCCCACCCTTGTTAGGAGTGGTCTTTCAACTAGAACTTAGGATAGAGTTTGTTAACTTTATGTAAGAATCATCGTCATGATTACTTACTTCCCTTTCTTGAGTGTTCAACTTAGATCTAGAGAGTTTCCTTAAACTCTACACAAGCATTGTCATGTTTGTTCCCCTTGGAACCTTGATCACAATCAAGTGTTCACCAAATTTGGTGAGGTGAACTACGATTGCTCTGATTCTATCCTAGTTAGGATACGTAGGCAGAGGACACAATGTCATTGCAAGCAAACCTAGTGTATATATCTTTAGGTCTTAAACTACACCTTTTAACCCAAACCTTAGCAAACACTTACCAACTTAGCATGCAAACAAACAAAAGGTTCCTGTAGAGTACTACAGATGTTTAGGATGTGAACTACCTACCCTTGGCATAACCAACCCCCGATCCCCGAATCTCTTAGCGTTGTTGTTACATCGCAAAAAGGGTTTTTCTTTCTTTAGACCTTTCCTTTGGATAAATTAAAGTTCGGTTGTGAATTCTAAGAATTTAAGATTCAAGTTAATTTAATAGCTTGATATCACGATTCTCACCGCAACACCTATTTAAAAGAACTGCCAGATATGATTTCATCAGAACCTCTTTTGTCTGATAAATCTGTTTTCATTCCTTACTCTCCCACTACATTTGATGTCGTTTCTTATGCATCACGTGTAAAACCATTTCTGGTTAATGCCTTATCCAGATCCAAAACTACCACTTCATCTGACCATCCATCTTTTCCTTTCTACCCTCGTCCTCTCATCATCATTCCAAAATTTACTATACCACCTCCACCTCAACCCAAGCCATTCACATTGGAAACCCTTCTCAAACTAAAACAAAGACTTAATGTTGATATACTATTTGCTAATTCTCTGAAAGAAATAAAGATGAATTTCAGCTCTGTTCAGAAAAGATGCTTGTCAATAATGGATGCAAATGAATCTGATGCTATCTAGAATAGCTTCATTACCAGATTCAATGTTGTAGCCTCAAATCTGAAAAATGTCTGTTCTGATGATGCGAAGCTCAGATTTACTGAGACTGCCACAAGCATGATATGGAACATGAAAAGATCTGAACCTTTGCTTCTTGAAGATGTATCTTTATCTTCTGGAGTATCTAATACAGAAGCTTTTGCAGAATCTGCTTCTGAAGAAAATCCATTGGCTCTGACAATTGTAAACAATCCCTCTGCACCTGAAGCTCCAGACTCTGCATCTCCAATGGAAATTGACTTTGTTCCTGCTTCAGAATTTGCCCCACCTTCTTCATCTGAGATCAAGAAAGAGAATCAGATTTAGAAGATAAGATTGCAGTATTAGAAGCTGGGCAATCTGAGATCAAGTCATGGATGGCCAAGCAAGACCAGAAGACTGAAAACATGGCACAATGGATGTTTAAGCAAGATCAGAAGAATGAGAACATGGCAAAATGGATGACAAAGCAAGAAGAATATTCATCTGAGATCACTTAACTTCTGAAGATGATTCTATCCAAGCAAACCTAGTTTTATGTTTTTTCTGCATCTGATGTTTGTGCATATGTACTTGAATTTATCTGATGATTTGTCTGTTTTTAATATGAATGAACGACTTTGTGTTTTCTCTACATGAATGTATCTTTTCTATATTTCCTTTTATTTGTCTTTAAAAGTTTTACTTTTTGATTATGACAAAAAGGGGGAGAAAATGGATCTGATTGTTCAAATAAACTCTACCTAAATGAAACTCAGACATATCTAATTATAACTAACGTGAACTCTTAGTATTTCAGATCATTTGAAAAATCTGACAAATTCTTTAAAGAAACTCTGAGATCCCCAGATCTTATTTTAAACAATCAGGCTCTGATTCTGAAACATTCATCCAAGTTAAAGATCTAATTTTTGGAACAATCAGACTCTGATTCTGTAAAGAATACTCATGTAAAAAGGGAAGTTTCTATTCTCTCTAAGTATTCATTTCAGGGGGAGATTCATCATCTCAGGGGGAGTTATAATTATTGCTTTATTGAACAAAATTTCTTATGTTTTTGTCATCATCAAAAAGGGGGAGATTGTTAGAACACAAAATGATTCTTAAATATATCTCTATGTTTTGATGATATCTCTTATGAAATTTTGTATTAAAGAATTATATACTCTAAAATTTGTTCAAGTATGTTTGCTGCAGATATTAAAGTGAATATTATTCTGAAAGCAAATTAGATCTGAACATGAAAATATGCAAGGCTCTAAAGCGTCAGAGGCATCTCTTAGAAGATTCTGAGCGTTGTTTACAGAAGGATCTGAAGTAGAAGCTACAGAAGAATATGAAGCAAAAGCCAGAAGCATCTGAAGCATTGAAGACTTTTGTATGAAGAGTTTCAAGCTTAGTTTATTTTAGAAGACTATGATAGTACTACGCTGCCAGTACTGAGGATCTGATCCCAAGCTCTGCTCTGAAGTATTACACGCTGAAAGCACACTTGCTGCATTGCTCTGATTCAGCAAACTCTGATGAACATCAGAAGACTCTGATCACTCAAGGCTCTGATGGTATTTGCTGAAACTTGTTAAAGAAGAATTCAAAGTTATGTCTGTTGGTTTGGCCAAACGACTCTTTCCTCTTTTATGCTAGACACAAGAACACAGACAAAAATGATTTCTCCGTGCATTCTACTTCTAGGGAAGGTCATGTAATGTGAAGACAAAAAGGCTCAGCCCTTTTCAGTACACAACCTTCAACGTGAAAACATCTTGGACTTCTGTGCCTATAAAAGCAAGACTCCATCATTCTTCTTCAGTTGACGAAATATTGAAAGAATTCAAAGAAAGCTCTCATACAAATCATTCTCTTGCTGAATTTATTTCTAAGTTCTTAAATCTTTAGTGTAAAATCACAGTTGTGATATATCTTACTTAGAAGCATTCAAACACTTGTTTTATTCTTACATTTGATTGTAAAAGATCCTTAAGAAGATCCAGTTGGGATCAGTAGTTCTTGAGAAGACGAAGAACAATTGCTCTTAGTGATTGCTATTGTAATCAGTTGATTAAGAGTGGATTAAGTCCTTGTTGAGAAAGGCAAATCACTCTTGATATGGTGGACTGGAGTAAGTTGAGTTCAACGAACCAGGATAAAAATCCTTGAGTTTTTATTGCCATAAGTTTTTCTATATACTTATTCAACCCCCCTTCTAAGTATTTTCTCACCTTCAATTTTCAGTGCCATGTTTTGGGCAACCAGCCGTGCCTAAAGCTTCATCCCAGAAACCATGGATTGCTCCTTATTTGAATCAACGAGCTCGTAGCTAAGGATATCAGTTAAAATCAACATAGGCCTCACAACAATTTAGAAAGGAGGAATACTCCTCTTTATCCAGTTCCTATGTCATACAGTCATCTTCTGCCGCATCTGGTTCAAAGCTCGTTGCTGGAGACAAGACTCTCAAGCCGCTACTAGAACCATACCCTCCTGGGTATAATCCCGATAAGAATTATGTAGAAGCACACTTCAATCTCAAGGTTTTGATGATGTCAACAAAGACTTAAGCTCATTCCATGATTGCAAAAAGTCAAGCTTTCAAAACTGATCAAGATCAAGACTATGGAATGTTGTCAAGCAAATCAAGCTTTATGTGCAAATGATTCTACAACTTTCAAGATTTGGACTCAAAGCTTTGGTATATCAATATTCACTCCTTTAATTGATATACAAGTGTTCAAATAATTTATCATATCAACATTTTGCATCTGTATGTTTTAAAAATCATTTGGATTGGTATAACACTTTTTAAATCAAGTATTTTTCTGAGTTTTAACAGTGTTAACCGATTAACCATATGGGTTAATCGATTAACGAGCTTAAATTTTGAATTCTCAGGGCTAACGTTCATGTGTTAACCGCTTAACCTATATGGTTAACCGATTAACACTAAACGAATTTTGAAAAATTGTTTCTTTTAAAATTCAAATCTTGTTTGAATGTTATACCTTTTCATTATTTGATTCATACTCAATTATACCTTTTTGAAATGGTGTTTTGCTCATATAAATTCTGAAATTTTCAAATTAAAAAACACCTCCAATAATTTTCAAACTAATCATTAAATCAAATTCATTACTTTTCAAATATTTTCAAATATTTTCAAAAAGTGTTCATATTTTTCATACCATTTCATATCCAAAATTTTTGAACACTTGTATTGATATTGAATAGTGAATTTTGATCAAAAGGAGAAGATCAATCTTTGTATTTATTGAATCACTCTCAAACTACAAAAGTACAAGAATTATTTCTTTGTGACTTGTGATCCAGGATTGTTGTACACAAGGGTTAGTGCTTGCAAGAGGATTGTTCTTACACACTAAGTTGTTGAAATAGTTGTTAGATAGTAGGCCTCACCGGTTGATGGTGTGATAGGTTGTACATTCTAAAACTATAGTGAAAACTCTCTTTCATGTGGAAAGGGGAGTGGAGTACCTTCGGATTGTGAAGGGAACCACTATAAATCTTTGTGTCCTTTTTCTTTCTGCTTTTACTGCTTTCATCATCAAGATCACATAAAGCCGGATTGCCCAAAACTTGCAAAGAAATGAGGATTCAAAGGCAAGAAGGATTTCAAAAATAAAAAGGCTTATGTTGCTTGGGACGATAACGAGATAAGTTTATCATCAGAATTGGAAAATGATGAATGTGCAAATATGGCTCTTATGGCGTCACATCATTCCGATGACGAAATTGATGAGGTTAGTAATGATTTTTCTATTTATGACAATGATGCACAAGAAGTCATAGATGAACTTCTAAAAGAATGCAAGACTTTGTATAAAAGCATCTCATCTCAAAAGAAAAGAATTTCATTTTTAGAAGAACAAAATACTGCTTTTATAAAAAATATTGAAAATGTCAAATTGACTTGGAGGAAATTCTTAGGCACCAAAGATATTCTAATGACAAAAGTGGATTAGGATATTCTAAGTTTTCCAAACCAAGCACTAATGAAACCATTTTTGTGAAAGCAAGTGAACAAGTTGTTAAAGAAAAGGCAAACAATTCTAAAACTATGCATCAAAGTCATAAAAAGAAAAGAATTGTGAAGAAAAAGAATTATGTTCCTAGGTATAGAAGTCATTTTCAACCTACTTGTTTTTATTGTGGAATCAAAGGCCATACACCTAATGCTTGCTATGTGCGCAACATTGGTGTTGCTAAAGGGCATTATGTGTGGGTTGAAAAGGGTACTAACTACCAAGGACCCAAAGCAATTTGGGTACCTAACACTACTTGATTTTGTGTTGTAGGTATGCTTGAAGATAACTTCTAATCAATGGTATCTTGATAGCGGTTGTTCTAAGCATATGACGGGAGACATAAACAAATTTTCAAGTCTATCATTAAAGGCCAAAGGATACGTTACTTATGGTGATGATAATAAAGGAAAAATTCTTGGAGTTGGAACCGTTGGTGCACCTCCATGTACAATCATCGAAGACGTTCTTTATATGGAAGACCTTAAACACCACCTACTTAGCATAAGTCAAGTGTGTGACAAAGGGTTCCAAATCAACTTCACAAAGGATGAATGTTTGATAGAACATGAAGTCACCCATGACATCTTACTAAAAGGTAAAAGATTTAATAATATTTTTATGATCTCTTTTGATGACTCTTCCTTGAAGGTAAAATGTCTAATGGCGAACAACAACGAGGCGTGGCTTTGGCATAGAAGATTTGCTCATATTCACATGGAGCATTTAAACAAGTTGATAAAGCATGATCTAGTTGTTGGTCTTCCGAAGATAAAATTCATCAAGGATAAGTTATACGATGCATGTCAAAAGGGGAAACAAACCAAGACAACTTTCAAATCCAAGCAAGTGGTTTCTACATCAAGACCACTTCAATTATTGCACATGGATCTTTTTGGTCCATTGAGAACGAAAAGCTTCAGAGGTAGTATTTATGCTTTAGTTATTGTTGATGACTTCTCTCGATACACATGGACATTGTTTTTAGTGCAGAAAAATGATGCTTTCAAAGCATTCAAGAAGTATGCGAAGCAAATTCAAAATGAGAAGTCACTCACCATAGCCTCCATAAGAAGCGACCATGGTGGAGAATTACAAAATTCATACTTTGAAGATTTTTGCGAAGAGCATGGAATTTCTCACAATTTTTCCGCACCAAGGACTCCTAAAAAAAACGGTGTCGTAGAACAGAAGAATAGTTCACTGGTGGAGCTTACTAGAACGATGCTTAGCGACTCGAATCTTCCTAAATATTTCTGTGCAGAGGAAGTTAGCATGGCGTGTTTCGTAAGCAACCGTGTCAATATTCGACCAATTCTCAAGAAGACTGTATGAGCTATTCAAGGGTAGGAAACCAAACATAACATTTTTCCACATATTCGGATGCAAATGTTTTGTTCTCAATAACAATAAGGATAATCTCGGTAAGTTTGATGAGAATTCCGACGAAGGTATATTTCTTGGTTACTCTCTTTCTAGTAGAGCTTTTAGAATTTTTAATAAAATAACTCTTACTATTGAAGAATCCATTCATGTTTCTTTTGATGAGACTAACCCCTCGAAAGAGGATAATATTATTGTGGATGATGATGATGATATAGTAGGTTCTTCACAATAACAAGAAGAGACTTCAAAAAGTCAAGCAATACCACAAGAAGATGTCACTCAAATCATTGAAGAACATCAAGATCTTCCGAAGAAATGGAGAATGCATATAGATTATCCGATAGATAAAGTTATTGGTGATATCAGCCAAGGCGTTGCTACTCGACTTAATCTCAAGGATGCTTGTCTCAACATGGATTTTGTGTCTCCAATTGAACCAACCAAGATTGATGAAGCCTTAGGCGACGACCAATGGACTGTAGCAATGCAAGAAGAACTCAACCAATTCGAAAGAAATCAAGTTTGGAGTCTCGTACCAAGACCGGACAACAAGAACATCATAGGAACGAGATGGGTGTTTAAGAACAAACTTGACGAGAATGGGATCATAGTTCGTAACAAAGCTAGATTGGTCGCACAAGGCTACAACCAGGAGGAAGGAATTGATTTTGATGAAACGTTCGCTTCGGTAGCAAGGTTAGAAGTAATTAGATTATTACTTGCTTATGCTTGTTCTATGAATTTTCAGTTGTTCCAGATGGATGTCAAAAGCGCTTTCCTGAATGGATACATCAATGAAGAAGTCTACGTCAAACAACCTCCGAGTTTTGAAGACTTCAAGAATCCCTCGCATGTTTACAAACTGAAAAAGGCACTCTACGGATTGAAACAAGCACCAAGAGCATGGTATGACCGCCTTAGCAATTTCTTATGTGAAAAGGGATTTACAAAAGGAAAGGTTGACAAGATGTTGTTCATAAAGAAGATCAAGGGTAACACCTTATTAGTTCAAGTCTATGTCGATGACATCATCTTCGGATCAACAAACAAAGAACTTTGCGAAGAATTTTCACTTATGATGCAAGGAGAATTCAAGATGTCCATGATGGGAAAATTGAACTATTTTCTTGGACTACAAATCAAGCAAACAAAGGATGGCATCTTCCTCAACCAATCTAAGTATTGCAAGGAATTGTTGAAGAAATTCGATATGGATAGTTGCAAGGTGATGTCCACTCCTATGGGATTCGGAACATACGTTGATCAAGATGAATCTGGTACTCCAATTGATATTACAAAATATCGAGGTATGATCGGTTCATTATTATATTTGACGGCAAGCCGTCCTGACATTATGTTTAGTGTTTGTTTGTGTGCACGCTTTCAAGCAAGTCCGAAGGAATCACATCTTACCACCGTGAAGAGAATCATAAAGTATCTCAAAGGGACAACGAACGTCAGATTATGGTATCCAAAAGACCGATAGAAAAAGCGCGAGTGGTACGTGTCACATTCTCGGGAATGCACTAGTGTCATGGGCCTGCAAGAAGCAAGCGTGTGTGGCACTCAGTACAGCCGAAGCAGAATATATTGCAGCAGGAAGTTGTTGTGCACAAATTCTGTGGCTCAAGCAACAACTCCTCGATTACGGTGTAGATCTCGGTTGCATTCCTCTTCGATGTGATAATACAAGTGTCATCAATATTACAAAGAACCCGGTCATGCATTCAAGGACAAAGCATATAGATATCCGACATCACTTCCTTCGAGATCACGTACTTAATGGAGATGTAGATGTTACTTACGTCGATACACATAATCAACTCGCCGACATCTTTACCAAACCATTAGCGAAAGAACCGTTCTTCAAAATTCAACGAGAACTTGGGATTCTCGATGAAGGTGATATCTGATCTTTTCTCTGGTTTATGTATGCATAATATATGTTTTCCAATCTGTGTGCATTCTGGTTTAAGCATTTTTCCAAAATTCGCGTGTGTTAACCGATTAACACTGTTAATTTTTCAATTCTGACTTAAATTTTTAATGTGTTAGCCGATTAACCTATATGGTTAACCGATTAACACTGATACTTTTTATTTTGGAAATTAAATTTTTAATGTGTTAACCGATTAACCTATATGGTTAACCGATTAACACTGTTAAAATTTTCAAAAATCAGAAACGAAAAATTAATTCAAATTTTGGAAAATGTGTGTGTTAAACATGTTGTTATGTGTTGTTGTTTTTATTGTTTTTTCTTTCAGATCATGTTTAAGTTGTTTAAGGTGTTAATTTCTTATGTAACCGTACAATATTTGCTGCATTTTCTATGTGCTGCATTTTTATTTCGATCTATTATGCTGTGCTTGATTATATGTTGTCTTGTATGCCGATATTGGTTGTTTTGGTTTTGAAAGCTCCTTCCTTTTTGCTAATGACAAAGGGGGAGAAGAGTTTGGCTGTCTAATATCTCTTTGTGCAGAATTTTTTTTTGCCTCTGTTTAGATAGGGGGAGTTGCTGAACATAGGGGGAGAATTAAGCCAAGAATGGAACCAAACATCGTCAAGGATATCACATAGACTCAGTTGTTTGTCATCATCAAAAAGGGGGAGAATGTAGAAGCACACTTCAATCTCAAGGTTTTGATTATGTCAACAAAAACTTAAGATCATTCCATGATTGCAAAAAGTCAAGCTTTCAAAACTGATCAAGATCAAGACTATGGAATGTTGTCAAGCAAATCAAGCTTTATGTGCAAATGATTCTACAACTTTCAAGATTTGGACTCAAAGCTTTGGTATATCAATATTCACTCCTTTAATTGATATACAAGTGTTCAAATAATTTATCATATCAACATTTTGCATCTGCATGTTTTAAAAATCATTTGGATTGGTATAACACTTTTTAACTCGAGTATTTTTCTGAGTTTTAACAGTGTTAACCGATTAACCCATATGGGTTAATCGGTTAACGACCTTAAATTTTGATTTCCAGGGCTAACGTTCATGTGTTAACCGATTAACCTATATGGTTAACCGATTAACACTGAACGAATTTTGAAAAATTGTTTCTTTTAAAATTCAAATCTTGTTTGAATGTTATACCTTTTCATTATTTGATTCATACTCAATTATACCTTTTTGAAATGGTGTTTTGCTCATATAAATTCTAAAAATTTCAAATTAAAAAACACCTCCAATAATTTTCAGAATAATCATTAAATCAAATTCACTACTTTTCAAATATTTTCAAAAAGTGTTCATATTTTTCATACCATTTCATATCCAAAATTTTTGAACACTTGTATTGATATTGAATAGTGAATTTTGATCAAAAGGAGAAGATCAATCTTTGTATTTATTGAATCACTCTCAAACTACAAAAGTACAAGAATTATTTCTTTGTGACTTGTGATCCAGGATTGTTGGACACAAGGGTTAGTGCTTGCAAGAGGATTGTTCTTACACACTAAGTTGTTGAAATAGTTGTTAGATAGTAGGCCTCACCGGTTGATGGTGTGATAGGTTGTACATTCTAAAACTATAGTGAAAACTCTCTTTCATGTGGAAAGGGGAGTGGAGTACCTTCGGATTGTGAAGGGAACCACTATAAATCTTTGTGTCCTTTTTCTTTCTGCTTTTACTGCTTTCATCATCAAGATCACATAAAGCCGGATTGCCCAAAACTTGCAAAGAAATGAGGACTCAAAGGCAAGAAGGATTTCAAAAATAAAAAGGCTTATGTTGCTTGGGACGATAACGAGATAAGTTTATCATCAGAATTGGAAAACGATGAATGTGCAAATATGGCTCGTATGGCGTCACATCATTCCGATGACGAAATTGATGAGGTTAGTAATGATTTTTCTATTTATGACAATGATGCACAAGAAGTCATAGATGAACTTCTAAAAGAATGCAAGACTTTGTATAAAAGCATCTCATCTCAAAAGAAAAGAATTTCATTTTTAGAAGAACAAAATACTGCTTTTATAAAAAATATTGAAAATGTCAAATTGACTTGGAGGAAATTCTTAGGCACCAAAGATATTCTAATGACAAAAGTGGATTAGGATATTCTAAGTTTTCCAAACCAAGCACTAATGAAACCATTTTTGTGAAAGCAAGTGAACAAGTTGTTAAAGAAAAGGCAAACAATTCTAAAACTATGCATCAAAGTCATAAAAAGAAAAGAATTGTGAAGAAAAAGAATTATGTTCCTAGGTATAGAAGTCATTTTCAACCTACTTGTTTTTATTGTGGAATCAAAGGCCATACACCTAATGCTTGCTATGTGCGCAACATTGGTGTTGCTAAAGGGCATTATGTGTGGGTTGAAAAGGGTACTAACTACCAAGGACCCAAAGCAATTTGGGTACCTAACACTACTTGATTTTGTGTTGTAGGTATGCTTGAAGATAACTTCTAATCAATGGTATCTTGATAGCGGTTGTTCTAAGCATATGACGGGAGACATAAACAAATTTTCAAGTCTATCATTAAAGGCCAAAGGATACGTTACTTACGGTGATGATAATAAAGGAAAAATTCTTGGAGTTGGAACCGTTGGTGCACCTCCATGTACAATCATCGAAGACGTTCTTTATATGGAAGACCTTAAACACCACCTACTTAGCATAAGTCAAGTGTGTGACAAAGGGTTCCAAATCAACTTCACAAAGGATGAATGTTTGATAGAACATGAAGTCACCCATGACATCTTACTAAAAGGTAAAAGATTTAATAATATTTTTATGATCTCTTTTGATGACTCTTCCTTGAAGGTAAAATGTCTAATGGCGAACAACAACGAGGCGTGGCTTTGGCATAGAAGATTTGCTCATATTCACATGGAGCATTTAAACAAGTTGATAAAGCATGATCTAGTTGTTGGTCTTCCGAAGATAAAATTCATCAAGGATAAGTTATACGATGCATGTCAAAAGGGGAAACAAACCAAGACAACTTTCAAATCCAAGCAAGTGGTTTCTACATCAAGACCACTTCAATTATTGCACATGGATCTTTTTGGTCCATTGAGAACGAAAAGCTTCGGAGGTAGTATTTATGCTTTAGTTATTGTTGATGACTTCTCTCGATACACATGGACATTGTTTTTAGTGCAGAAAAATGATGCTTTCAAAGCATTCAAGAAGTATGCGAAGCAAATTCAAAATGAGAAGTCACTCACCATAGCCTCCATAAGAAGCGACCATGGTGGAGAATTACAAAATTCATACTTTGAAGATTTTTGCGAAGAGCATGGAATTTCTCACAATTTTTCCGCACCAAGGACTCCTAAAAAAAACGGTGTCGTAGAACAGAAGAATAGTTCACTGGTGGAGCTTACTAGAACGATGCTTAGCGACTCGAATCTTCCTAAATATTTCTGTGCAGAGGAAGTTAGCATGGCGTGTTTCGTAAGCAACCGTGTCAATATTCGACCAATTCTCAAGAAGACTGTATGAGCTGTTCAAGGGTAGGAAACCAAACATAACATTTTTCCACATATTCAGATGCAAATGTTTTGTTCTCAATAACAATAAGGACAATCTCGGTAAGTTTGATGAGAATTCCGACGAAGGTATATTTCTTGGTTACTCTCTTTCTAGTAGAGCTTTTAGAATTTTTAATAAAATAACTCTTACTATTGAAGAATCCATTCATGTTTCTTTTGATGAGACTAACCCCTCGAAAGAGGATAATATTATTGTGGATGATGATGATGATATAGTAGGTTCTTCACAACAACAAGAAGAGACTTCAAAAAATCAAGCAATACCACAAGAAGATGTCACTCAAATCATTGAAGAACATCAAGATCTTCCGAAGAAATGGAGAATGCATATAGATCATCCGATAGATAAAGTTATTGGTGATATCAGCCAAGGCGTTGCTACTCGACTTAATCTCAAGGATGCTTGTCTCAACATGGATTTTGTGTCTCCAATTGAACCAACCAAGATTGATGAAGCCTTAGGCGACGACCAATGGACTGTAGCGATGCAAGAAGAACTCAACCAATTCGAAAGAAATCAAGTTTGGAGTCTCGTACCAAGACCGGACAACAAGCACATCATAGGAACGAGATGGGTGTTTAAGAACAAACTTGACGAGAATGGGATCATAGTTCGTAACAAAGCTAGATTGGTCGCACAAGGCTACAACCAGGAGGAAGGAATTGATTTTGATGAAACGTTCGCTTCGGTAGCAAGGTTAGAAGTAATTAGATTATTACTTGCTTATGCTTGTTCTATGAATTTTCAGTTGTTCCAGATGGATGTCAAAAGCGCTTTCCTGAATGGATACATCAATGAAGAAGTCTACGTCAAACAACCTCCGAGTTTTGAAGACTTCAAGAATCCCTCGCATGTTTACAAACTGAAAAAGGCACTCTACGGATTGAAACAAGCACCAAGAGCATGGTATGACCGCCTTAGCAATTTCTTATGTGAAAAGGGATTTACAAAAGGAAAGGTTGACAAGATGTTGTTCATAAAGAAGATCAAGGGTAACACCTTATTAGTTCAAGTCTATGTCGACGACATTATCTTCGGATCAACAAACAAAGAACTTTGCGAAGAATTTTCACTTATGATGCAAGGAGAATTCAAGATGTCCATGATGGGAAAATTGAACTATTTTCTTGGACTACAAATCAAGCAAACAAAGGATGGCATCTTCCTCAACCAATCTAAGTATTGCAAGGAATTGTTGAAGAAATTCGATATGGATAGTTGCAAGGTGATGTCCACTCCTATGGGATTCGGAACGTACGTTGATCAAGATGAATCTGGTACTCCAATTGATATTAAAAAATATCGAGGTATGATCGGTTCATTATTATATTTGACGGCAAGCCGTCCTGACATTATGTTTAGTGTTTGTTTGTGTGCACGCTTTCAAGCAAGTCCGAAGGAATCACATCTTACCACCGTGAAGAGAATCATAAAGTATCTCAAAGGGACAACGAACGTCGGATTATGGTATCCAAAAGACCGATAGAAAAAGCGCGAGTGGTACGTGTCACATTCTCGGGAATGCACTAGTGTCATGGGCCTGCAAGAAGCAAGCGTGTGTGGCACTCAGTACAGCCGAAGCAGAATATATTGCAGCAGGAAGTTGTTGTGCACAAATTCTGTGGCTCAAGCAACAACTCCTCGATTACAGTGTAGATCTCGGTTGCATTCCTCTTCGATGTGATAATACAAGTGTCATCAATATTACAAAGAACCCGGTCATGCATTCAAGGACAAAGCATATAGATATCCGACATCACTTCCTTCGAGATCACGTACTTAATGGAGATGTAGATGTTACTTACGTCGATACACATAATCAACTCGCCGACATCTTTACCAAACCATTAGCGAAAGAACCGTTCTTCAAAATTCAACGAGAACTTGGGATTCTCGATGAAGGTGATATCTGATCTTTTCTCTGGTTTATGTATGCATAATATATGTTTTCCAATCTGTGTGCATTCTGGTTTAAGCATTTTTCCAAAATTCGCGTGTGTTAACCGATTAACACTGTTAATTTTTCAATTCTGACTTAAATTTTTAATGTGTTAGCCGATTAACCTATATGGTTAACCGATTAACACTGATACTTTTTATTTTGGAAATTAAATTTTTAATGTGTTAACCGATTAACCTATATGGTTAACTGATTAACACTGTTAAAATTTTCAAAAATCAGAAACGAAAAATTAATTCAAATTTTGGAAAATGTGTGTGTTAAACATGTTGTTATGTGTTGTTGTTTTTATTGTTTTTTCTTTCAGATCATGTTTAAGTTGTTTAAGGTGTTAATTTCTTATGTAACCGTACAATATTTGCTGCATTTTCTATGTGCTGCATTTTTATTTCGATCTATTATGCTGTGCTTGATTATATGTTGTCTTGTATGCCGATATTGGTTGTTTTGGTTTTGAAAGCTCCTTCCTTTTTGCTAATGACAAAGGGGGAAAAGAGTTTGGCTGTCTAATATCTCTTTGTGCAGAATTTTTTTTTGCCTCTGTTTAGATAGGGGGAGTTGCTGAACATAGGGGGAGAATTAAGCCAAGAATGGAACCAAACATCGTCAAGGATATCGCATAGACTCAGTTGTTTGTCATCATCAAAAAGGGGGAGAATGTAGAAGCACACTTCAATCTCAAGGTTTTGATTATGTCAACAAAAACTTAAGATCATTCCATGATTGCAAAAAGTCAAGCTTTCAAAACTGATCAAGATCAAGACTATGGAATGTTGTCAAGTAAATCAAGCTTTATGTGCAAATGATTCTACAACTTTCAAGATTTGGACTCAAAGCTTTGGTATATCAATATTCACTCCTTTAATTGATATACAAGTGTTCAAATAATTTATCATATCAACATTTTGCATCTGCATGTTTTAAAAATCATTTGGATTGGTATAACACTTTTTAACTCGAGTATTTTTCTGAGTTTTAACAGTGTTAACCGATTAACCCATATGGGTTAATCGGTTAACGACCTTAAATTTTGATTTCCAGGGCTAACGTTCATGTGTTAACCGATTAACCTATATGGTTAACCGATTAACACTGAACGAATTTTGAAAAATTGTTTCTTTTAAAATTCAAATCTTGTTTGAATGTTATACCTTTTCATTATTTGATTCATACTCAATTATACCTTTTTGAAATGGTGTTTTGCTCATATAAATTCTAAAAATTTCAAATTAAAAAACACCTCCAATAATTTTCAGAATAATCGTTAAATCAAATTCACTACTTTTCAAATATTTTCAAAAAGTGTTCATATTGTTCATACCATTTCATATCCAAAATTTTTGAACACTTGTATTGATATTAAAAAGTGAATTTTGATCAAAAGGAGAAGATTAATCTTTGTATTGATATTATTGAATAACTCTCAAATTACAAAAGTACAAGAATTATTTCTTTGTGACTTGTGATCCAAGATTGTTGGACACAAGGGTTAGTGCTTGCAAGAGGATTGTTGTTGCATAATAAGTTGTTGAAATAGTTGTTAGATAGTAGGTCTCACCGGTTGATGGTGTGATAGGTTGTACATTCTAAAACTATAGTGAAAAATCTCTTTCATGTGGAAAGGGGAGTGGAGTACCTTCGAATTGTGAAGGGAACCACTATAAATCTTTGTGTCCTTTTTCTTTCTGCTTTTACTGCTTTCATCATCAAGATCATAACCAATTAAAATTCAAGTATATCGAAAAACCGGAAAAAGTTTCTAAAGCCTAATTCACCCCCCCTCTTAGGCATACTCTGAACTTACACATTATGGATATCATGGGGCATTCGACTGAAGATTGCAAAGCCTTCCAAGATAAAGTGCAAAAATTGATTGATAAAGGTTACATATCCTTTCCAGAAGAACAGCGTGAAGCTGTTGTTGTTGTTAACAACAATGGTCAGGGGCAAGGGTCTACCACAAGACTTTCAGTTCCTATCCCCAATCCCTATGGAATGCCAATGAACTTCACTAACGCAGCTGAAGGAACCACTTCTCAACCAATCGCAACACCTGGAGTTACTGTTGGAGCTATCCCGCAAATCCAATATACTATTGTTCAGATCCCCGTTCCTCAGAGAATCTATTGGATCAGTATGATGACGTGCAAAACTATCATGCTTCTATCCCCATTGCCAGTCCTATCGCTGCTCAGGATCCAGAAGCCATCAAAATGTGTCGTGATCTAGCTGAGAAATTATGAGTTAGGGAAGAGCACAACTCAAATTCTTTCAATGCTTTGGAATTGTGTTTGGTGCTTGATGTGGTCATTTCTCCCAATTTCAAAGTGCCTGATTTCTCGAAGTACAAAGGCCTTAGTTGCCCAAACATTCTTTTGAAGAAGTACTGTCATAAGATGGCTGCTTATGCTAGATACGTAAAGCTATTGGTTCGTTGTTTCCAAGACAACCTGTCTGGGTATCACTCGAATGGTATATATAGCTGGAGCGTAACAGTGTGCGCACTTGAGCTGAGCTAGCTGATGCCTTTGTCAAGCAGTACAAATATAACACTGACCTTGCTCTGAATCATACTCAACTTAAGAGTATGACTCAGAGGGACAGTGAATCCTTCAAGGAGTACGCGTAACAATGGAGAGAGCTACCTGCAAGGGTGCATCCATGTTTGGTCAACCGTGAACTAATTGACATATTCATGGGTACCTTGTAAGGCCAGTACTATAAGAAACTGATCGGTAGTGTCTCTGCTAAATTCTCTGACTTGGTAATCATTGGCGAGAGAATTAAAGAAGGTTTGAAGAGCGGAAAGATTCAAGGAGGCTCTAATAGCCAAGCTGGTGCCAAGAAGCCTTTCAACGGATATAAGAAGAAAGAGGGAGAAACAAATGCCATCTTTGTGCAGAAATGGCAAGCTCCTCAACAAGCTCCCTCTCCTTTGCCTTATCAAATACCCTATTATCTGTATCCATATATTGTTATTGCATAATACGCTCCAATGTCTTATCCTTCAACTGTTCAAGCAACTCAAGCTCGAATGCCACAATAACAGGATCCTCAACAACAATCTTACAACCAGCAAGGGTATCATTATCTTCCTCAGCAACAACAATTGCAACCTGCTCAACAACAGCAAGGTGCTTGCCAACAACGTCAACAGAGAAAGTGGAGGCCAGTTAGAGTCCTTGACCGCCTGCCAATGACATATGCTAGTATCTTTGCTCAGTTGATGGAGAAAAAGGTCATCATTTCGAGAGATTTGGCTCCCCCAACTGTCATTCCTCGACTACAATGAAAATGCTCATTGTGAGTTTCATAAGGGTACTCCAGGTCACACCATTGAGAATTGCAGGGCTTTCAAGCACGAAATTCAAGACATGATTGACAAGGATGCTATCAACTTCAATGGGAAGTCTCCAAATGTCATCAACAATCCTATGCCACCGGCCAGCTAGTGCCAGCATCAGGTCAAATCAAATCAAATCAAGTCAAGTTCAGTTTCTTGAAGAAGGCAGTCCTGTTGCCATTTCATCTTTTGCATTATTGTATTTTGCCTTCGTCTGTTTGAAGTACTGTATGCTTTGAACATCACCATTCGTATTTGATTTTCATTAATGTATTTTTGATGCATCTTTTGAATTAGTTATGTCGTATTCACTCATTATTTTCACAATCACCGACACATTTATTCACTTCACTGTTTACCAACTGTTGTTTAGCATGATTAGATGGAGGATGACGAAAACAAAATACCCATTATTGCGAACTGTATGCTTTCAGACTGAATCTTGTCAATGATGTACATGCATTGTTTCAATCCCAAAATACTAGAGATATAAGGAGTTAATCCCTAGTCAACCACTTTGAGCTTAGAAGTAGTAGTTTCCTTCGGATATTCAAAACCCTTACACTCAACCTAGGGTAGGGTAATTGTTCAGTTAATCCAACTACGCACTCAAATAACAAAGCAAAATCCAAAAGACGGTTGTTCATCAATGACCCATGACATGACAGTCACAACTTTCCAACGAAATCCAAAAAAAATAATCAAAAGCCTGCTAAGTCAAGTACCTCAAGGGAGACTTAGGCGAAAATCAAGGCAATCCCGACGGATCTGACAAATAAAGTCAGTCCATGCAAAAGTTAGAGATCAGAAACAAAATCAAAAGAGGTCCTCAAACCCTCAACAAAAACAAAATCCGATGACCATCATATCAATATCTAAAGGGTTACTAACATCCATCGAAATCAAAATAAAGTGGCTGCCATCTCAGGCAAACTTTGAACCTTCAAGCTTACACCGTTAAGATAAACGTGTGCAAAATTAATTGAACGTAGGACCGGAGATCATTATGAAGAAGGGGTGGGTGCAAATCATACTTTGAGCCTAATATCCTTTGTTTCAATAAACTGACAACTAGACCATGTTACAACCCTCGAAAGACCTAATTGAGGCAAGGCTTATTCTGAAAGCATACCATTGCAAGGTTGCGTAAACTGACTCCTCACATACATGTTAATCATCAGCATTGGTGTCATTGTCCTCACTGTATCTTTTACACCAATCAAATTAGCAAAACGCCTGGACTAACGGTCCATTCGTCTCACACTATCACGACACTCCAATAAACGACACTTTTTTCAAAAGCTTGCATTAAGATTACCATTTGTGAATGTGAAAATTTAATTGCAAATCAATGCTAAACATCAAAGCCATTCCAACAAGGGGCAATCGAGGAGGAAATTAACTTCCAATGGCGGACACAAAGCGAGGCTACATCAAAACCCACAGGCTGGGGGGAAATCATTCAACAGCTTGAGCAGGGGCAAGTCATCTCAAAGGCATCAAAGTACAACTTCAAAATCAGAACCGGTTTAATCTAAGGTCATTACCATGTTTAGTCTAGGGCAAGACCAATTCATCATGACCATCAAGCAGAGTTGCAGACTTCTCTGAAGCAAGTTCATAAGGAATCACCAAGTACTCAGACTTGGGGCATCAGAGCATCTCCGTCTACTTCAAACACGACGTTTTCAATGAACCGCGTATCGAGGAAATCAATCCCTCCCACCACCCAAAGTCCAATTCGTATTGGCAACTACCAAAACCCCGCCAACACCTTCACATGCATATCCAATCACTCGTCTGCAATCAGACGCATCGCATTCGATATCATATGCATCATCTTATATCATATGCATACCCCAAACCAATCATACTTCCCTGACACCTGCATCTTCGTGCGTCAGCATTTACATTTGCATTTCCATTCGTTATGGAATATCATTATCATCAAGCATTAGCATACATCAGTCAAGGTCTAGGATCAATCTCAAGACTTCTAATGGTAGCTTTTAGCCCAGACAGGGGCGTATTCTTCAAGAACTTGGGCGTTCTCCACAAAGTTATTTTGACCTTGTTGGTTGATTAGTTTTCCAAAGAAAATATTCAGCCCAATCAGGGGCATCTTATACAAGACCATGGGTATCCTCCACGAAATCCAAGGATATCAAAACAAAGTTCAGCCCGGCCAAAGGCATTTTTTTCAAGACCATCACCATCTCTCATGACGTTATTTCAACCTAAGGGTTGATCATTTGTAAGACTATCTTCATCCCAGTCATGGGCATCTTTTGCAATACTTTGGGTTTCCTCTCATGAAATTTGAGGATATCAAAACGAGGTTCAACCCAGCCAAGGGCAGCTTTTTCAAGACCATGGGCATCTCCCATGACGTTATTTCAACTTTGTGGTTGATCAGAATTCCAAGAGGATCCTCTTCCCAGTCAGGGGCATCTTCTTCAAGACTGTGGGCGTCCCCCACGAAGTTTCAACCTTGTGGTTGATAAGATTTCAAAAGCAAGATTCAGCCCAATCAAGGGCATATTTTTCAAGACCATGGGCATCTCCCATGAAGTTATTTCAACCTTAGGGTTGATCAGTCTTCAAGATGATATTTAGCCCAGTCAGAGGTATCTTTGCAAAACTGTGAGCGTCCCTCATAAAGTTGTTCAACCTTTTGATTGAACTAGACAAGACATCAAGCAAAATTCATCCTAGTCAGGGGGATCTTCTGCAAGACCATGGGCGTTCCCCATGGAGTTGTTCAACCTTCTGTTGGGAAAATTCAAGATATTCAAAGTGACGTTTAGCATAGCCAGAGGCATCTCCTTTGAAACCATGAGCGTTCCTCACGAAGTTGTTCAACCTTTTGTTGACCAAGATCAAGAGTTTTAAAGCAAAACTCTGTCTAGTCAGGGGCATCTTCTTTAAAATTCATGGGCGTTCCTCATGAAAGTTATGTCAACCTTTCGTTGTCAAAGCTATGATCCCCGAACAAGTCAGTGGGTGTTCCCCATTGATTTATCTCAATCCAATCTTCTCTTGGGTGTTTCCCAGTGAGTTGTCTCCCGTAAACTTGACCTTTTGTCAGTTGCCTTACTATCATCCTTTTGGTGATAGTTGGACCTCGTCAGTTCAACCTAGCCTGCATCCTTTTGGTGTTGGTTGCCTTCAAGATTGAGAAGTTATTATCATCCTTTTGGTGGTAGTAACTTATGTGTTTCGCCCCGTCATCTTTTTGGTGATGAGTCTGTCATCCTTTTGGTGCCAGATTGTGCGAATGTCACTCTATCTTTCTTTTGGTGATGGGTCTGTCATCCTTTTGTACCCGGTTGTGCGAGCATTCTCCATTATCCTTTTCATAATGGAACCCTACATCCTTTTGTTGTCAGGGCTTTGCGTCTATTTTGCTCTATCATCCTTTTGGTGATGGGTCTGTCATCCTTTTTGTACCCGGTTGTGCGAACGTTCTCCATTATCCTTTTCATAATGGAACCCTACATCTTTTTTTTGTCAGGGCTTTGCGTCTATTTTGCTCTATCATCCTTTTGGTGGTAGTAGTCGGTGTGGGTTCTCTCTATCATCCTTTTGGTGATGGGTTTGTCATCCTTTTGGTGTCAGATTGCGCGGGTTTTTCCCTACATCCTTTTTTGTATCAGGGTCGTGTGTGTTTTGTCCCGTCATCCTTTTGGTGATGGCAACCTTTTGCTAGTTATTCGTTGTCTACTCGAGGGTAGACCTTGATCCATTATTTCACTTCCTAAACACTTTCTTTCTTTTGGATAAATTCAGGGTTTTCTTCACACCTAATTGACTTCTATCTCGAAAATGAATGTCGTAGCAATTCATCTTAATCGGTTTAAGCTAATTAGGTAGGAGCATCTGTCATACCCCAAAATTGTCCTACCAATGTATAGATTTCATCTGTATATATCCATCAACCATTATTCAGAAAATTCAGAAAAAATATGTTGTTTCTACATGGCTAAATTCAGTTTTCATCTAGGTCAGGGTTTTCACAATTTGAGTGATTTGTGTATGAGGATCTAACTAGGGTTTGTCGTCAGGCTATCTCAAATTCACAGTACTTCGTGGGTGAAGATTATCATGATTCGTTTCATTTGGTAATTAAGGTTGTGGGCAATACAGTTCATGTGTCAAGTCTTTGGTTTCAAGACAGTTTCCTGATTATTGGGTTCATGGAGAATCCTTGGCAAAACAATTCAGGTTCAAGATTGGATTCATTGGTGGATTTATCTTCAAGGTTCTGATTTGATTCATATTTTAGGCAAGTCCATACTTGATTTTTTGTGGAGGTTTAAGTGCAGGTAAGGTTCGGTAAAATACAGTCCATTGTTTCAAGTTGTGAATCTCTGATCTTCGAGGCATGATTCATTAGATTCGTATTGTTGACCAATGGGACTTGCAATGAAGTTTTGGCTTATTAAGGATGTTTTATAATGCAAGGTTTTAGAGGTTAAGTTTGATCCATAATTCATCAAGGGAATTCCATTCATTTCCACATCCATTTTTTTCTAATACCATTTATCCATATTCTACATCCAAATCCAATAAATATCCTTTTAATTATCCTTTGGTTCTATAATCCATTTGAATCTTTTCTTTATATATATATATATATATATATATATATATATATATATATATATATATATATATATATATATATATATATATATATATATATATATATATATATATATATATATATATATATATATATATATATATATATATATATATATATATATATATATATATATATATATATATATATATATATATATATATATATATATATATATATATATATATATATATATATATATATATATATATATATATATATATATATATATATATATATATATATATATATATATATATATATATATATATATATATATATATATATATATATATATATATATATATATATATATATATATATATATATATATATATATATATATATATATATATATATATATATATATATATATATATATATATCCAAATATCCAACCAATGTCCATTTTTAGATTAAATTAGTCCACATCCAAATCCATTCAAACCAAATCCCATCCCTTTTTTTACAAAGTTTTACCAAAATGTACTCCAAAAAATAAGTCCATCACCATTTCTTAAGCTCATATCATTTTATTCAATTACAAATGTTACACAAAAAAAGGAAATAAAATTCACAACTCTCAGCACAACAAAAGGACAAGCACTGTGGAGCCACAAAAGTGATACAACAACATGCCCCACATAATGGTTCAGTATAATAAACATTTTCATAACAAGCCACAAAATATTTGAAATCACTCTAAACCACGCTGCTACTACAACAAAAGTAGACAACACAGTCCCTCCAAAACGCGAAGGAGCTTGTACGTACCGACACATTTTGCTACCACTAAGCCGCTCCAAAACCTCTTTCCACCGAATTTGTATAACCCGTATAGCACCCTGCGACAATAAACCATGCCCCACATTAGCCAACAAATGCCACCAGCCTGTTACTACTGCGTAAAAAAAAACCCTGCAAAAGCAACCATTTTGCAAAATAACAACCCACACACAACTTGTACGACTTCGGACAGAAATTAATTGGATAGCAGGGGTAGAGAGTAACTAGAACCAGAATAAAAGAACTCACCACACCTTCACCAAAACCACCTTGCAACCTTCCCTCATCCTTTTGGGAATCTGCAGAAATCAATACTCTCACCCAAATCCATCAAGAAGACTCGGCAACATTCACAACCAAAAAAAATCTCAGGATTCCTTTCCTTTTAATTCCTCATCCTTCTTCTAACTTAATCCTTCTTCCTTATTCATAAACGATAAAACCAGATCCAACTACACCTCAAGCTCCTTCCGTTCACCTTTCTTCCACACCATGTAACAAGCTTTCAAAATGTTCTTCTTCATAACCTTCTTCAAAACCTTCCTCTTTCATATTTAACTTTCTTCAACCATTCTTCTTCCGCTTTCAACATAACCCAACCTTCATTCAAACTTTTCCATAACCTAAAATCAACCTCAAACAACAATAGCCCTTATCGATCTCCAACAACCGTTCCTAACCAAAAGCTAAGCCAGAAAGGTGAAGAGAAGAAAGATGCAGTGTTTCTGATGCACAAACACGGAAACAAAAGAAGGGCGTGAGACTATGAGTGAGGAGAAAAGGTGGGTGCGCGACAGGGTGCGATCCTACTCGATTTATTGGTGGCAGCGTTTCCATTTACGATGTTTACGATAAACATTTGCATAGTGAGGGGTTTCACGTTGTTACTTTGACCTAGCAATTTCTCTTAGTGATTAACTTATTTTTGATTTGATTTGTTCACATTTTGAAACAAGTTGTTAGTCTGACCTTATGTGAACTTGGGTTTTATGGCTGTATCTTGGCCTCATAGCCTGTTTTTGGCTTTCCATCCTTTCTTTATTTATCGTGTTTTTTTAATTGTGGGATGATGGGCTTTAAGCCCAAGTGACTCCATGCCTCCACCTCCCTATTCACACATCCTTATTTAGTACACCCACCTCCTAGTTTTGTTTGTACACCCTTTGCCTTTGTATTTTCTTTTAATTTAATTAGATTTTTTTTGAAAAAATATTATTATTATTAACTATGTTTTTTAATATTTTAGTGACTTCTTATCTAAATGTTGTTTATTGCTTCGTTAACAATCTCTTTTAGTTTTTGCTAAATCCTTTAGATTTTTGTCATATTTTGTTTTTATTCACTCTATTTCATTTTGGGTCGATGAAGAGACATCTGAAGTTATTATCAGTCAAACTATTGATAGATAGTAATGAGTTCGAGACCATTTTCTTTTTCTTTTTTTTTTCTCTTCTTTTTCTATTTTATTTAATTTTTCGATCTATGAAGTATTTCGGTTCGCGAACGTTGGTTTTCAAGGTTGATAACCTTCATTATCTAAAATCTGTAGAAAATGATCATTTGGATCATTTTTCTATACTTTGGGATCGTGAGAGGTTTCCCTCAATTAATTAATACGAGTTTGTGATTAAGACGAGATCCCACCCTTCTTTTGTCCGTGGGACACCATTTAATCGGAGAATGATCCTCAATATCATTTCTCTATCTTGTTTTTAGCACAGATATCAATTTACGCGACCTCCTATCAATTTTCTTCGAACCGATATGTGTCTGAATCCTTTTCCTTTCATGTGCTTCGGTGACGGTGTTGGGGAATCGAAGCAAGGGTGCTTTGGAATGGCAAGGTTATTAGTTCAGGTTTTATCCGAGGCTTCCAATTCGATCTCCTCATCGAAGCTCTTGGTATTCTTTCAAATCTAATGAGTTGTTAATAATTGAGTCTCTTTCAATTTTAGCTAATTAGCTTGTGGTTCTCTTGTTTCAGAATTCTCGGCAAGGATAAATGATGAGAGTTGTGACTGTGTCCAATCCTCACCGCTCAATTTCCTCAGCATCTATTTTCAGGTTTAACCACTCGGCAGATCGTTAGCTCAGACACTAAGGGATTCTAGTAGTCCAAACACCAAAGGACCTCAATATTGTCAATCATATGAAATGCTGCTAAGATATTCCAGGCCTAACAGCAAAGTTGATATGTTCTCTTGAGTGGATTCTAGGATGCGGATATGAACCTTGTCAAATAAGGTGAAGAATGGTGCCAAATCCTGTATGAAATCTTGTTCCTTACTTGAACCGTGTGCGTATGCCTTGGGCATATATGTAGTAGGAGGGAGTATGGTCTGCAACTCAGTTAAACACTGCAATGTCAGGTTTCGGTATGTTGGCATTGTGGGAAACTTCAGTAATGTCTCGAGCAAATATGGTTCAAATATAGCCCAGGGGAATCCAGGATAGGAAAGCATGAAAATGTAGACAGTTAACGAGTCCTGCGAGTTCCTTGACAACATCGACAACTGTTGTTGACATGTCGTGCGTAACTTCCTCAAATGGATACACCGATTGGCTTCTCGAGATAAGTAAGCCAGCCTTCAATGTCAATGGTTCATCGTGTTGAATTTCTTCCGAATTTATCATAAGTAAGTCTTTCGGGCTCATGAGCTTGCATATTAAAATGCTCCTTCTCTAATTGTCTATTCTCTGTGTGCAGTAGCCTAAATCTGCCTGAACAAACATCCTGAATATAGCTTGTAGATCTGTTGTATCTTTTTAAAGGTTTTCTCTTTTCCACTACTAATAGTTGTGAACTCACTGATGTTGTTGACAGTTGAGGGCTAGCGGTTTCTCGTGCCGTGAAAGAGGAGGTTCAATAGATTCGCAAGCTTCCATGGTCGATTCCATCCTTAATGGTCTTGAGTCTGCGGGATGATGCGTTTAATTTATTTTGATGTTTACTTTCCTGGTTTTGTTCTGAGCAGGTCATGGGTGGTTGGTGTCGTAAGTTGTGACGAAGTTGACGGAATGAGATGTAACTTAGAGTTGGTTGTGTCGAGGTACTATCACGTTTTCATCCAAGAAGCTGAACTTGTCTTGGCGTGGGGGAGACACACATAGTCATAGTCAAGCTGTAAATGACCCAATTTTTGACGTTTTCTATTATTATCCGTCTTGTATGCCTTGTAGCTTTATAGAGTTTTTTTAAAAAAAAAGCAATCCCTTGTATTATAAATACTTGTATTATTGTAAAAAAAGAAACTTGAGTCGGTATCTCATAATAGTAAATGCCTCCTGCTGCGATTGTTGTTACATCACATCCATTATGTACATAGAATAGAAGGGGAAAGCCCGCTGTAAGTTGTAAAATTTGTTGAGCAGGTTATGAATATGGAAGCCTATGCACACATATTGAATCACAATTCTGCAACTGAATAATCTCATGTGTCTCCTTTTTTAAAGATGATATTGGACTTGACTTGTGCTCAAAATTCTTATATATAAACCAAACAAATCTCCCACTTAGTCATCTTAAAAGCTTCTGAAATAAATAAAGGTTTTGTATTTAGAATCTGATGACATCAATGCGAAAGTCTTTTGTCCACCCTTGATTTAATACTCTTAACCTAATACACATGATTCATTGGTTTTCAACAGCGAAGTTTAAATTTCCCTTCAAGACTAAAAGGAGGGAATTTGCATCTCAATCTTTCAAAAGTAACAGGATTTGAGGGAAGATGCTGGAAGGGGTTACTAGCACCCTCGTACTCATGAACTCTAGAACAAATGAATCCTGCTTAAGTTCTTTAATGAGTTTATAAGTCAAAGTGAACTGTATCCTTGCAATTGAGGATGAATGCTATCTATATTTGGAATTACTGCAAGCTGCACAAGTTGATTAGCCGTAAGACATAAATATTAAATCAAACGTTGAATAACGAGAAAAAAGAAAATAAGTGGGATCTTACGGTCAAAAATTAGGGCGCGACAGATGCCCCTATTTAAGTTACTCCTATTCAGAGATATGGAGATTGAAATCTACCTTTTGACGAGATAGGAGGGACTTAAATACAAACATTGCACAAATTTTTGGCCATAAGAAGCCACTGAATGCAAATGATTTGCAATGATATGAGAATGCAAGACAGACGGGTCCTGTGAGGAAATGATGTCACAGGGGAACAACTGAACGCGACACACGGGAAGAACGGGCTCATTAAAGCGAGACTCCACGGGGAAAGATTGACAATCACAAAGTGTCTGTAAATATGTTACGGGGAAGCTTGCGAGAAAATCCACTTGAAGAACGTACTGCATAGGTCAAATGTAATTGATTCAAGACATCAGCTGGAGAAGTCTACTGCCGAGACTTGTCACTGTAATTGAGAATACTTTTGCCAAAGCATTTACTGTTAAAATCTGTAAGGAATCTACTGCCGAGATTCTGTGTTAAAGTCTGCTAGAGATATACTTCTGTCGAAGTCTTCTGGAAATCTGCTGCCGAGATTAACCAGGAAATGAAAAAGAACTACCTAATGCCGAGGTCTTCTGGGAATCTACTGCCGAGATTAACCAGGAAATGAAATAGAACTACCTACTGCCAAGGTCTTCTGGGAATCTACTGACGAGATTAACCAGGAAATGAAATAGAACTACCTACTGCCGAGGTCTTTTGGGAATCTACTGCCGAGATCAACCAGGAAATGAAATAGAACTACCTACTGCCGAGGTCTTCTGGGAATCTACTGCCGAGATTAACCAGGAACTGAAATAGAACTACCTACTGCCGAGGTCTTCTGGGAATCTACTGCCGAGATTAACCAGGAACTATAAGATGTTCGAATGATTGTCGTTGTAGACTGTAGATGTCATTGTAGACTGTAGATGTCATTGTAGACTGTAGATGTAAAGCTTCACCAGGGATCTTCGGAAGAAATGTGAGCCGGTTGAATTGTAATGTATGTCTTCTCAAATAAAGAGAGACTATTGCGATAAACTTCTTCGACTTCTTCGGGGAGATGTCGCTGATGGAAGTAAACTTGTGTGATGAACTTGCTGGGGAAGTCAGTCCTGAGGAATGTCTTTGCCGTTGCAAAATGTGTGAATTCTCAAATATCCGTAAGGTTTTCCATTTACCAAGTTGATAATCACTGGGGATGGACAAACTGTCTTGAGGAGACTATCATTTGTCGTTTTGATGTAAATTCTGATCAAAACGAGTTGCTCAAATAAAGAGGTTGCTTGCAATCTTGCATAAATTGTTGAGAAAATCTTGTAATATCGTTGGAGAAATATCCATCTTCAATAGTTATCTTCATAGAGATTCTCTTGGGGAGTCAAAGTGCAAAATAAATGCACGCCCAATCCAATTTGAAAAAGTCTGGAGATATCCATAATGTGATTGCCAAGAACTAAAGTTCAATTCGGGAAATAACCGAAGAGAAACTATCAAGAAAGACTCGACCATTGAGATATGAACTCAAATGGGATTATACTAAAACAACCGTCTTCCACGAGGATCGAACTCAGTGGGGAAATGGAAATGTTATGCTATTTCTGCTTAGGGCTGACAGCTCTAACTGGAAGGAGAAGACGTGCCCAACCACTCGAGGGTAAACACGACCGAAGCAACAGGACAAACAAATACAAGGGTGCAAAATGCACATGTCGTGCTATCTATCTATATGCTATGCTGACAAAACAGACAGAGATTAAATAAACATCTTGAAGCAAGCATTTAACTAATCTTCAAAGATAGAAGTACCACTGGGGATAGGTGGAGAACCAAATATGGGATCGCAATCCTGCTTCAGGGCTTAAAGCTCATATGGGGAATAGGGAACATTCCATTTGGGGATGTAACATCTCGATCTTGATTAAAGGTTGTACGAAGTTGTAGACGGAGGTATCCAAACTGAAGTTTCATAGAGGATAAAATAAATATCCTGGGTCATCATAGTTGTTGAACATGTCGGAGTTGAGTTTCCTGGGGATGAAATAAACATCCGCTTCGTTTCAAATTTCAAATGCCCCAAGTCACATGGCTTAAGAGAAAAACATCTCGAGAGGATTTTATAGAAAACATGATGTCCAAATGCCCCACTGTTTTCAAACTCTCAGAGAGATTAGCCGAATCTCGACGTAACTGCCCCTGATTGGCGGTATAACTGAGTCTTCCGATTTGTGCTTTAGATGGAGCCAAGACTGGTGTGAATCAAACCTCTTGGGAAATAACTTGCCCCAGGTTGGCAAAGTCTTCAAATCCATCAACGTCCGTACATAATCTTTCTAAGATGTCAAGCGCATTTAGCAAGTCAGAAATGTTAATTTCGAAACGGGTAATGCAACATGCGTTTGTCTTGAAGTTTTTTTTTTTTTTTGAAAAGAGACATCATAATAACTGGTGACCGAAATCACTAGTTAGGATATAAATTAAAAATTATTTATAAAGTCGATTTAATTTGAGCATAGCTCAAGGAGTCAGGAAACAATATCTCATCGAGTATGCTTTTGAACTAAACCTTACTTCAATTAGGACTTTGAGGGTCGTATATAGGCTTAGTTTATGACTTGTAAAGTGGAGGAATAAAGGGTTAGTATATTTATGCCCACCCAATTTTGTGAAGATGTTCATTATTTTTTGATATTACCCTGCCCCAGGCTAGAAACGAGGTTTCAATTTGGAAAAAAAAGCAGATCTTTCCTCAAGGCTTAGAGAAGGGTTAACTATTTTGGTGTTTAGATGGTTGGAAAATGCTTTACATCATCAGTAGGGTTTTTATTCGAAGCATACAACAAGAAATCATGCGTTTTACTTCATCGTCCTCCTCCCAATTCTCTGTCAGAGCTAGAGATCGAGTAAAGTCGGCGTTATAAATTATTTTGAAAAACAATTTTGAGTGAATACGAATGGATTTCTTCAAGACAAACATTTATTGCATTACTTATTCAAAATAACAAGTTCTTACATGCCAAAAATACTTTTAATCAAAGAAACACAAACACAAAAGCAAAATAAAGTAAAAAGCCAGACAAGCCCTTCTTTATTACGCCTTGAAATGGAGAGGCTTGCTGAATCGTCTGATGTGCAGTCTTCTGGTAACCTTGGATCATGTTCTCGGAGGGTGAACCATGTTGGGGTCAGGATTAGGACCTCCGAAGGATAAAATTCCGCCTTTAACCAATTCTTGAACGTGTGCCTTCAAACCATAGTAGCTCTCAATGTCGTGGGCAGGAGCACCTTGATGATATGGGCAAAATTTGTCAGCTTTGTACCAGTACAGGAGTTTCTCAGGTACTTTAGGTGGAGCTCTTGTTTGGATGTGACCTTTTTGAATCAAAACTGGAAACAGATGAGCATACTTCATAGGGATGGGATCAAACCGCTGAATTCCCTCTCTTGGAGTATCCAGAGGCATCTTCTGATACCTTCTCCGAAGCTGTCGATTCTGTGGTTGATCTGGAGAGGCCAACTTCTACTTAGGAGGTGGTTGCTGTTCGCGCTGAGCGGGCATTGCATGTGGAGGACGGGGTACCGGAGCTATGAATTCTCTGGATGGTCCACTGTCATCTTTATTGTCTCGGGCTATATCCAAGTTGTGATGGTATTGCTTCACAAAAGCAACAGCTAAGTCTTCCCAAGACTGAATGTGGTTACTTTGCAGCTTCATGTACCATATCAAGGATGTCCCACATAAACTTTCTTAAAAGCAGTGAATCATCAGCTTGTCGTTGTCAATATAAGCAGTCATCTTTCGACAAAACATTTTCAAGTGGTATTTGGGACAGCTGATACCCTTGTAAACTTCGAAGATAGGCATCTTGAACTTTAGAGGAATAATTACACCTGGAACTAAACATAGGTCATGAGCACCAAGACCTGATGCATTAGCTCCTCTCATCATCTTCACTTGTTCTTTGAGACCACGAAGTTCTTTCTCCATTGCTATGAATCTAGGATCATCCACTCCTTTCTCAGTAGGAGTGTTCTAAGGTTCAACAAACAGGTTGTCCTGCAAAGGTTGAACTTGCATAGGAACATCCACTTGTTGCACAAAGTCGTCGGAGGAATAGTCGAGTGTCGATCAGTCCTTACTCTGAAGCCAGTCATGCGATCCATATCTTTGTTCTCTTTGATATCCTTAAGTAATACTTCGAGCTTGGTCAGATGGGCGAGATGTCAACTGACAGACGAAGACAGAAGACTGAATGAGGACGCAGAGGAGAAAAGACACATGCACATGCTAAAATGCTAGATGCTATGCAGAATGCAGGATGAAACTTCAAGAAACTCAAGTTGCTTTTGGTATTGTAACATTGGAAGAAAACTTATTTTATTTTGATATTCGAAGCATTACAAAACCAAGTACTCTTTTAAGAGTATATTACATTGAACCAAAAGTAAAAGAGAAACTCGGAGATCTACTCCCTATGCTCCTTCTGTGCGCGAAGTTCTTCTTCTAATTGGTTAATGCGTTCTTGTAACTCGGCCTTCTTACTTATGAGTCGATCGACACATTCCTTCCAAGCCATAGCAGCTGGGGGAAGATCACCACTGGTGACAGCTCTTGAAGAGGTGTGAGAGGAAAATAAATCCTCTCGCGCCTTCCTTTTCCTTGCAAGTTCTAGTTCTGGCAGCTTCTGGGACTTCTCTTACTCTACCTTGAGCGTGAAAAACTTGTTCCTCCAAGCGGCTTTCAGTTTTCGAGCCTCATCCAAAGCAGCTTTCAACTGATCTACTTCACTCACATCAAACCAATCAGGATCATGAAAAGCCAATACCATGGGTTCATGAAAAGGGAATGGCATCTTAAGGTCAAGAGCTCTTTCTCGCACCCAATGTAGATATTCTTCAGAGACAGCACAATTGGGGTATCCTAAAGCAGCTTTTCCTTCCTTATTGACGTATCTCCATGCGTAAATTATGACGGTCTTCAGGTCTGGATCTTCTCCTTCCTTGAGAAAGATCCCTTCTAACAGAGTTTGGTCAGGTACTTCGATCATGGAATGCCCAAATTGAAGGCGAGCCAAAGCAGGGTTGTAACTTATGCATCCTTCCCTCCCAATAAGCGGTATGTTAGTAAATCCTCCGATATTAGGAATCATACATATTCCTCCATAGGTAGGGTCATACCACACAATGTCAGAGTGAGTAAGGGCCATAACTATCTCGGACCAATGGGGTAATTCTTCCTCTTCCCAAATAGACGGGTGTCGAGTTAGGCGAGCAATGAACCATGAATACAACAGAGCGGTGCAACAAACGATATGTCATCCTCCTTCAGCATTCTTCGAGTGGATTGAGTAGTACGTGTCAGCTAGCAAAGTGGGAACCAGATTCTTGAGTATGAATAATTTAATTTCATCCATATCAACGAATTCATCAACCTTAGGGAACCAAAAGATTTCATTGACCAATAAAGCAAAGGTGGCTTCCAAGATAAGGACTTCTTTTCTTTCAGCATGGTAGCAGACTTTTTCAATCAAGAAGTCAGCTGGGAACCCAAGGACTCCTTCCTTGGTGGTTAAGTGAGCTTGAACATCTGCTAAGCTGGGATGAGTAGCGTTTGCAATCTCTTGGTGACTGGGTGCGTCCTCCTGGCCGGTGAATATAGGTCAGGCCGTCACAGGCATCCTCAAGAAGTCAGAATACTCTTCCAGAGTCGGCATCAACTGGTAGTCCGGAAAAGTGAAACAATGGTACAACGGATCATAAAACTGAACAAGAGTCTCCAACAACCCTTCCTTCATCTTGAGCTCGAGGAAACGGAAGACTTCTCCATATTCTGTTGCGAAGGCGTGACAGTTCTCGATGAGATCTGCTAGTTCTCTCAAACTTTCAATGTTAGGACTCTGAAAGGTGTACTCCAATGCTTCTCTCTTGAAGTCCATGGTTACAATACCTGAGAAATAAAATTGAGTTTCTTGAAATGAATAAAGAAAGAATGCAATGCAAGATGAGTAGGACTTCATGGGATCCCAACTATTTATAAACATTGCGGTAAAAGAAAACGTTTTTATTAATTTTGAAACTACAAATAATTGCTTTTAAAAGTCCCAAATAAAAGATAAATAAAAGTTAGTAAAGACTCTAAGGAAGTTCCAAATTATGCTGCTTGAGCTGCTCTTCCAGCTGGGTATTCTCACGGATAAGGTTGTCCACAATCAGCTTCCAAATAGTGCATTGTGGGTCAGAGAAAAATAAATCCTCCATGACCTTCCTCTTCTTGCAGGGGAGTAACTCTTCATCCTTCAACTGTAGCTGTTTCTAGAGTTCATCTTTCTCTTTCTGAAGTTCATCAATCTCTGCAACTGACACTAGATACTTGTTCTTCCATGACTCTAACTCATGTTGCGACTTCTTCAAAGCAACCTCTAACTTCTCAATTTCGGACATAAAAACATAAGTGGGCTCTCTTCTCGGAGGTATAGGATCTTGACGAGAGTAAGGCATTCTCAGCTTGATCGCCTTATTCCTTACCCACTGAAGATACGACTCTAAAGACACACAATTGGGCTTTCCCAAACTATTCCTATCTTTCTGATGCAAATGTTTCCAAGCTTCCACAATCTTCTCTCGGAGTTCTTGATTATCCTCGAAGAAAACACTCTCAACTTGTATACTCTTAAGTGGTCCCTTCAACGGATATCCCAACTGTCGGCAAGCTAAAACTGGATTATAACTTATCCCTCCGCTAAAGCCGAGTAACGGTATATTAGAAAAATATCTACATCCATCAATGATTAGGATCCCATCATACTTATGGCTATACCAATCGATGTCAGAATGAGTCAAATCCATAATCCTTTCTGACCAACGCTTATCATTAAGATGCCAAAAGGAAACATACTTGGGCAAGTGGGTAAGGAACCATTTGTATAACAAAGGCACACAACATGTAATCATTCCTCCACCACGGAGGTTTTGGAGATGTATAGAGTGATAGGTGTTACCCAATAGAGTCGGTACTGGATTGTTCTTCATGAAGATCTTAATTGCGTTAAGGTCAACAAACCCCTCAAAACTTGGGTATAGAAACACCCCATAGACACGTAAGGAAACGATTGCCTCGAATGGATCCTTGTTCGTAAAATCAGTATAAAATGAAGCCTTCTTGAATAAAAAATCTGTAGTCAAACCAAAAGTCCCACTTTTAACAACCATGTTGGCCTTAACGTCAAATACCTTGAGATAAAGGGCCTTAGCGATGTCTCTTTCTTTGGGGTCCTTTTCCAAGAAAGGAAAAGGAGATTCTTCTAGAATAGACAGACCTAACAAAAAGGAGTATTCTTCCAAAGTTGGCAACAACTGATAATATAGAAAAGTAAAGCAGTGATACATCGGATCATAAAATTGTAATAGAACAGAAAGGAGGTCCTCATTTGCCTTGCGTCTTAACAAAGATAGTAACTTCCCATATTTACCCTTGAATTTCTCTTGGTCTTCAATCAAAGCTCCCAACTCCCTTAGGTCATCCAATTTGGGACTCTTAAAAGTATATTTTAAAGTATTTCATCTATTGGAATCCATAACGTCCTACAATGTTCATAAATAAAGGGTAAATCACATGAAGTCCAATGTAGTATGATGTTATATGAATGCAACAAACACAAGTAAGCACATAAGGGCGCACAAAGATAAACAAACAAAGGTCCTAGGTTTGCAACGAGCATGGAGCCAAAGGGTATACCCATTACCAAAGAACAAGGACTAGAGGTGGATGGTACCTGCAGAACAAGGTTCTAAGGAGGTCCCAAAGTCATTAGTCCATCTATCGGATATTATCAATTTCCCAACTAACTCGGGGATTAATAATATTCTCAAGAGAACTTCTTTTGAGTGTAGCATCGCGTAGCACTATTTTGGGACTTACTCCCTCACAGCCTCGCACTATGCCCTAATAAAGGCCAAAGTGGGGTTAAAGGTAACTACGGTCCTTAGTATCATGGACTCCAATTGAAAGTAGTAAAAGTTTTCACGACTAAACTTGTTCAACCGAACTATTTTCAAAAGGGTCTCAACTAAGCGGGATTCTCGAGTCAACTTAGTCGGGACTCACTCCCTATAAGCCTCATCGAATATATCACCATCCTATCATAATTTCTCTCAAGCCCGGGTGTAGGACTTTGTCTCACCACTCAAAGGTAACAACCCAAAAGCAACAATTAAACAATTATACAAATAAACAAATAAGCAAATACATAACAAGTAAATAAAACAAGATAGGGGAACCCACAAAAGTATGTCCCTAGTGAAGTCGCCATTTCTGTCGCGGTGAAAATCGGATACCAAACTATTAATTAGTTTGAATCTTTAATTCATTTTTACAACCGAACTTTGATTTGTCCAAAGGAAGGGATAAAGATCGAAATTCCCACAATGCAATGCAAATGCAAGGTTTAGAGAGTTTTAGGTTCGGGGGGTCGGTTAAGCTTAGGGAAGGTACTAGCATCCTAAGTTTCTGTAGTACTCTACAGGAACCTCTTGTTTTATGTTTGTTTATTGCTATGTGTTATCTGCTTAAGGTTGAAAGACCTAGGGGGTTTATTTCTAAGTATACTCGATAAGATGTCGCATCTTATGCCTACATATCCTTACGGGAGTGGAATCAGAGTACTTGTAGTTCCCCTAAAGGGTTTGAGGAGTTCTTTGACCGTGGTCAAAGTTCCTACGGGTTTAGGGTAGTTGGTTGATAGAGTTTAGAAGAAGAGGTGAGTTTTCATTTTAAGGGAGATTTAACCGCCACAAGTTGTAGGAAAATAGTCCTTGCATCATCTTAAGAGAAGGGCTCAAGTACTCGGATAGGGATCGACGAGGTACGCCTCTATCTCTCTTAAGGCAAAGTTCCTACGATATTGATTGTATTGATGTGGGGTGGAGATTCTATCTCGCTTAAGATGATTAACATCTTTCTCTATTGTGTTTGAATATTTTGTTTTGTTGAATGTTTGTTCTGAGTTGTAAAGATAACGGTCCTTCCTATGGGGTAGGATCTATCCTAGAGATCGACTTGAATGGGACAAGGATCATGGGGAATATGATGCAAATGATGTGCACTACACACAAGTGTTGACTCATGTGTAGGGTTTTCCTTTGGACGGAATGCAAGGCAGAAATATAAATTGCAGTAATGTAAAAGATGTAAAATAAATTGCGAAAAGTAAAACCATACACACGCATGAAAGCGCTAAGGTGTAGGTGAGTGTGAATTGTGAATGTGTAGGGTGCACGATTGGATAAGTTTTACGATATTGGTTGGTTTTAGATGATGTTGATTTTAATCGGTTGATTTTGATTTTAGGCGGATTAATTTATAAGAAAATTACATTAAAGGGTAGGATTGATTTTAGGAAAAGTTATACTAATTTAGTGAGGTTATTTTAATTAACTAGTTAATTTAATTATTCTAGTTTTAAATAAGAGGTTTTTTTTATAAGTGATTTTTATTTTATCTAAAAAAAAAAACTTAAACATGAAATGATTTATATTTAATTTATGGCTATTATTTAAATTGAATTATTATGAAATAAGTGAAAGATTATTTTTATTAAAAAAGTTTATTGTTGATTAAATAAATAGATACGACTTACTTATAAAGGGTTTTTACTAGTGAATAAATATTTATTAAAAAGGTTATTAAGTTGGAAAAAAAAAGTTAATTTAATTAGCAAAACATTTAATAGGAATTAATAAGATTTTAAAAAAAGTTGCTCTTAGTTATTATTAAAAAAGATTATGAGATTGATTTAAATAAATAATTATTAGATATGAATTATTAAGAGACTAATTATCTAAATAGTAAAAAAGATATAAACTGATTTTAATCAAAGAGTTATTTAATTATTTTAAAAGAGATTAGTTAATTAGTTAATTAAAAAAAATTAAATGCTGGTTAAGGTGGTTAAACGTGGTTAGTGTGGTAGGTGTGTGCATGGTGTAGGTGTTCACGTGCAGGATTAACAAATTACAGCGGAAAAAGACAAAAGTAAAATGAAAACCCTAAATCCCTTCCCCCCCAAAATCGCCGTCGTCTTCTCACTTCGTTTGCCCTCTCCCCCCATCGATTGCTTTCTCTTATCCTTCTTGCTTCTAACCTGTGAACACGAAAAGAAACCTCAAAAGATCCAGACAAAAAAAATGGATTCATAAGATTACCGATAATGAGAAACGAAGGTGGCACGGTGGTGAGCGTCGTGTTGAGGCGATGGTTAGAGGCGGACGGATTTGCAACGATGATTTCGTGGTGGGGTTTGTGATGGGTGATTCGTGGACGACACTGTGGATTTGCAGCAACAGAAGTCTCGATGGTGGTGGATGGCGACTTCCGGCGGACCTCCTCAAAAGATAAGTTCTTGATTCTTTCTGTTATCAATTTAGGGTTTTGAAGGGATTTTTGTGGATTTTCTATGTCTGTTAGGGTTTCGTGAATGTTCTCCTCGCTCTCTTCTTCATATCCAATCACTCCATTTTTATAGGCTTCAAGGGAATTCTCTGTGCTTAAATGCCATGATTGTTGTATTAGAACCTTCCGTTTTAGTTTGAAGAGAAATTGAAATCTTTCCCTTTTCGTGTGATTGCAGCAATGATCTGTTAATGAAGAATTCCAATTTGTGATATCCTGAATTAATCGTGTTTAATGTCATGGTTTGTCCAGATTCAATGTCTTGGATTTAGATTGGATATTCTCCTATCAAACAATTACTAGTTTGCATTTGGTATTTTGACAGGTGCGGATAGTGAATGATTTGGGCCAGAAGAAGGATTAGAAGCCCAGAGGGGGGTGGGGGGGAACTTGCGTTTGGTGCGTGTACCGGAGAAGCTTCACGAAAAAACTGGTGATACAGGGTAACAATCCCAAATGTTAGCAAGGTATACTTTTCCAAATTCTATCTTTGTTCCTTTTGTTGTTTTCTTCGAACTGATATGTGTCTGAATCCTTTTCCTTTCATGTGCTTCGGTGACGGTGTTGGGGAATCGGAGCAAGGGTGCTTTGGAATGGCAAGGTTATTAGTTCAGGTTTTATCCGAGGCTTCCAATTTGATCTCCTCATCGAAGCTCTTGGTATTCTTTCGAATCTAATGAGTTGTTAATAATTGAGTCTCTTTCAATTTTAGCTAATTAGCTTATGGTTCTCTTGTTTCAGAATTCTCGGCAATGATAAATGATGAGAGTTGTGTCCGTGTCTAATCCTCACCGCTCAATTTCTTCAGCATCTGTTTTCAGGTTTAACCACTCGGCAGATCGTTAGCTCAGACACTAAGGGATTCCAGTAGTCCAAACACCAAAGGACCTCAATATTGTCAATCATGTGAGATGCTGCTAAGATATTCCAAGCCTAACAGCAAAGTTGATATGTTCTCTTGAGTGGATTCTAGGATGCGAATATGAACCTTGTCAAATAAGGTGAAGAATGGTGCCAAATCCTGTATGAAAGCTTGTTCCTTACTTGAACTGTGTGTGTATGCCTTGGGCATATCTGTAGTAGGAGGGAGTATGGTCTGCAACTCAGTTAAACATTGCAATGTCAGGTTTCGGTATGTTGGTATTGTGGGAAACTTCAGTAATGTCTCGAGCAAAGATGGTTCAAATATAGCCCAGGGGAATCCAGGATAGGAAAGCATGAAAATGTAGACAGTTAACGAGTCCTGCGAGTTCCTTGACAGCATCGGCAACTGTTGTTGACATGTCGTGCGTAACTTCCTCAAATGGCTACACCGATTGGCTTCTCGAGATAAGTAAGCCAACCTTCAATGTCAATGGTTCATCGTGTTGAATTTCTTCCGAATTTATCATAAGTAAGTCTTCCGGGCTCATGAGCTTGGATATTGAAATGCTCCTTCTCTAATTGTCTATTCTCTGTGTGCAGTAGCCTAAATCTGCCTGAACAAACATCCTGAATATGGCTTGTAGATCTGTTGTATCTTTTTAAAGGTTTTCTCTTTTCCACTACTAACAGTTGTGAACTCACTGATGTTGTTGACAGTTGAGGGCTGGCGGTTTCTCGTGCCATGAAAGAGGAGGTTCAATAGATTCGCAAGCTTCCATGGTCGATTCCATCTTTAATGGTCTTGAGTCTGCGGGATGATGCGTTAAATTTATTTTGATGTTTACTTTCCTAGTTTTGTTCTGAGCAGGTCATGGGTGGTTGGTGTCGTAAGTTGTGACAAAGTTGACGGAATGAGATGTAACTTAGAGCTGGTTGTGTCGAGGTACTATCACGTTTTCATCCAAGAAGCTGAACTTGTCTTGGCGTGGGGGAGACACACATAGTCATAGTCAAGCTGTAAATGACCCAATTTCTGACATTTTCTGTTATTATCCTTCTTGTATGCCTTGTAGCTTTATAGAGTTTTTAAAATAAAAAAAAAGTAATCCCTTGTATTATAAATACTTGTATTATTGTAAAAAAAACTTGAGTCGGTATCTCATAATAGTAAATGCCTCCTGCTGCAGTTGTTGTTACATCACATCCATTATGTACATAGAATAGAAGGGGAAAGCCCGTTGTAAGTTGTAAAATTTGTTGAGCAGGTTATGAATATGGAAGCCTATGCACACATATTGAATCACAATTCTGCAACTGAATAATCTCATGTGTCTCCTTTTTTAAAGATGATATTGGACTTGACTTGTGCTCAAAATTCTTATATATAAACCAAACAAATCTCCCACTTAGTCATCTTAAAAGCTTCTGAAATAAATAAAGGTCTTGTATTTAGAATCTGATGACATCAATGCGAAAGTCTTTTGTCCACCCTTGATTTAATACTCTTAACCTGATACACATGATTCATAGGTTTTCAACAGCGAAGTTTAAATTTCCCTTCAAGACTAAAAGGAGGGAATTTGCATCTCAGTCTTTCAAAAGTAACAGGCTTTGAGGGAAGATGCTGGAAGGGGTTACTAGCACCCTCGTACTCATGAACTCTAGAACAAATGAATCCTGCTTAAGTTCTTTAATGAATTTATAAGTCAAAGTGAACCGTGTCCTTGCGATTGAGGACGAATGCTATCTATATTTGGAATTACTGCAAGCTGCACAAGTTGATTAGCCGTAAGACATAAATATTAAATTAAACGTTGAATAACGAGAAAAACGAAAATAGGTGGGATCTTACGGTCAAAAATTAGGGTGCGACAATACTGTCATACCCTAAATTTGTCCTACCCTTTGGTAGGTATTTTCGCATTTATCGTTTCATGCCATTTAGACACGTGTCCACCCGAAATTGGGCGTTTTTCAAAAAATCTCTTTCTGACCAATTAAGGCATGACACGTGGCCTAACAACTTTTCTTTGTAAATATTATCTTCTTAAGTTTTTCTATTTTAAAATATTACTAACGTCTTCAGTAATTATTTTTTAATTCTTTTATATATATATATATATATATATATATATATATATATATATATATATATATATATATATATATATATATATATATATATATATATATATATATATATATTTCTTTTAGTTTTTATTTAATGTTTATTGTTAATATTTATCTATTTGTCATTTTATTTATTTATTTATTTATTAGAGTTATGTTAGTTTTTAATTATTATTAATTTTAACAAATTAATTGAAAAGAAAAAGAGAACAAGAAAGAGAGAAGGCCCATTCCATGCGGCCCATTAGGGTTTTTTTTTGGTTTCAGCATGTTATTTAGAGGAAGAGGACCGATGGAAGAGGGGGGAATTTACTGTTCATCATCTCTAAACGGCCGCCCCAATTCACTCCAAAACCCTAAAACACCAAATCCGCCGCTCGATTTCCTCTTTCCCCTTCATCTTCAATCTACCACTAATGACGAATCCGCCTCCGCCCTCACCGTTTCTCGCTCTCAAACCTCCATTCTATCACCCCTAAATCGAAACCATCAGCCCATTTCGAAGATCCCTTCCCTCTCACCTCCTTCGTCAACCTTTGAAACCCCTTCATCATCTGCCACCATAACCTTCATCGCCATTATTTTCAGCAAGCACCTTCCGTTTGCTCCACCAGCATTCATCGGAGGTAGGTACTCTTTCAAGAACAAATTATGGTGGCCTTCCATAACTCAAAATCACAAAGAGGTCGCATCCCGCAATGAACTCAAGTAACAACGACGTCTATGGTGACGGCTCACAGCTCCAGTAGCGACAAACCCTTGTATCTCCTCTATGAATCCAACAAACACCAGAATGATACGCTAATTTGGAAAAAGTTTCGGCATCGCAAAATCAACACAGAGGTTCGAGGGAAAGGGTATATCGTTCATCATTAAGCCAGTTTTAGAAGCGAAAATACAACAGGAGGTAATAGGTTCTGCTATTATTATCTTTGACTGTACATTTCCCTGCAAGTTCCATTTTGTTTCTATTTGAAAAAAATTATCACGAACAAGCTGTTGGTTGGATTTGTTTCTGGATAGAACTGATTTTGTATTGCTAGCTCTGATAGATGATTTGTCAAGAATCATATATGTAGTGTTTATGTTAAAAACGGGTTTTGTGGTAATGGTTCAAGCAACTCTTTTTCGGTTTTGTTCTGCTAGCTCTGATTCCGATTTCATTTCGAGCCTGCTGTTCCTTATATAGTGTAGCTAATATGAACTAGTTGTTTACAGTGCTGATGAATTGGTCTTGTGAAACATTTGGTATCATCTATTTTATTGGTTTGGTTGTCGGTTTTGCTTCGAATATCAGGATTGCCCTGTTATTTCCTGTGTAATCTAATTGGACAAATTGGTTTACTGTTATTTTTAGACTGGTACAGGTACTAATGGATTCATGTGTTAAAAGTCCAAACCAGGTTTTATGGACAACATGTAGACTGGTTATGAGCTTGAAACAGCTAGCTCATCATCTTCAACAGCAGTGGAGGCTGGTTCAAACTTTTTGTTCCATTTTTTTTAAAGCATTGATTTGGTGATTTCTGGCTGATTCTTGTTGTAAGTTGTTGTTTCTGTTGGTTTGTATTTCAATTCTATATGCAGGGTTATTGTCCAGTTACTTCTATGAGCATTAGTGTCGTCTTCGAGTAGGCAACTCCACCATAATCACCGCAACTCGATGACTCGGTTGCGACGCTGCCGAAAGAGAGTCATGAATGAGAATGAAAGGGAAGATGAGGAATGACTTTCAGCAGCAACAATAGTGTCGCTACTCGAAAAATGCATCGCGCAACGACGGGGAGGCGAAAAAGAAAGGACAGAAGAGTCGCCACCGAACTTTATTTATCCCATGAGGGGAAAGGAAAATATCGAGAAAACCTTAAGAAAATGAATGGATAAGATGGTCTCGCGACCAAGAACGGGTTCGGAAGCCGGTTATGCGAGGGGAAGGTATTAGCACCCCTCGCATCCATCGTACTCGATGGGAACCTTTTGTTTGTCGATGTGTGATTATATTTGCTTAAACATTATGCTATAAGAAGTGTGTTTCAAAAGGGTTAAGGGAAAGGTTTAGAAACGGGGAAAAGAGAGATAACGGGGGGAAGAAAGGAGAGAACGGACTCGGTAGGACTTCGCGGTCCTAGGCCTACGTATTCTCAACAGATATGAGAAAGTCAGAGTCGACGTAGTTCGGGGCTACGGATATAGGGGGGATGTGCTCGCCAAGGATTGTGGCCCTTGTGCCTACGTATTCTCATCTGGTATGAGAAATCAGAGCAGCCGTAGTTCGGCCTACGGTGTGTTGATGTTTTTTATGGATGATGCTATCGTGCGCATTCTAGCAGTTAGGTGTTCCACTGCTCGCTCGTTGGAGACTTAGGCGTTACCTGTTTGCGGTAGAACGGTCGTAGCATATCCTTTTTGAAAGATTGATTAGTTTTCGCCCCGCAGGGCTAGAAGTCACATTTGATTGATTGGATTGTTTTTTAGGGGGGAGAGACATGTCCTCGAATAGTAACCCCTACGGGTAGTACCCAATTCATTGTCTCAAAGTTTTTGTTGTAAAAATGTGTGGCGAACATAGCGTCTTCGTATTGAAAGACGAGTATCAAGACCACACACACTACAGTGAGTATCCTGACACTCGGAGAAGAAGAGGTCTACACCCAATCCTCTCTCTTTAATTCAATGCAAAGAGAACTTCGTTCTCTTATTAAAGATGTTTTTGGTCTTGAATGGTAAGTGCTTTGCGACAGAGAACCCTACGGTAAACGTCAGTACTCGGGATAGGAGAAGGCCTACGCCTAACCACTCCACGACCATTCAAGTTTTAATGTGAAAATGATTTGAAAATGCACTCAGTACAGGACCGAGGTTTTAGGTGTGAAAATTGTGGAAGGAAGTTGTGAAAGCGAGATGGTGGATAAAAGCGCGTTTTCGTATCGAAAGACGAGTGTCGAGACCACCCTCGCTACAGTGGGCATCCCATCACTCGGAGAAGAAGAGGTCTACACCCAATCTTCTCTCTTTAATTCGATACAAAGAGAAATTAATTTATTATTGAAAGTATACTCAGTACGAGACCGAGGTTTTATGAGGAGATGTTGGAAGCGTCTTTGTATTGACAGGCGAGCATCGAGACCACCCTCACTACAGTGGGTATCCCTACGCTCGAAGAAGAAGAGGTCTACACCCAATCCTCTTTCTTTAATTCGATACAAAGAGAAATCAAATTATTATGGTTTGAAAAAAAAGGACTCGGTACGAGACCGAGGTTTTTATGAGGAAATGTTGGAAGCGCCTTTGCATTGACAGCCGAGCATCGAGACCACCCTCACTACAGTGGGCATCCCTACGCTCGAAGAAGAAGGGGTCTACACCCAATCCTCTCATCGAATTCAATACAAAGAAATGATTTTAGGGAGATGAGATTTGAAAATGGATGGGAAACATTTTCGTATTGAAAAACGAGTGTCAGAACCACCCTCACTACAGTGGGCATCCCAACACTCGGAGAGGAAGAAAGTCTAAACTTAATCCCCTCCTTTTAATTCAATACAAAGAACTGGTTTTTTTGAGAAATGTTACAAGATACAACGCGAGCAAACCCTAATGGAGGGTCGACTTTCAAGTAAGTCCAAGCTCTTGAAAATCATCAATGATTTGAAATCTTGTTTTATTAAATGAAAATAATTAAAATGAAGAGTAATTTACAAGAAGAATGAATTAAACATGATCAAGTATGCCAAAGTTATGATATTCTAAAATGTTAAGTTAAAACAAGGTAAAATAAATATTTAAAACGCAAGGGGTGGGGTTTGAACCCACCCCCTTCAGATTCTCAAGCCAATCACGCCACCACTAAGCCACTCAGCGCGCATGTTATAAGTGATGGGAAGAAGAAATATAAAAGAGATGAGAGTGAAATACAAGAAAATAAAAATAATAAAAAAAGGATGGTTTTAGTCCCACGCAGGACTCGAACCAGGGCACAGGGGGGCCATCACACGCCTGTCTTACCACTGGGGACGGTGGTATTGCTGGTGATTACAAAGGAAACAAGATATATACATAGCAAATCTATGAATATTACTGGGTAAAAAAAAGAACAACACAAATGCAAGTGCAAAACTGATGAAGATGTATCAAGACCTTACAAGAATGAACATTCTTGGTGTCTATTCCAGCTGTTTTTAAATGAGGAGAAACAACTATTCTATCCAAACTTTCAAACAATGTTTGTAACTTAATATGTGATTGGATTTGCAAAATACAATGATGAAGTGCAAAATGGATATCAAATGCTTGAACTGATATAAATATGAACAAATGCGAGTCCATACGCACTTGGGAATGAACACTTATGGATTAAATTCAAGAAAGCGAGTAGTTTCAATGAAACAAAGGTAATTGTCACATTTGCGTATTATGGAAACAACACACAATGAACTTGCATACAAGCCAAAATCAAAATTCATGACAGCATTATATATCACATATCTTGTAGATACAAATCTGGCTTCAAACATGTATAACAACCCAACACTGCATCCTGACAAAATCTTAACAGTAACATGAACAGAATCTTCAAAGGAAAAACAAACAAGGCAGCAGGTAAAGCATATGTCCAGCATGATTCACACAAATACTGTGGTATTCCTACAACTATCAACAACATATTCAAATGGCTCTTCCTAGGCCAAACAGAATTCAAGCAGATAAATCCAAGTGACAGCAGCAACAGTATTTACTTAGGTCAAAATCAACAAAAAAAAAAAAAACTTACTGATTTTTCTTTCAAAAAGGCCTCATTCAAAACCACAATGCAGAATAACAATTAGCAATAAATGATATCAATCTCAGGCCTCAAACAAACAGCAACACAAACTGAGCAAAGGAAAAACAAAACTCAACACAATGCAACATCAGTGCATACTATCATCTAGCTGTAATTACATCTGTTGGAATACCAAACTCATGCTCAACCAAACTCCAACAACAACAGGGTAATGAACCTTAGACAAATACACCAAAAGCCAACTAAAGCTTTAACTTAAACATCAGTTTTTTATTGCAAATGAAAAATCTAACATGCTGTTACCACATTATCCTACAAAACCACATCAGCTATACCAACAAGTTCAGGTTTTAAGAAGAACAACAAGACAAACATCACCTTCAAGCCAAACATCCCAACTGTTAACTTAGATTCTATACATAACCACCACAAAGTAATGAATGTAAGGGGTGATCTTCATAAGCCAATGAAAAATGAGCAGAAGTGTTAATAACAGCAACAGCTTAAAACAAGAGTTTAAGATGCAATTAACTCTGACAGTGTAGCAATGTGCTTTGGTGAATACATGTGAAGTACTAACTATGTGTGTTAAGTCAACTGGGCAAAATTCAAGAAATCCTGCTGCAGCAAAAATAATTTACATCTTAAACAGCAACAGAACAATTAAATAATCATGGCAACAGAATTTTCCAAACCTCAGTTCATTCAAAACTACAGTTAGACACAATATAAATCAAATGTGGGAGGGAAACAAGCTGTCAAGACAATGCTAGCAACAGGATATGCTTTTCATACAACTATAAAGGCAAAGCAGGATCTAATGGGATTGAAATTCATAGGATACCACAAATCATGGGCAACATGTGATGATCAGACTTACTCTAAACAAAACACAACAAAATAAACTCCAAGCAAAATCACAATTAAAAGCAAACAAGCAGATTGCTTTTGGACAACATCCTATTGACAAAAGGGGAAAACAAGATGCCTTGAAAATTAAAGGAAGATCAAAGCCTCCACATAAGCCAATACTAATGAAACAAAGCAGCAAAAAGCATCAATCACAGCCAGCACCACATATATAGCAAAAGACAGCACATTTCATAAGACACAACACCATGAACACCTATTTAACAGGACTGGATCCTAGTAGTTTATGAACTTTAAACAAAGCACATAGTATGCCAATCTCAGATTTACATGACTCAACATAACCAAAACAATATCAGCAGTTGAAATAGTCCTTCTAAATCTTAAATGAAGTGGAAGCATATGAGAATAACAACCTTAGGTAGCTAATAGTCAAGATCAAAACTTGAACAGTCATACACATAGATCCACAAGAGCAAAAAAGTTCTAACAGCAGGCCATCATGTTGTACAATGTAACATATTCATCACAGAGTTGGACACAAACATAACTCACTAGTGGTTCAAATCTAAGTGAGCAAACCATAAATGGGTCAAAACTTCCACAACATGTTAACAAATAGGTTCTCATTATACATTGAAACCAAGCATACACCAACAATTAAAGTTTCTTAAATCCTAAGTGAAGTTCCTTTTAAGAACACATGAGATTATTCAAAAAAAAACTTTAAGTAGCAACAGCATATGAAAGCAACACAAAAAGATGATAGCATATCCTATGCTAGCACAAGATACAACATCATGATTAACACCAAGCAGATTAGACCTCTATTAAAAAGAAAACTCAAAACTGGACATACAATCATGTTATCATCAGCTTCTCATTACACTTCAAGACCAAACACACACACCCACAGTTACAGTTCTTTTTTGACAGTTAAGATTAAAACTTGAAAAGAGTTACACAAACAGATTACCAACAGCATAAAGGTCTTGCAGCAGATAAACAACATGACATTCAAAAAAAACAAAGAATCAATACATACTCAAACAGCAAATGTTCAGATCCAAGCAAGCGAAAACAATAACAAACTAAGGTTTCCACAACAGCAAACACAATAGCAAAAAGAAATCAACAAGCCAGTTTAAACCAAAATGAGGAACAGATCTAGGGAACTCAAGCTAATCAATGTTATAACCAGCTTTATTTTTATCAACACAGCTTAAACAATATAAGACATACACATTTCTTCAAACTATTGAACAAAGCATATCCAGAATAAACTTAACATTTTTTACAAAGGTTTGTAAACAAGTTTGGTAACAATGAACCCTAATCCAAACATATGCGTGTGATGAAAAAGAAAGCTGGTACCCATACCTAGAACAAAAAAATTGGATTGACTCTGAGAAATCCCACCCTTGAGCAGCTCCAAACTTCAAATCTCAGAACTATTTTTCCTTTCTCTCAAAAGACAAAATCTTCTGGCTGCCGTCCTCTAGGGTTTTTTAGCTCCCAACTTATCCCTTATATATCCTCTGACTTGAGATTTTGAATTCTTCCCTCTTACTGAGCGCTTTCTCTCGCGTGGTTTCTTTTGTGTGGTAGTGGCTTAGGCTAGGGTTTGGTAGTGGGCTGTAGAGGCTGCTGTGCTTGCCCAAATTGGTGAAAGGAATCAGGGAAGCACAAGGATAGGTACACTTGCGGTTGGCCTTGAATTGGCAAAGCATAGTACGTTTTTTTTTGCACATGGTTCACCATCTCCCTCTCTTTGCAATTTCATTCGCTACTCAACCAACACAACTCTATCATGAAAACCAATAACACCAGACTAATCTTCGTGAAAAATTGAGTGAGAACGAATCTTGTTTCATTCAAAATGATGGTGTTTTGCCTAATCTCTGAATCTTCACGCACAACTTATTTTGTTCTTCATTTTCTGGCTAGTCACTAACAAGGCAAGGCATGTGATCAAGCTGGGGTGGGATAATAATTGGATGTATCACCACCCCAGTGGTTAAGTTAAGCGCCTATCTATCACATAGTCACCGGTTCGAATCCTTGGTGGGACAAAAATCCACCAATTTTGTTTTTGCGCGCCTTTATGTTCTTTTTTTTTTGTAATATGTATAGCTCCCATCTCCATGGTACTCACAAGCTGTGCGCTTGGCCAAGTGGTAAGAGGGTCCTGGTGGAACAAAAGGTGGTGGGTTCAAACCCCACCTTGTGCACTTGTTTTATTTTTAGTTATTTTCCTAAGAAAAATGACCTTCTCCCTTTCCACATTATTATTTTTTTAATACACTTTCTTTCTCTTCTTTTTTGTATAAAATGCAAATGATTATGCCATGTAATATATTTTTATGCCTTATGCTGATGCAGATGGAATAAAACATATGCCAGAGTGGTTGGTCAAATTTGGGGTACAACAGCTGCCCCTATTCAAACGGCTTGGGCCTGGAGGGATGAATGCGAACAGCTTTCGAACATTCAGGGTAAAAGACGGTTTGAATACCAAAGAACCAGAAATTTGCCAACCGTAGGAGAAAGAGGAGACGCAAACAAAGGTCCGAAGATAACATGCACTGATCACAATGGTAAATCGTTGGGAAAAGCTAAACCAGACAACTCTGTGGGGAACGAGCGCCCATCAAAGGATAACATTCAAAAACATCGACCAAAAGTCGGAACACAAGCTACTAACCAAAAGTTAGGATCGCTTAGAAAGATCATCGACCAAAAGTCGGGAGAACAAGCTACTAACCAAGAGTTAGAATCGCTGAGAATGAAATCATCGACCAAAAGTCGGAAAACAAGCTACTAACCAAGAGTTAGGATCGCTGAGAAGAATTAACATCGACCAAAAGTCGGAAAACAAGCTACTAACCAAGAGTTAGGATCGCTGAGAAGAATTAACATCGACCAAAAGTCGGAAAACAAGCTACTAACCAAGAGTTAGGATCGCTGAGAAGAATTAACATCGACCAAAAGTCGGAAAACAAGCTACTAACCAAGAGTTAGGATCGCTGAGAAGAATTAACATCGACCAAAAGTCGGAAAACAAGCTACTAACCAAAAGTTAGAATCGCTGAGAAAGATTAACATCGACCAAAAGTCGGAACAAGCTACTAACCAAAAGTTAGGATCGCTTAGGAAGATTAACATCGACCAAAAGTCGGAACAAGCTACTAACCAAAAGTTAGGATCGCTTAGGAAGATTAACATCGACCAAAAGTCGGAACAAGCTACTAACCAAAAGTTAGGATCGCTTAGGAAGATTAACATCGACCAAAAGTCGGAACAAGCTACTAACCAAAAGTTAGGATCGCTTAGGAAGATTAACATCGACCAAAAGTCGGAACAAGCTACTAACCAAAAGTCAGGATCGCTTAGAAAGATTAACATCGACCAAAAGTCGGGAAAAGCTACCTCTGTTAGGGAGAGTGATTAGATGAACACAACTGTCAATGATCTTTGCTGGAGATCTGTATTCCATACAGGCTTGATAAATATACTGATAATTGCTGGAGATGCGCTTGGGAATAAAAAGAATAACATCCTGGCATATGTTTCACATGCGTATGTTTGAATATGGCGAAATGCCCCATACGAAATGGAAATGCTTCGCATTTGGGTAGATGTTATGCATGAATGTAGATGCAAATGGACCTCTTTAGCAAAATAAATGCTACAGAGAAAGGGCCAACTCCGTTGGGGCAATGTCTGATACGCCTAGCGCGAGTAAACCCATGCTGGGAAAACAAGCTCTGGATAGCCTCCGAGGAACAACTGGGTAAAACTGCTCTGATAAGCACATAGTCCACCCTGCTGGGGGAATCAAAGGTGAATGATTAAACAGAATAACTTTACTGGGGAAACAACAGCTGAGTGCTGTGAATTACTCTCTTCTGCTGGAAATTGAATCCACTATCTGCTAGGGATATTGAACAGGATTTACTGGGAGATTATCCCACACTCTCTCTGCTGGGGGATGGAGATTAACGATCTCTGCTAGGGGACAACAATAAATAGACAAAAGTGTTGTACGGCCAACGCCAGATTGTCAATTGTGACCTTAGTTAAAAATCAAATGTCTTGATTAACAATTAGAAAAGCCCACACGTTTTATGTATGCAATTTCTTTTCTCATCAAAAGTGTTAGACGTTTTTCGTAATCAAAATGGTAAAAGTAAAAAACGGAATAGAAAGCTTTTTTCTGAATAGTACATTTTATTGATGGAAGGCCTAAAAATAGGCAAATTTACATCGGATGCAACTCCCGAAAAGAGAAAGCTGCGCAAAAAAGGCTAATTTGCAGGAAAAGAAATACAAAATGTCGGCAATGTGGTACAGACAAACACCATGTAACGACTCATCCATGACTGGCGTGACTTCGACGCTCTCCGATACTTTAACTTCCGAAGAGATTGATTTGAATGGTCGATCTTCGAGTTCTCCCTAGAATCCGCTATGCTTGTGGTAATCAATGCGCAGGCCGCAGTCGTTTGCTTTAAAATCCCTAATTTTTGCCTGAACCGCCCTTGCGGGTTTTCGATTCACCAGGATACCCATTTTTGCCAAAGCTGCCCTTTCAGGTTTTCAACTTTGCGGGCTCACATTTTTCTTATATCCCTAATTTTTGCCCGAACCTATCCTTTTTTATGGTTCGCCGGGATGCCTCATTCTTGCCTGGATACTCTTTTTCTTTCCAGCGAGTTTTCTTAAGCAAAATATTTTTTGACTGCGTCTGCGTTCACCGAGGAGGTAAAATCTTCACCATCCATAGTTGAAAGTAGCAAGGCTCCTCCTGAGAAAACCTTTCGTACCACATAAGGACCCTCATAGTTAGGAGTCCATTTGCCTCTGTGATCATTCTGCGGCGGGAGAATTCGCTTTAACACCAAGTCGCCTGTCTGAAAGCTCCGAGGACGTATCTTTTTATCATAGGCGCTCTTCATCCTCTTCTGATACAAACGACCATACGCGAGAGACGCCAATCTTTTCTCATCCATCAAACTGAGCTGATTCAACCTGTTCTTTACCCATTCTGCTTCATCTAGTTTGACATCAGCCAGTATTCTCAGAGAAGGGATCTCAACCTCCAATGGCAGAACAGCTTCCATGCCATATACTAACGAAAAAGGAGTTGCCCCAGTTGAAGTGCGTACCGAAGTACGATATCCATGTAAAGCGAAAGGCAACTTCTCGTGCCAATCCTTATAGGTCACCACCATTTTCTGCACTATCTTCTTAATGTTTTTGTTAGCCGCTTCCACCGCGCCATTCATCTTCGGGCGATAGGGAGAAGAATTATGATGCTCAATTTTGAAGTTCTGGCACAGTTCCTTCATCATCTTGTTATTCAAATTAGAACCATTGTCAGTAATGATCTTTTCGGGTATCCCATATCGACAGATGATATCTCTTTTGATGAATCGGGCCACTACCTGCTTTGTGACATTGGCATAAGAGGCCGCTTCGACCCATTTGGTGAAATAATCAATAGCCACTAGGATAAAACGGTGTCCATTGGACGCGGTCGGCTCGATCTTTCCAATCATATCAATGCCCCACATGGAAAAAGGCCACGGCGACGTCATGACATTCAAAGGACACGGCGGTACATGAATCTTGTCGGCATAAATTTGACATTTGTGACATTTCTTGGCGTACTTGAAGCAATCTGACTCCATAGTTAACCAATAGTATCCTGCCCTCAACAATTTCCGAGACATGGCATGCCCACCTGCATGTGTTCCGAAAGCACCTTCGTGGACCTCTTCCATAAGCAAATTTGCCTCTTTTTCGTCCACGCATCTTAGTAGCACTAAGTCATGGTTTCTCCGATAGAGCGCACCGTCTGGATTCAGATAAAAATTGCTGGACAATCTCCTCAAAGTCTTCTTGTCTTGGGTAGATGCCCCAGGCGGGTACTCTTGTTTTTTAAGAAAATTCTGAATGTCATAAAACCACGGTTTACTATCAGGAGCTTCCTCTACTGCGAACACAAATGCCGGTCTGTCGAGCCGTGAAATGACGATTATCGGAGCATCATTCCAGAAGTTTACTTTGTACATTGAGGACAAAGTAGCCAAGGCATCGGCCATCTGATTCTCGGCTCTTGGCACATAGTGAAGCTCTACTCGATCGAAGAAAGGCAACAACCTTCTTGCGTAGTTCATATACGGGATCAGATTAGGCTGGCGCGTCTCCCATTCTCCCTTGATTTGGTTGACCACTAAGGCTGAATCTCCATAGATATCAAGGTTCTTGATTCTCAAATCGATTGCTTCTTCAATACCCATGATACACGCTTCGTACTCGGCCTCGTTATTGGTGCATGGGAACGTTAACCTTGCGGTGAATGGTATATGGGACCCGTGGGGAGTTGTAATGATTGCCCCAATCCCACTACCGTATGAGTTAACAGCACCGTCAAAGATTAATTTCCACTGGGAACCCAATTCCGGTCCCTCGCCCGGCAACGGCTCGTTGCAATCTTTCATTTTCAAGTACATAATGTCTTCGTCAGGGAAGTCAAACTTCATTGGCTGATAATCATCGACCGGCTGCTCTGCAAGGTATTCTGACAGAACACTACCTTTAATAGCTTTTTGAGATACATATTGAATATCATATTCTGTCAGAATCATCTGCCACCTAGCGATCCTTCCTGATAGTGCCTGTTTTTCGAACACATACTTAATTGGGTCCATCTTTGAAATCAACATGGTTGTGTGGTTTAGCATATACTGCCTTAGGCGCTTAGCGGCCCAAGCAAGTGCGCAACAAGTCTTTTCTAACATTGAATATCTGGATTCACAGTCTGTGAACTTTTTACTCAAGTAGTAAATTGCGTGCTCCTTTCTTCCAGTCTCGTCGTGCTGACCGAGAACACAACCCATGGAATTCTCAAGAACTGTTAAGTACATTATCAACGGTCTTCCAGCCACTGGGGGCATCAGTATTGGAGGTTCTTGTAGGTACTCCTTTATTTTCTCAAACGCCTTTTGGCAATTCTCGTTCCAAACGACCGCCTGATCCTTTCTCAAAAGTTTAAATAACGGCTCGCAAGTGGCGGTGAGGTGAGATATGAACCTTGCAATATAGTTCAATCTACCTAAGAAACCACGAACCTGCTTCTCAGTCTTTGGTGCCGGCATTTCTTGAATTGCTTTGATCTTCGCGGGATCAACCTCAATACCCTTCTCGCTAACGATGAACCCCAACAGCTTTCCTGACCGTACGCCGAAAGTACACTTACTCGGATTCAGCCTCAATTTGAACTTCCTCAATCTCTCAAACAGTTTTAGAAGATTCACCAGATGTCCCTCCTCCGTTTGGGACTTTGCAATCATATCGTCGACATAAACTTCGATCTCATGATGCATCATGTCGTGAAAGAGTGTGACCATTGCTCGTTGATAAGTTGCCCCTGCGTTTTTCAACCCGAAAGGCATCACCTTATAGCAAAAGGTCCCCCAAGGTGTAATGAAAGTTGTTTTCTCCATATCCTCGGGCGCCATCTTGATTTGATTATATCCGGAGAAGCCATCCATGAAAGAAAACACCGAGTATTGCGCGGTGTTATCGACAAGCACGTCAATATGGGGAAGCGGGAAATCATCCTTTGGGCTCGCTCTATTCAAGTCTCTATAGTCAACACACATCCTAACTTTACCGTCCTTTTTAGGCACGGGCACGATGTTAGCGACCCAAGGAGGGTAGTTGGCTACGGCAAGAAATCCAGCATCTAACTGTTTCTGAACTTCTTCCTTGATCTTCACTGCCATGTCTGGCCTGGTTCTTCTCAATTTCTGTTTGACAGGAGGACATTCCTCACGAAGAGGCAGACGATGAACCACGATGTCCGTGTCGAGTCCTGGCATATCCTCATACGACCAGGCGAACACGTCTTTGTACTCCTGGAGTAACTCAATCAATCGTTGCTTGACCTCACCCTGCAACGTAGCCCCTATTCTGACCTCCTTCTTATCCTCTTTGGTTCCCAAGTTGATAACTTCAACTTCCTCCTGATGAGGCAAGATGACCTTCTCCTCTTGTCTGAGTAATCTGGCAAGCTCCTCAGGCAGGTTTTCATCCTCCTCAATCTCTTCTTCAGCTTGAAAGATCGGATTGTCAAAGTCATACCGAGTCATAGACGAGTCTGAGTCGGTGGCATCTGAAATATATAACCTGCGATGATGATGATTTTATGCTTTTAAATGATATGCAAACGACACGAACACAAACCACACTGCCATTTTATTGTTAAAAAAAATGAAAACAAGAAAAACAAGGATCACAAAATTTTGAATGAAAAAGACGACTTTCAATTGATAATAAAAGATTGTTCACATGCATAAAAGATAGGGCCCTACAAATAAAGTCCATTATGCCTTGGGCAGAGCATATGGAAATACATTAATCAAAACAAAACAATTACTCTTCATAGGTCACTGTGACAACTTTCTCCATGCTCCAATTCTTCAATCCTTGGCCGGGGACACATGGCTGGATCCATGTATCCATATCACAGTCGCTATCTCCTTCCCCATCTGATATGGCATTGATACGATCGAAGATGACCCCGCTGCTAGTAAACTGAACAGGACCTTTGTAGCGAGGAGCGCTCTGTGAAGATGAAGCATACGGGCTGTACCCTAGTCCAAACTTATCCTGCTTGTTTGGGACGTTTACCACCTGCCCCCATCCTGGTGCTGATCCAGACTTCACTATGGCTTGAGCATCCTTGTAAGACGTCATAGAAACTTCTGGCGCCTTTTCTTCCACAGGTGCCTTCTCCTTGATTTGAATTGTTTCGAAAGCTTGGCACAAGGTTTCGTGAATTTCACCATCAACCTCCACATATTTGAATGAAGATAGATGACTTACCATGATATCCTCCTCACCGCAGACAGTCACAATGCTACCGTCCACCATGTACTTCAATTTCTGGTGCAAGGTCGATGTCACAGCTCCTGCTGAGTGTATCCATGGTCGCCCCAAAAGACAACTATAAGCCGGGCTGATATCCATTACATAAAACACTGCATCAAAAACCTCCGGACCCACTTGAATTGGCAGAGTCAGTTCCCCGAGTACTGACCTCCTTGTCCCATCAAAAGCTCTAACCACTAAGCTGCTTGGGGTGCACACTATTCCTTGAATATCCAGTTTCATGAGGGCTTTCTTGGGTAACACATTTAATGATGACCCAGTGTCTACCAATACATGAGACAAAACAACTCCTTTACATTCGACGGAAATGTGCAGTGCCGAATTGTGATTCCTCCCCTTTGGCGTTAAATCAAAATCCGTAAATCCCAACCCATTTCCTGCATTAACATGGGCCATTACTCCCTCCAACTGGTTCACAGATATTTCTTGTGGTACATAAGCGTTATCAAGAACCTTGAGTAAAGCACTTCTGTGAGCCTCAGAACATAACAGCAACGATAAGATGGAAATCTTTGAAGGTGTCTGTTGGAGATGATCCACAATCTTATAGTCACTCTTCCTTATCATGCGCATGAACTCCTCGGTGTCCTTCAGCGCAGCCTCCTTTTCTCTAGCATGAGAGCTTTCTTCCACTACAGATTTCCCTTTACCTTTATCAGCCCTTTCTGCGCTTACTTCGGGAGGCGCAAATATTCTCCCACTCCGAGTCATTCCTCCAGCCCCTACCAAATTGTCGACCGAATCAAAGGGCGAATTCTCCAACTCCTGTTTCTGTCCGTTATAATAGCATTCTGCTCCATAGTTCCAAGGAATGGCTTTGGAGTTCTCATAAGGCACAGGTCCCGCCTTGGTGAATATAATGGTAGGTCGCACCGGAGGCGCAGAAATAGTAATTGACTTGAAAGGGATAGAGATGGTGGCCACCTCATCCTCTTCTTCATCGTTTAATTTTTCATCCTTCTCACAGATCTTATCAAATTGTAGAACACCTTCATCCATCATGCGCTGTATGTGATTCTTCAAATTCTTACATCCTTCAGGATGGGCAGCACATTCTTCACAGTCCTTTTCACATCCAGGAAACACCCCACCTCCTAGTAGCTTGCTTTTCACAAAACTCAAAGGAGTCTTTAGCTCTTCGACATCATATACCAAGTTTAAATCTTCTCCTTCAACCACAGCATTCACTCCACCTGCCCCATGTTTCGGCATAGGATTTTGAACGACGTTGGGCGCATCGTGGTTAAAGTTGATAATCTTGTTGTCCACAAGGTCTTGCACCTTGTGCTTAAAAGCTTTGCAATTGTCAATATGGTGACCAGGAGCGCCATAGTGGAAGTCGCACCTAGCGTTGGCGTCATACCCGGGAGGGGGCTGGCCAATTAGAGGTGCCAACGTCCTTTTCTGGACCAACTCTAATTGCAGTAAGTGTTGTAGTAACTGAGAGTAAGGCATTGTTGGGGTGTCAAAGTGCCTATCCACCACCCTTCTTCGGTCTGGGTATTGTCTTGGAGCAAAATTTCGCTGTTGAGGTTGTTGCTGCTGCTGCAGGCGTGGCTGTTGCTGTTGAGGTAATTGTTGCTGAAGTGGTTGTTGTGGAGGTAGTAACGTTGCCGGGATGGCAATACTAGCTACCTGTGATGGTTGATGATAGTAGGGTTGTTGCTGATATTGATTCTGATTCCGATTCCGATTCCTGAAGCTTGACACCGCATTTGCCTCATTTTCTCTTTTCTTAGCTCCAAAGTTCTTTCTTCCACCTCCCAAAGAAGTTCCTTCTCCTGCTTGAATTTTCCCCAATTTTATGCCGTTCTCGACTCTTTCGCCGGTGATGATCAAATCTGAGAAGCTTCCCGACATGTTACTCACCAACTTCTCGTAGTAGATTCCAGGCAATGTTCCCACGAATAGATCAATTAGTTCTCTTTCCACCATGGGAGGTTGAACCCTAGCGGCAAGCTCCCGCCACCTTTGAGCGTATTCTTTAAAACACTCATTACTCCTTTGGGATAAATTCTGCAGCTGCACTCGATTAGGTGCCAAGTCACTGTTGTATTGGTAGTGTTGGACAAAAGCTTCAGCCAAATTTTTCCAGCTTCGGATATTGACAGGTTCCAAACCCATGTACCATTCCAAGGAAGGCCCGGACAGACTGTCTTGGAAAAAATGCATAAGCAATTTCTCATCATCGGAGTATGCAGACATTCTTCGAAAATAGGAGCGGATATGCACCTTTGGACATGTTGTTCCCTTGTACTTATCGAAGTCCGGTACTTTGAACTTTGGAGGAATCTTAAGTCCCGGAATTAATCCCAGATTGGACATGTCGAGCCCCATAGTATTTTGATTCTCCAGAATGCTTTTCATCTTTTCTTCTATTTCATCAAACCTTTTATTGGTGTCGGATCGTAGCCCTCCCCCAAGGTCTCTCATAGAGAAGATGTCATCTTGTTCATCTTGGTCCCACTGAGGATCAACGCTAGTGGGTATGGCGCCCGCCACAACTGGGATAGGAATTCCGGTTTGTTCTCTTCCGCCCGGAAGGTTGACCACAGTTGGGCCACCATTGACTTGTGAGGTCCCGCCATTAAACGGGGGAGGAACAGCAGTAGCTCCTCCATGCAAAACACCGCTCCCATCCACTTGAGCTATTAAAGGTTGAACCAAGGTCCTAAGCTGGTCCTGCCCATTGGCCACCCCTTGCATCAACTCCATGAACTGCGTCATCCTTTCACGAAACTCTGTAAGCTCGGCTTGAACCTGATCCATAATTCTCTGTTGATTTCTTCGCGTGTTGTAAGAGTGTTGTGAAGTCAGCTTGCTCTTCCTCTTTATCTCTTTCTGAAATGGCAAGCGGTGTGAGGTCGAGTTTCAGGGGATGCAGAATGATGCACAAGTCTATGCGAATGTTCAAGAGACTTTCAAAACTTATGATTATAACCGGTATTATAGAATTGCGAATGAGCAAATAATAAAGAAAACACAATTAAACCAAAAGCAAATTCTCATTAATTCGGGGAGATTCAGTACAAACACTTGCTGACTGTGCCAAATAACAATTCTCATTACAAGGAAATCACCAAATGACTAAAAAGTACTAAAAACTAGAATTTCTCTTTTTGGAGACGCTCTTCAAGCTTCTTCGTCTCAAACATGAACCTTCTAACCATTTGGTCGCAGAGCTGGATAAAGTGGTGAACAGAAGGGGGAATATCATTTCCTTCCAAATCTTGAATGGCGCTCTCTAACCTCCATGGGATATCACGGATCATAAGGTTGCAATGCTCCACCAAATTGTTGTACCTAGCACGGCATGTATCTAGAGTCGACTGGTAATAACAAATAGAATCCACGTGGGTGTCCAGCAACTCATTGAGCTGAGCCTCTTTCTCGAGCCACTGCGCACCGTCTCTTTGCAAGGCCTCAAAACGATTCCTCCACAGAAGGGCTGTCTCTTGGGCAGTCTTCAATTCTTGACACTTGTTATTCCACCTGTCAGACGTGACATATGAACCCCTCAAGGCCTCCTCTTTGAGTCTTCGTTCACTTTCCGCCAGGGTCAAGGCACTTCTTAGTTGTTCCTCAAGATTCCCAATATCCGCTTCAAGGTTCTCTCGTACTTCCTTTTTCTCGGCAGAGGCAATCTCAAAGAAGTGCCATGCCCTATCACAAGAAGCTTTGGTGTCCTTTAGGCGCTGTCGAAGAGTTGTTAACGATGCGTCAGCCCCTTCGTAACCCTGCTGGTATCTGACTCTCAGATCTGTTTCTAGTTTTAGCTTCTTGCTACTCTCAGCCGCTAGGTCTTGCTCAAATTCCACCTTTCTTTTATACTGACCTTTCTCTACATTTGCTTGGTGGACTTCGTTTTGAAGGTCCTGATTCTCTTTAGTCAATCTCTCCACCACTAGCTTCAGCTTTTCATACTCTTCGATGGACACATAAGTGGGAGCAGGAGGTGCTTCACGCATAGACGGCTCGGGAGGGAATGGTAGTGACCTTTCAGCCACTCGAGCTAGTAACCACTGGTTGTATGGCTCTTTTGCCACACAATTCTTTGCTTTTAGCTCCCTCCTTCCTTTGGTATGAATCTTATCCCAAGCCTTGGCAATTTTCCTGACGAAGGCAGGGTCTTCTGATGAAGCTAACAGAAAGAAACTTTGGACCTTTTCGGCTTCGGGCTCGTCCTCCATAGCGTAACCCAACTGGCGTAGTGCCATGACTGGGTTGTAGTTAATACAACCGGCCCTACTGATCAAAGGTACATTACCGAACCCTCCACAACTGAAAATGATTTCCACGTCATAATATTCGTGGGAGTACCAAGCAATATCACTAGCTTGTAGGGACATGATACGTTGGGACCATTTTAACTTCTTCTTGTTATCCACGAACGGTCCCTTTTTAGGCAAATGAGAAACATACCATTGGTATAGCAGGTGAGAGCAGCATTGGATCATTCCCCCTTTCTTTTCACTCCTCCAATGAATGGAGTGATAAACATCGGCGAGGAGTGTGGGGATAGGATTATTTTGTATGAAGAGAAGGATAGCAGCAATGTCTACCAAATTGTCCACATTCGGGAAGAGGACAATCCCATAAATTATCAGAGCCACACTAGAACCAAACTTTTCCCAATCTTCATCAGCCTTGTATTGAGCAGCTTTTTCTAGCAGAAATTTCAGAGGGAAGCCTTGGACACCTCCTTTACTGATTAATCCTTCCTTGACTTCTTCTTCGGTCATATGGAGAGCGAGAGCAATTACAGCAGGTTTTGGTTCTTCCTCCAAACCGGTGTATACAAGTTGGTCCTTAATCTTAATGTTCAAGATGTGAGAATACTCCTCTAAGGTAGGAGCCAACTGGTAGTCTTGAAAAGTAAAACATCGGAGAGGTGCATCATAAAACTGAGCCATTGCATACAAGGCCCAAGTATCAACCCTAGAGTAGAGGAGATCAAGCAGTTTTCCATGTTTCCCTTGAATGCTAATCTTGATAGCTTTTGGCACTCCAACCAAAAGATCTTGAATTGATTCCAACTTGGGTTCCCTAAACTTTATGGCATTTGTGCTTCTCTTCCTTTGATCAGCCATTGAATTCACTAATACCTGAGATAATCATAGCTTCTTAAGTCTCTTGATATGCAAAAGATGACATGTAATGCAATGCTGGATGAATGCATATGACAATGGAACAAACAACAAGATCAACGTCATCAATTCAGCAAAACAACAGTACGAGGTATCCTTCCCATCGGGTGAGCAATCTATTGGTTCAAGAGGGTGTTCCACAAGGCTTTTCAAACAAAGTCCCATGCACTAACCCATCAAAATTTTCCCATCATAACGACTACTCGTAAGACGGTACTCTTTTTCAAAAAGGATGAACACAGAGTCATGTTTTAGTAACCCTTGGAATAAGGTTCTACAAAGGTCCTCAGAATCGCAGACTCCCAAGTGGAAAATAAGAATGTCATTACGACTACACATAAGACATCATTATTCCACCAAGGTCTCATCCGAGCGGCGGAATTCGATCCAACTCAACGAGTCCTACGTCTCGCAAATCAGAAAGAACCCACCTCCTATCTTAATGTATACTCGAAAGCTCGGGTAGAAAGCTTTATCTCACAAATCAACCCAAATAAAACCCAACTGGTCAGAAAGGAACACAATCATAAAATGAATAACAAAACAAAATAAAACACCAATGCGATAAACAAAATAGGCGTGGCTTGCTAGGGTGTCCCCAGCAGAGTCGCCAGCTGTCGCTACTCGAAAAATGCATCGCGCAACGACGGGGAGGCGAAAAAGAAAGGACAGAAGAGTCGCCACCGAACTTTATTTATCCCATGAGGGGAAAGGAAAATATCGAGAAAACCTTAAGAAAATGAATGGATAAGATGGTCTCGCGACCAAGAACGGGTTCGGAAGCCGGTTATGCGAGGGGAAGGTATTAGCACCCCTCGCATCCATCGTACTCGATGGGAACCTTTTGTTTGTCGATGTGTGATTATATTTGCTTAAACATTATGCTATAAGAAGTGTGTTTCAAAAGGGTTAAGGGAAAGGTTTAGAAACGGGGAAAAGAGAGATAACGGGGGGAAGAAAGGAGAGAACGGACTCGGTAGGACTTCGCGGTCCTAGGCCTACGTATTCTCAACAGATATGAGAAAGTCAGAGTCGACGTAGTTCGGGGCTACGGATATAGGGGGGATGTGCTCGCCAAGGATTGTGGCCCTTGTGCCTACGTATTCTCATCTGGTATGAGAAATCAGAGCAGCCGTAGTTCGGCCTACGGTGTGTTGATGTTTTTTATGGATGATGCTATCGTGCGCATTCTAGCAGTTAGGTGTTCCACTGCTCGCTCGTTGGAGACTTAGGCGTTACCTGTTTGCGGTAGAACGGTCGTAGCATATCCTTTTTGAAAGATTGATTAGTTTTCGCCCCGCAGGGCTAGAAGTCACATTTGATTGATTGGATTGTTTTTTAGGGGGGAGAGACATGTCCTCGAATAGTAACCCCTACGGGTAGTACCCAATTCATTGTCTCAAAGTTTTTGTTGTAAAAATGTGTGGCGAACATAGCGTCTTCGTATTGAAAGACGAGTATCAAGACCACACACACTACAGTGAGTATCCTGACACTCGGAGAAGAAGAGGTCTACACCCAATCCTCTCTCTTTAATTCAATGCAAAGAGAACTTCGTTCTCTTATTAAAGATGTTTTTGGTCTTGAATGGTAAGTGCTTTGCGACAGAGAACCCTACGGTAAACGTCAGTACTCGGGATAGGAGAAGGCCTACGCCTAACCACTCCACGACCATTCAAGTTTTAATGTGAAAATGATTTGAAAATGCACTCAGTACAGGACCGAGGTTTTAGGTGTGAAAATTGTGGAAGGAAGTTGTGAAAGCGAGATGGTGGATAAAAGCGCGTTTTCGTATCGAAAGACGAGTGTCGAGACCACCCTCGCTACAGTGGGCATCCCATCACTCGGAGAAGAAGAGGTCTACACCCAATCTTCTCTCTTTAATTCGATACAAAGAGAAATTAATTTATTATTGAAAGTATACTCAGTACGAGACCGAGGTTTTATGAGGAGATGTTGGAAGCGTCTTTGTATTGACAGGCGAGCATCGAGACCACCCTCACTACAGTGGGTATCCCTACGCTCGAAGAAGAAGAGGTCTACACCCAATCCTCTTTCTTTAATTCGATACAAAGAGAAATCAAATTATTATGGTTTGAAAAAAAAGGACTCGGTACGAGACCGAGGTTTTTATGAGGAAATGTTGGAAGCGCCTTTGCATTGACAGCCGAGCATCGAGACCACCCTCACTACAGTGGGCATCCCTACGCTCGAAGAAGAAGGGGTCTACACCCAATCCTCTCATCGAATTCAATACAAAGAAATGATTTTAGGGAGATGAGATTTGAAAATGGATGGGAAACATTTTCGTATTGAAAAACGAGTGTCAGAACCACCCTCACTACAGTGGGCATCCCAACACTCGGAGAGGAAGAAAGTCTAAACTTAATCCCCTCCTTTTAATTCAATACAAAGAACTGGTTTTTTTGAGAAATGTTACAAGATACAACGCGAGCAAACCCTAATGGAGGGTCGACTTTCAAGTAAGTCCAAGCTCTTGAAAATCATCAATGATTTGAAATCTTGTTTTATTAAATGAAAATAATTAAAATGAAGAGTAATTTACAAGAAGAATGAATTAAACATGATCAAGTATGCCAAAGTTATGATATTCTAAAATGTTAAGTTAAAACAAGGTAAAATAAATATTTAAAACGCAAGGGGTGGGGTTTGAACCCACCCCCTTCAGATTCTCAAGCCAATCACGCCACCACTAAGCCACTCAGCGCGCATGTTATAAGTGATGGGAAGAAGAAATATAAAAGAGATGAGAGTGAAATACAAGAAAATAAAAATAATAAAAAAAGGATGGTTTTAGTCCCACGCAGGACTCGAACCAGGGCACAGGGGGGCCATCACACGCCTGTCTTACCACTGGGGACGGTGGTATTGCTGGTGATTACAAAGGAAACAAGATATATACATAGCAAATCTATGAATATTACTGGGTAAAAAAAAGAACAACACAAATGCAAGTGCAAAACTGATGAAGATGTATCAAGACCTTACAAGAATGAACATTCTTGGTGTCTATTCCAGCTGTTTTTAAATGAGGAGAAACAACTATTCTATCCAAACTTTCAAACAATGTTTGTAACTTAATATGTGATTGGATTTGCAAAATACAATGATGAAGTGCAAAATGGATATCAAATGCTTGAACTGATATAAATATGAACAAATGCGAGTCCATACGCACTTGGGAATGAACACTTATGGATTAAATTCAAGAAAGCGAGTAGTTTCAATGAAACAAAGGTAATTGTCACATTTGCGTATTATGGAAACAACACACAATGAACTTGCATACAAGCCAAAATCAAAATTCATGACAGCATTATATATCACATATCTTGTAGATACAAATCTGGCTTCAAACATGTATAACAACCCAACACTGCATCCTGACAAAATCTTAACAGTAACATGAACAGAATCTTCAAAGGAAAAACAAACAAGGCAGCAGGTAAAGCATATGTCCAGCATGATTCACACAAATACTGTGGTATTCCTACAACTATCAACAACATATTCAAATGGCTCTTCCTAGGCCAAACAGAATTCAAGCAGATAAATCCAAGTGACAGCAGCAACAGTATTTACTTAGGTCAAAATCAACAAAAAAAAAAAAAACTTACTGATTTTTCTTTCAAAAAGGCCTCATTCAAAACCACAATGCAGAATAACAATTAGCAATAAATGATATCAATCTCAGGCCTCAAACAAACAGCAACACAAACTGAGCAAAGGAAAAACAAAACTCAACACAATGCAACATCAGTGCATACTATCATCTAGCTGTAATTACATCTGTTGGAATACCAAACTCATGCTCAACCAAACTCCAACAACAACAGGGTAATGAACCTTAGACAAATACACCAAAAGCCAACTAAAGCTTTAACTTAAACATCAGTTTTTTATTGCAAATGAAAAATCTAACATGCTGTTACCACATTATCCTACAAAACCACATCAGCTATACCAACAAGTTCAGGTTTTAAGAAGAACAACAAGACAAACATCACCTTCAAGCCAAACATCCCAACTGTTAACTTAGATTCTATACATAACCACCACAAAGTAATGAATGTAAGGGGTGATCTTCATAAGCCAATGAAAAATGAGCAGAAGTGTTAATAACAGCAACAGCTTAAAACAAGAGTTTAAGATGCAATTAACTCTGACAGTGTAGCAATGTGCTTTGGTGAATACATGTGAAGTACTAACTATGTGTGTTAAGTCAACTGGGCAAAATTCAAGAAATCCTGCTGCAGCAAAAATAATTTACATCTTAAACAGCAACAGAACAATTAAATAATCATGGCAACAGAATTTTCCAAACCTCAGTTCATTCAAAACTACAGTTAGACACAATATAAATCAAATGTGGGAGGGAAACAAGCTGTCAAGACAATGCTAGCAACAGGATATGCTTTTCATACAACTATAAAGGCAAAGCAGGATCTAATGGGATTGAAATTCATAGGATACCACAAATCATGGGCAACATGTGATGATCAGACTTACTCTAAACAAAACACAACAAAATAAACTCCAAGCAAAATCACAATTAAAAGCAAACAAGCAGATTGCTTTTGGACAACATCCTATTGACAAAAGGGGAAAACAAGATGCCTTGAAAATTAAAGGAAGATCAAAGCCTCCACATAAGCCAATACTAATGAAACAAAGCAGCAAAAAGCATCAATCACAGCCAGCACCACATATATAGCAAAAGACAGCACATTTCATAAGACACAACACCATGAACACCTATTTAACAGGACTGGATCCTAGTAGTTTATGAACTTTAAACAAAGCACATAGTATGCCAATCTCAGATTTACATGACTCAACATAACCAAAACAATATCAGCAGTTGAAATAGTCCTTCTAAATCTTAAATGAAGTGGAAGCATATGAGAATAACAACCTTAGGTAGCTAATAGTCAAGATCAAAACTTGAACAGTCATACACATAGATCCACAAGAGCAAAAAAGTTCTAACAGCAGGCCATCATGTTGTACAATGTAACATATTCATCACAGAGTTGGACACAAACATAACTCACTAGTGGTTCAAATCTAAGTGAGCAAACCATAAATGGGTCAAAACTTCCACAACATGTTAACAAATAGGTTCTCATTATACATTGAAACCAAGCATACACCAACAATTAAAGTTTCTTAAATCCTAAGTGAAGTTCCTTTTAAGAACACATGAGATTATTCAAAAAAAAACTTTAAGTAGCAACAGCATATGAAAGCAACACAAAAAGATGATAGCATATCCTATGCTAGCACAAGATACAACATCATGATTAACACCAAGCAGATTAGACCTCTATTAAAAAGAAAACTCAAAACTGGACATACAATCATGTTATCATCAGCTTCTCATTACACTTCAAGACCAAACACACACACCCACAGTTACAGTTCTTTTTTGACAGTTAAGATTAAAACTTGAAAAGAGTTACACAAACAGATTACCAACAGCATAAAGGTCTTGCAGCAGATAAACAACATGACATTCAAAAAAAACAAAGAATCAATACATACTCAAACAGCAAATGTTCAGATCCAAGCAAGCGAAAACAATAACAAACTAAGGTTTCCACAACAGCAAACACAATAGCAAAAAGAAATCAACAAGCCAGTTTAAACCAAAATGAGGAACAGATCTAGGGAACTCAAGCTAATCAATGTTATAACCAGCTTTATTTTTATCAACACAGCTTAAACAATATAAGACATACACATTTCTTCAAACTATTGAACAAAGCATATCCAGAATAAACTTAACATTTTTTACAAAGGTTTGTAAACAAGTTTGGTAACAATGAACCCTAATCCAAACATATGCGTGTGATGAAAAAGAAAGCTGGTACCCATACCTAGAACAAAAAAATTGGATTGACTCTGAGAAATCCCACCCTTGAGCAGCTCCAAACTTCAAATCTCAGAACTATTTTTCCTTTCTCTCAAAAGACAAAATCTTCTGGCTGCCGTCCTCTAGGGTTTTTTAGCTCCCAACTTATCCCTTATATATCCTCTGACTTGAGATTTTGAATTCTTCCCTCTTACTGAGCGCTTTCTCTCGCGTGGTTTCTTTTGTGTGGTAGTGGCTTAGGCTAGGGTTTGGTAGTGGGCTGTAGAGGCTGCTGTGCTTGCCCAAATTGGTGAAAGGAATCAGGGAAGCACAAGGATAGGTACACTTGCGGTTGGCCTTGAATTGGCAAAGCATAGTACGTTTTTTTTTGCACATGGTTCACCATCTCCCTCTCTTTGCAATTTCATTCGCTACTCAACCAACACAACTCTATCATGAAAACCAATAACACCAGACTAATCTTCGTGAAAAATTGAGTGAGAACGAATCTTGTTTCATTCAAAATGATGGTGTTTTGCCTAATCTCTGAATCTTCACGCACAACTTATTTTGTTCTTCATTTTCTGGCTAGTCACTAACAAGGCAAGGCATGTGATCAAGCTGGGGTGGGATAATAATTGGATGTATCACCACCCCAGTGGTTAAGTTAAGCGCCTATCTATCACATAGTCACCGGTTCGAATCCTTGGTGGGACAAAAATCCACCAATTTTGTTTTTGCGCGCCTTTATGTTCTTTTTTTTTTGTAATATGTATAGCTCCCATCTCCATGGTACTCACAAGCTGTGCGCTTGGCCAAGTGGTAAGAGGGTCCTGGTGGAACAAAAGGTGGTGGGTTCAAACCCCACCTTGTGCACTTGTTTTATTTTTAGTTATTTTCCTAAGAAAAATGACCTTCTCCCTTTCCACATTATTATTTTTTTAATACACTTTCTTTCTCTTCTTTTTTGTATAAAATGCAAATGATTATGCCATGTAATATATTTTTATGCCTTATGCTGATGCAGATGGAATAAAACATATGCCAGAGTGGTTGGTCAAATTTGGGGTACAACAAATAGCTCAGCAACAGCCGTGACAAGTAAGGTCCAAAATCATGATAACTCAGTGCACACGATTCCAAATGAGAAGTCCGCGCCGGTGAATCTCCGTATCCTTTTTGGTTCGATGGCATTTGGCGCAGGCTTGATTGACAGTTTTCTTCACTGTATTTTTTATTGTTTTTAAGATGTCTTGTGGATAGCTTTTTATTCTAAATTTTTCCGCATATACGACGTGACGTCGTCAATACTCGGGCTTTTCTATTAAATTTAATCATATTCGTATCTTGGATTTTCTTGCTTGTTTTTAATTTCGGTTAGATTATGGCGTGTTGTTGTTTGAGGTTCATAGGATTCCAACAATGGTCGAGTTCTGTTATGAGTACTTGCAGATGAATTGCAGTTGTATGACTGTTTTCTTTTTAATCTTAGTTGATTTCATAAGCTTGCACCCTTGGGTGACTCATTTTCATGAACTACCGTCGCATTAGCGGTCTTAATTTCATTGGTTATTATAGTGCATAGATTATGGTCCAAATTATGCTAGCACAATGGCTGGAGTGAGCAGGCAATTGCGATCAAGGTCAGTATGGGCGCCGAGAATTCTGTGATTCACTTGAGACTAGTGGTTAAATTCTGGTAAAAAAAAAATTAATCAATTTATTTTTCTATAGAACTTATTATTTCCACAAGAAAAATGCTGAATTATTTCAAGGGAATTTGCTTTTATTTAAAAAAAATTGGGTTTCTAATCTTACTTAAACCTATTTTCAAATTTATTTATTAACTACTTTTCTTAATCTTAATTTCAATTTACTCTCAACACACAAATCTTTCTCTTAATCCATAACGAAAATTAAACTCTTAAGGTCTAGCACCTCTTGAGTTTTTGAATAATTATTATTGGGGCGTACGCCTTGGATAATATTGTTCGTTTTTCGTTACGCTCTTAATTATTTGAACAAAAATATATCATAGGAGTCTAGCACTCTTTGTGATATTTTCTTTGTTTATTCAAACAATATTTCTTAAATTAAATCAAAACTATCCTCAAAACTAATATTTTTGCTAATCTTTATCCAACTTATTTTTTATCAAATCATGAAAAATAAATCTTTGAAGTCTAGCATTTCTTGGATTTTTGGATGATCATTAGCGAGGTGTACACCTTAAATAATGTATTATTCAACTTTTCATTTTTGAATACACTATTTTGAACAAAGGAATATTGTAGGAATCAAGCATTCTGTGTGACATTTCTATTGTTCATCCAAACATTCTCCAAATGAAAAAAGGTGTCGTCGAGATCTAGTATTTCGATAATACCCCAATTAATTGGTTGTGAGGCCTACGTCTCATTTATCAAATAATTGTCATTTCTCTCATTTTTCAAATCCAATCTCACGTCCTCACATCTCGTACCTTAAACTATTTTCATACCTCATTTCACTTCAAATCTTTTTTCAAACATTTTCTCGATCAAACTTCGAAAGAAGGAGGTTCTTGGAGTCTAGCATTCCTTGAATTTTCGAGTGAATAGCTCTCGAAGCACGCCCTTTGGGTTGTTATTCACTCAACCTTTCGACTTTTTTAAACTCAAACATCTTCCAACGTTCTCCTAAGTCGAGTGCTCGTACGCATTCGCAACCCACAGTTCGCACACATTCACAACCTCTCGTGGTTTCGATATTGGAGGCACCCTTAGGGACCAATATCGTTTCTCATAATCTAACCCTTGACACGTCGTCAAGTCGGCTCCATCTTTCAATCAAATCCTCGACACGTCGTCGAGCTATTTCAAACTAACTTCCTTTGGCCTCGCATGCCATTTCTTTTGATTCGATCCTTTCACAAACGTTTTTTAAACTTACGAAAGAGGGATATTCTTAGAATCTAGCATTCTTTGAATATTCGAATGAGTAACTCTTGGGCTCGCCCCCGAGTTGTTATTAGTTCATTCTTTCGATTTCAAAACATCCCACTCTTATCTTCAACTTATTCAACCCAATTTCCGAAAGAACTGAGTTCTTGGGATCTCGCATTCCTTGAATTCTTGAGTGACAAGCTCTTGAGGCACGCCCTTAGGTTGTTTGTCAGTCACTCTTTCGTCTCTCAACTCAACTTTACCCCTTGTCAAACCTCATGTTTTCGTGGTTGTTACCACGAACTACGGCCGCTCTGATTCTTTATTCATTCTTGAATATAAGATACGTAGGCACAAGATTGCGATGATCTTGGCGAGCACACTTCTATCCATCTTCCGTTTTCCCCCATCCTTTCCCGTAGTCGAACTACGGACGCTCTGATTCCTCATTCTCGTCCGAATGAGCATACGTAGGCACAAGGGCCCCAATCCTTGGCGAGCACCCTATCTTCTAACCAGCCATCTCTCCTTTACGTCTTTAACCTTTTACCCTACCAATTCTACCTTTAACAACGAGAAGAAAGCAAGTAAACCTAGACAACACTCCCCACAATTACCTTAAGAGGTTCCCGTCGAGTACGACGGACGTGAGGGGTGCTAATACCTTCCCTTCACGTAACCGACTCCCGAACCCGGAACTTGGTTGCGACAGCCCTGTTCCTATCCTTTCGTTTTTAAGAGGTTTTCTCGATATTTTCCTCTCCCGTTTATTCGGGAAAAATAAAGTTCGGTGGCGACTCTGTCGAACCGCATTTCCGCGCCTTTCGCGCGAGGGTCGTTTCTCCGAAATGTCTCCGTGATTTTTCGAGGTGCGACAAATACGACCCACGACAAACCACCTACACACAAGAAGCTTCAGTGGCTAACCCATCCGGAAATTATCAGCCATGTTACTCACAACCCCCTACCCAACAGAACTACCAACCCACTAACACACAAATCCACCATCCAAACATGTCAAACACCTAACCACAATACCAAGAGTATCCCACATACCATCTCCAACAAAATGACTATTATCAATAAACCTAATATGGCTATTCCCCCAATACAACATCAAGATATAGCCAAAATGAGGGTGCATCATACCATAGCCATAACGCCCAAACATCTTTCCATAGCCAAAATGCTCAGACATCATACCCTAGCCTACATACACAAACATCCCAACAACCTTATGACTTTCAAACACTACTACTATTTCAACCTTTCACCAACAAATCCTTCACACCAATGTCCCCTTTCAATCGTCCAGGCCACACACTAATGATCCTTTCATCACATCCGAACTACTCTGACATGGATTGCACGCTCAGTTTCAACACATAAGACCTCATGGAAATGTAAGAAATTCTTAGGGAATCAGTTGTGAATGTTCCTGAGACTTCAACTCCTCAAACACCTGGAGTGAATCAACAATGAGGGGAACGAGCTTAACAAGGGAAACGAGTGCAACGAGTGAGGGTGCATAGGGAATGTGGAACCGGTGGCCGATATCACCAACCTGGTCGCCAACATTAATTTATGTGATATTATTTTTAATTAATGATTAATATTATTTATTTTTGTTAAAAAAAAATTTACACAATGCACCCTGTCTCCATATTAATTGGCGTCTCCCTTTTGATATTAACAACTAGTAGCCAATTGAATTGGCAGCACGATATGGTGTCTCTAATCCAATTGGCGACACCACTAAAGCGCATAACATTGTCGCCAATTGACATGGCACTACCACTCTATCACACCTCCAAAGTGGGTTACTTTGAGAAATAATTTGAAAAATGGGGTATTTTGGAATTTTTTTTGAAAAAGTGGGTTATTCTGGTAAAAATTTCGCTTTTATAGTTATGTCTATTAAATTTTTTTGAGAATTTTTTAAATTTATACAAATTATGTATAATTATTATATACTCCCTCCGTCCACTCCGTCTCACAATGAGTGGTTCATTTAGAATAATAAAATATCTTAAAATGAATGATCCATTTTAATTTACAACGCAAATTATTTTCTTTTTTCCAATTGTATCCTTTAATTATTATTATCACTTTCATCATTCTCAATACATGATAAAAAATACTTTAGTAAAAATTTCGTTCTCTTTTTTTAATTATTATACTTTTCTTAATATATGCAAAATGATTAACTGAGCCACTCATTATGGAACGGAAGAAGTATAGTTAATGATTTTACATAGTAGTATAAGATATTTTGCAATTTTTTTTATTTGGTTGTATCGGTTTTTTTTGTTGTTGTAAAAATATCAAATATTTTACAATTTTATGATGAAAACCCAAATATTTGTAAAAATTTTGGTAAAAAAATCATGAAAACTGCAAAATTGTGGATGAAATGCCTACTTTTTTAAAAATCCAATGCATATATACTTTTTTTTAAAGAAAAATCCATTAATTTATAATACGTACTAGATTTTTTTAAAATTCGGTAAATATCAAATTTTTTGGAAACTTTAAAAAATTCGATAAGCAATGGTGAGTTTTAAAAAAAACCATGAGTTTTTGACATTTTTAACAAACTATACCTGATAAAATACATACATATAATGCAGAAAGTGTCATAACATAAATACAAAACAAATTATGTTGACTTCGTAACTGTCGCTACTGCGAAAATCGGCGCCGGCTGACAGAAGAGTCGCCACCGTGCGTTATTTATCCCAACAGAGGGAAGGGAAACGCTCAAAGTAAACCTCGCAACAAACGGGAAAGGTATGGTCATCGCAACTAAAACCTGGATTCGGGAGTCAGTTACGCAAGGGGAAGGTATTAGCACCCCTCACGTCTGTCGTACTCGACGGGATCCACGCTTGGTGTATATCCAAGAGTGCAGAATACTCCTCCAGGGTTGGAGCCAAAACAAAATCAAGAAATACGAAACACCTGAGCTCCGCATCATAAAACTACAACAGGGTGTAAATGCCGCTGATCTCATAAGCCGAGGGCTGGTAAACATAAGTCAGGATCCTCCCATATGTCTTCCTGAAATCTCCCATCACCTTCTTCTTAGCAATAGTAATTAACTCTGACAACAGACTGATATCTGGAGACGGGAATCTGTAGGGTAACACTCTCTTCATGGCTTCCATGTCTTGCTAGGAAACAAACACCGGAACTGGGAGGGAAAATATGTACCTGCAATACACACACGTTATTTGGATGCAAATGGTAATGCAATAATGCAATATGATAAATGATGCAATCAGTGAACACAGAGGCTATGTTGTAGCCTGAAGAGGAACATCTCTGTGATATCAAGAACATAAAACCACCACAGTCACCAAAACTTCATGACACTGAATATCATCTGACACCCAAAATACCAATATCCTGGTAAGAAATCCATCTGAACCTCTGTAACTAACGAGAAAACCATCTGATAATAGTATCAACCTCAAACAAGAAACCCATCTGATCCAAACAACACACCTGGAGATGAATCAAGAACACCGTCTGATAAATACTGAATCATGGTTTCTGAAGGCCAGTTTTCCTGCAATAACCCAATCCCCCTCACAGGTATGGACCTAATCCACGGACAAGGGTACGACATCCTATGCGGTCATCAGCGTCACAGACTTTCATGAGTGACGATACGATTCCCAGAAGGAGTGGCATCATCAAGTCATGAAGAGGCCTCACTTAGCTGACTTCCAAATGATCGGTCCCCAGAGTCGACAATCCTCACGTCTGGACTCCCTTCAGATCCTTAGGACCGGAAAGGAGCACCTCTGCGAGAACCTCGTCTGAGCGCAGATTTCGTAGGGAACTGTGCCTGCTCAGCAGACAGGTCCGTCTACTACTCTCCGCAACTATGTCTAGGTGCATACTCAAGCCCAGGTCCGGCTTCTCACTCATAGTAATCTCCCTCTCCCACAGCAATAATCATAATAATATAGTGCTGAAAGTAAATGCGGAAAGGTAAAGGTGCGGGAAAGTAAAGTGCGGAAAGATAAAACACATATGCACAACACCCAACAGATAAACACCCAAGCGCTAGGATTGACTCGCGTAGGGGATGGGAAACGGTCCCAGCATAAGGGATGGGAAAAGTCCATAGATGCTATAAGTCCCAGCAGAGTCGCCAGCTGTCGCTACTGCGAAAATCGGCGCCGGCTGACAGAAGAGTCGCCACCGTGCGTTATTTATCCCAACGGAGGGAAGGGAAACGCTCGAAGTAAACCTCGCAACAAACGGGAAAGGTATGGTCATTGCAACCAAAACCTGGATTCGAGAGTCGGTTACGCAAGGGGAAGGTATTAGCACCCCTCACGTCTGTCGTACTCGACGGGATCCACGCTTGGTGTTTATAAGGAAAAGGGTGTGTTTATCTATCTACGCTAATGGTCAGTCTGAAAAGAAAAGAAAAGGACAGGACTCGACAGAACATACGCTGTTCTGGGCCTACGTACTCCCTCGTGCAATGGGAAAGTCAGAGTCAACGTAGTTCGACTACCTACGTCTAGACGGGGGGAGGTTGCTCACCAGGACATCGCATCCTGTGCCTACGTACTTCCACACGGCATGGAAGATCAGAGCAAACGTAGTTCGACTAACTACGGCTAATCTGGGTGTTCTCACACAGCAGTGAGAAATTAATCTGGTTTTAAGGGTTCGGGACCCTATGGGAGAAACTACGGTCTGGTCTCAAATGCCCTCGGGTAAGAGAAAAGGGTAACAATCAGTCGTCAGCGGAAAAGTCTCGATCGCACAGCAGCGAGAGAACAAAAGGTTAGTTGTTAGTGTGCTCGCTAGGATATCGCATCCTATGCCTACATATTCTCGTCTGGCACGAGAAATCAGAGCAGCTGTAGTTCGGCTAACTACGACACAAGCTATTCAAGTGTTTTCTGTTGTTTTGAGAAAGGAAAGAGACATCCTAAAACTATGGTTGAAAAGGGGAATCTACCTAATGTTATCATGCCTGGTTGACCCACCTAATGTCTATCATAACTCCCCACAGCAGGGAAGTTAGAGCTCCTAAGGGATCATGGCAACATGACTAAACAGCAAACAGGAATCAACTGCTAAGTAAAAAAATACTGGAAATATGCATGAATGCAACAACCAAACAATCAAGGCACAAAGGCCGCAAACCACAGAGGTAAGGGAGCTCAGCTCTACAAAATACCAGCAAGCAAGGCCACTCAATAACAAACAAGCAGAAGGAGGACCACCTCAACTTCTCATGCACACAAAGCCTACTTCTAAGATGCACCTATCTCAAAAATATCTAGATGAACCCCTAAGTCTAATGCAGCACAGCACCACACAAGTCAAACAACACAAAGAGAAGGTGAACCAGCCTGACAAACCCCTATCCAAAAGCATGAAACTACCCCTGAGCAAGACCCTAAACAACCCTGAAACAAACCCCTGATCTACCCCTGAACAAAGCCCTATGCAAAACCCTAATCAAAAGAAATCAATCCCAGTCTTCAAGCTTCAAAACAAGCTTACCAAAGAAAGGGAGCTAAGCAGACAAACCCATAGTGCCTTCCTCAGGAAAGTACTAGGAGGTTACCACTCAGGAATCATATCCTATGCGGCTCAACAACTGTGAACGGTTTACATTCCTCCTCAGGAGAAACTAAACTCACATGAAGGCTCCGACATCATTGGATACTTGAGAAATCCTACCTGAACTAAGGGAGCTAAGTGAACAGACCCATAGTGCCTTCCTTAGGAAAGTACCAGGGGGCTTCCACTTAGGAATCATATCCCATGCGGCTCAACAACTGTGATCGGTTTATATTCCTCCTCAGGAGAAACTAAACTCACATGAAGGCTCCAACATCATTGGATACTTGAGAAATCCTACATGAACTAAGGGAACTAAGTGAACAGGCCCATAGTGCCTTCCTCGGGAAAGTACTAGGGGGCTTCCACTTAGGAATCATATCCCATGCGGCTCAACAACTGTGATCGGTTTATATTCCTCCTCAGGAGAAACTAAACTCACATGAAGGCTCCAACATCATTGGATACTTGAGAAAGAGGTGAGAAGAAAGAATGAAAGACATCCATGGTGCCTTCCCCAGGAAAGTACCATAAATTTCCCTCAAACTTCAGGATCTCAAACCTCCAAACAGAGAGCAAGCTCCTAGACTAAGACCTCAATCCATGCATCCTTGCAAGCTCCATCAAGACTTTATCCAGCGTCCACCTTCAAGAAGAAACCACAGGCCCCCCAACCCAAAAGAAACAAACTCTGAAGTTCAACCACAGTTGAACTTCAAAGTCAGAAGCCCTCAAGACTTCTCCTATTCTCAGGCTCAAACAAAAAATAACAGAACACCCTATAAAAATCTATCAAAAATCTAGGGGAAACCTACATGCCTCTATGATCCCAAGATCAAATCTCAAAGCCTAAGTCAACTTCTAAGGCTACTAAACAATCCCTAACATATGAATGGTCAAGGGTTAACCAGCAAGTTATGAGGTCTCTATTCTCTAACCCTAAAACAATATCAATCAATCTCTAAAAAATCCACAAAAATCCTATGGGGTGTATGCATCAGTCTAGTATAACATACTAAAAAACTAGAGCAAAATTCAATACCAAATGGGAGAAATAAAATCAGCAAGGCAGACACGTCACAAACCAATCATTCAGTATCAATTAAAATACAAAAATGCAAATAAAAATGAAAATGCATGATCAAATTAATATTTTTGAATTATAAAATTTTACATTGAAATATGAATCTACAGAAAAAAGAAGGGAATCAATTGATCAATCCTACTATTTTTTATAAATTTTCTCCTAACATGATACAAACAAAGAAATAACAAAGAAAAATAAAAAAGGAAATAAAACAGGGGGGGTAAAAATAGCAAGCGCTCTAGTTGTTAGCCAATTGGGCCCAGACTGAGGGGGGTGCGCTTAGCACTCAGGGCCAAGGCCCAATCCAAAATCTCATTCAGCAAAGCTGCCCAGGGGGGCACGAGTAATTGAGGGGGTAACACTTCAGTAATTCAGACTTGGGCCTTGACCCAATCCAACCCTAACCCAAACGAATGACAAACAAAACCATACTTCCCCTCTAACCTCTCGTTCACTGTTCATCCAAACCCTAGCTGCGTCCATCCTCCCCCCTCTGAGCCTCTCAACAATCCTTAAACAAACCCTCTCAGATCTGAAATTGAACCCTAAACTACATCTAACCGAACCTCAATTCAACCCTATATTCAACTTAAATTCCAGTTCAAGCCAAGACTGAACCCATACACTGCAACAATCAAAACGAAATGCAAACAAGAATCGAAGAACAACGCACCTAGAAGTGGAATACGAGCAAATCTTGAAGTTTCTGGAACTTCTAACGAGAGGATCTTGAGTTGTATTGAAGAGAACTCAAAATCTGGAGTGTTGCTGATGAACGCCTTTGAGGGATTCTGACACCGGATGAATCTCCTTGAAGATTTAGTGAACTCTGAAGATCCTTGAAGGTGTTGATGGCGACGAACGGAGTCGTGACGATCTTGAAGGACCAGTTGGTTTGCGATGAAGGCGTTTCTTCGTGTTTCTGGAAATTTTCTGGCGAATCTGAAGCTTGGTGAAGAACCTTGTTGAGCCTTATGAAGATCTTGTAGAGGCTTCGTGAAGATTCTGGGAAGTTCTTGGATGAAGGGATCTGCAAAACATGAAGAACACAACGAACACTGATGGAGGCTTTCTGGGGAGTTTACTTGAAGATTAGGGAGATCGTTCTTGAATCTGGTGAATTTCTGGAGGAAGAACGATTTAAGATTCCGACGGCCAGATGCAGTTTCCGGTGAGGAGGTTTGATGAAGGTGGAAGATGAAGATTCAAGGTGTTTGGACGAATTTCTGATGAAACCTGCAAATTTGCAGTTTCCGGCGTCTTTAACGGTCTCCGGTGGCCGTTGCGGTGGAGGGAGACGTCCGGGCCGGCGGCTGCATGGCCGGCGATAGGGTGCTCCGGTGAGAAGTTGGTGAAGACAAGTGGCACGCTTGCATGCAGATGGAAGGCGTGAAGAGGACACGTGGTGGGGGTGCTGGCAGAGGGAGAGAGTCTTGGAGAAACGCGTGGCAGGTTTTTGAGTGCTGGTGGAAATGAGGTGGGGTCCTTCGGATAGCACGCGTGGCCTGGCTTTTATGCTGACAAGTGGCATGCAATTTTTCTGGACTGATAGATGGACAAAAACTGGACTGATGGATTTGGGCCTCCCAAAAAACTCTCTTCTGGGCCCAACTGAGAATGATAACCAAAACCTGAAAAAAAACTGAAATTAAAAAAAGAGATTAAACCTAATTAAACTAATTAAAACCCTAAACCTAATTAACTAATTAATACTCCACTAATTAATTCTGAAACTACAATTAAATCTAAATGACAATTAAACTAATCTAATCCTAATTAAATCTAACAAACTCTAATTAAAACCTAACTAATGTTAAACTCTAATTAAACCAATTAAGTCCTAATTAACTCTAAAAGATGATTAAAATCTAATTAAACCTATATTAAACTAAAATCAATATCTATTAAAATTCTATTTGATCTCTAATAAAACCTATACTTTTTAACTATAATATCTATTAAAATTCTATTTAAAACTAATAAAAGAAAAATCTATTAAAAGATTAAATCTATATTAAAATAAACTCTATTTATTTCTATTATCCAAAAACTATTATATTCTAAAAGAAAATCATTATAAAATCTATTTAAAACAATTTAAATTCTAAAAAAGACTTAAAGCTATTAAAACAATATTAGAAAAATCTAATTAAATCCTAAAAAAACCTATTTAAAATCTACAAAAGGCTATTAAATTCTAAAAATGCAGACAAATGCAAATAACCAATATAAAAGAGAGCATGAGACCAGATCGAAGCAAAACAGTACCCAGACACCCAAAATCTCAAAAATTACTGCATAAACTGAAAACACCCAGGAAGCGCGCGGCTTCTCAAAATAACCTCCGATTATCCAAACCGGTCTGGAACACCCAAAAAGCGAAAACAGGGTTGTGCTCCCGATAAAATCACCATGATTGCATAAATGCGCTATATGCAATATGCAAATGCGGATGCGAAATGCGTCGAAGCATAAACCGAAAGCGGCACCGGTTGGTCAAATTTTAGGGTGCAACAGCTGCCCCTATTCAAGCGACTTGGACCTGAAGGGTTGAAGAGCGCGCAACCTTCAAACATTCAGAGGTACGAGACGGTTGAATACCAATAAATCCGAAAATTTGCCAACCGCAAAATGATAAATTGCGAAACTACTTGGGGAATATAATCCAGAACCGAATCCAGTCGTCACGGCAACTAGCTGATCAATCATCTGGTAAAGAACTCCTGATTTCAACACCCGTTACTCGCGTGATACCACTGATAACAAACCCAAGGGTTGCAACAACACCTGATCCTTTCACATTGCCTACTGATAGACAGGAAGAGAAATATACTCACATCGTTTAAAGATAGACGGAAAGACACCCATCCCGAAGGAAACATTCAATACTCACATCGTCTAAAGATAGACGGGAAGACACCCAAATCGAAGGAAGAATCAATACTCACATCATCTAAAGATAGACGGAAAGATACCCGAATCGAAAGAGAAATTCAATACTCACATCGTCTAAGGATAGACGGAAAGACACCCATAATCCCGAAGGGAAAAATTCAATACTCACATCGTCTAAAGATAGACGGAAAGACACCCAAAATCTGTACTCACATCGTCTAAAGATAGACGGGAAGACACCCTTAATCCATACTCACATCGTCTAAAGATAGACGGGAAGACACCCTGAATTCCGAAGAAAAAATTCAATACTCACATCGTCTAAGGATAGACGGGAAGACACCCAAAATCCATACTCACATCGTCTAAAGATAGACGGGAAGACACCCAAAATCCATACTCACATCGTCTAAAGATAGATGGGAAGACACCCAAAATCCATACTCACATCATCTAAAGATAGACGGGAAGACACCCAAAATCCCGAAGGAAAAATTTCAATACTCACATCGTCTAAAGATAGACGGGAAGCTCGCTGGGGAAAACACGCCATCCGTATGATCTGACGATAAGAAACCCGCTGAAAAATCACCTGCAACTTCACATCGTCTACTGATAGACGGAAAGAACAGCCACTTAGAGAAACCCCACCTTGAAACCCCGCTGAAGAAGATCACCCGAAACTTCACATCGTCTACTGATAGACGGGAAGAAAGCCACATTCGAACTCAAGACGTCTAACGATAGACGGAGAAATCCACTTATTGGAGGAACACATCGTCAATATGAATTGACGGGAAGAAAAGTCTGCCGATACCAGATGACTGATTGATCAAAGCATAGCTGTTGTACGATCTGAAATACGAATAAACCACTGAACTGTCTGAACACTGCTGCTGGATGAATGCCCCTGAACTGATCACAGAGTAGTTCACGCGCCATATGAGGCTGATAGAAAACCTGGCTTATGCTTCGTATGCATATGCATATGTTTGAATCTTCCTATGGCGTAATGCTCCATTCAGGATGGAAATGCTACGCATTTTGAAAATGAAATGCAAGTATGATGCAGATATGATGATGCATGCAATATGCTAATGCAGGCTCGGGCTGCTGGAGAAAGTCGGGTACAGAAAACCACTTCAGCAAAATAAATGCTGAAGACGAAGCCAACTCTGCTGGGGATAAACCGGATATCACAGAATTATTCCAGCAAAATAAATGCTGGAAGAGTGAAATCAACTCCGCTGGGGAAATTGGGAACTTAACCAAGCACCTCGACGAAGTAACACCCTGCTGAGGAATATAATTCTGCTGGGGAATAGCAGACCGGCCAAGTATGATTGGACTTCTCTGGGGATAGCTCACCCGTGCCAATGAAAAACTGGACTTTGCTGGAGAAAATAGACGGAGTCTTCCTGCGTACTGACGAAGACTAGATTTGGAAACTGATGCGCCAACACGGATGGGCCTCACAGTGACCGCCAACATGGGCTTGGACTTTTAAGCTATCTGCGATGGGTCAGGTACAACTGACGCTGGAAAACATTCTGTCTGAATACACAGCTTTCTGGTTGAAGAGTCAAAGGATAGTGACACGACTTCCCGACATCCGTCTCGCACTCGAAAATTGGCTGAATATGCTCGAATAGCTCTGAATAACTCTGATGATACGGAGAAGAATAATCCCTTCGCTTCTGATATGCCCCAGCCTGCGGGACCTCTGTGGGGATAGTCCTCGAGAGGAAATCTGCAAATCTGTTCCCTGATGGTCTGATATGAAATGCCCTCAGCATTCTAAACTTCGGAGAGATGATTCACATTGAATGCTCCTCGAATAAAGAATAACTCCTGCGCTCCTAAGATGGCCTGCCCCTGACTGTAATGACTTTGCCCCTGACTATCTGATTCAGAGTAATGCCCCTGACTACGAGATATTTACCGAATCTCAACCTGATTGCCCCAGGATAACTGACTTCAAAAGGCTGACCTGACTGGGGGTCATTGGATGATAGCCTGCCCCTGCTCTCGGAACATTCGGGCGCTCTGTATTCTATCCTGACCATACCTTTCCACTGTAGGAAACTTTCTTGCTGTCAAGCGCTTACTCGCAAGTAAAACAAGTTGTTCTGCGTAAAAGACATACTAATGCAACACATATGACAACTTTGACATCCAATCTGTTCACTGGGAAAAGGGAAAAAAACAGTTTATGGCATATAATGCACAAAACATTTATCAAGAATATCAACATCAGTACCAACATGGTAAGAGGAACCCTTTTAGGAGTCAGAATCGACGCGACCTTTACCGAAGTATGCTTTCGAAATAACCTGCTTCAATTAGGACTTTTGAAGGTTGTAACGTGGTCAGGTTCACGGTTTTGAAGGAAAGGATAAAGGCTCAAAGTTTATTTTAACCCACCCATTCTCCTTGATGTTCTCCCATCCTACGTTCAGCTAATTCGACCTTAGCGCTCACCTTTCAGAGGCTGAAAGATAGGAGTGATAGTTCGAGAAACCACGAGTTTTTGGAGTGACAGCCACTCGCTCTTTGTCTTTGACACTTGATGTCACACGACTCGTGCTTCACTTGAGGATTTTTTTCTTTGTCATCCTTTCATCTTTTTCTTATCCCTAACTTTTTCCTGGACTGACTCCTTTGAGTTTCTTTTGATTCTTTAAGTCCAGCGGGATGCCCTCATTTTTGCCTAAGTCATTTGTTTCGAAGCTTTGACTTAGCGGGCTTTTGATTCTTTTTGCTTCCTTCTTTTTCTGAACAAGTCGTGTGACACTGGTTGCCTGACTCATTGGAGAATGATGTGACTGTCTCACTCTTGATTTAACCATTGTGGATTTTTAGGCACGACCTCTAGAGGTGTGATGGATCCTCGAACGGACACTCCTTTTGCAACTTGAACGCTCGGCCAAATTAGCTAACACCTACCCTGCCCCAGGTTAAAGATGAAGGGTTTTTCGTTTTTTCAGAAAGAACTCCTACTGCTAGGCTCAAAGGGGTTGACAAGGGATTATCTTCCTTATATCACCGATGTTTAGGGATTTGAAACAATGCTTGTACATCATCAGCATGTTTTATCTCAAAAGCATACACTATCAGAAGTCGCATGTCGTTCATTTTCGTCATCCTCCTCAGATCCTTCTTAACCAAGCATTGGACATTTGCAAAAACAATTAGTCAACACGAATGGATTTAATCAAAACATGCATATTTATTTCATTATCATCAATTGAATGAAAACAACAAGTTTTACAAACAAGATTGCAAATTAAACAGGAAAGAAACTACAAACGTAAAGAAATGACAAGATAAAACAAAGAAAAATGCCAGCTTCCGAGAACCGGGCTTTCACATCTGTCTTGCTGCTGAACCAACCCTCTTCACAATCAGTTATTAGAGGCAACTCTGCTTTCAACGACCCAGCCAAATTATAGAGCCCTTCCTCCTCATTCAGATGATTTTGGGCCCTTCCTGCCCGAAGTTGATTGCTGCACTATCAAGTAGGTCCTGCACTTTGTGCTTGAAGGCCAGGCAATCTTCAATATTGTGCCCCGGTGCTCCTGAATGGAAATCACAGCGCTCCTTGATATCATAACCTGCTGGGGGCGTCCCTGTCAGTGGGGCTAACTTCCTCTTCTCAACCAACTGTAATCGTAGCAACACCTGAAGAAGTTCGGCATATGGCATCGGAGGCACCTCAAATACCCTCACCGGCCTCTGATTTTGAGCTTTTCGCTGATCGGGATGCTGCTGCTTCTGCCACTGTTGAGATCGCTGTTGTCGTCGCTGGTATCGGGTTGACTCTTGAACCACCTTCATAGCAAATACAACATCGGTTTCTTGACTTTCACCGTACTGATTAAGGCACTCCTTATGCTTAGCCATTTTCTTTCTCAGATCTGCCCCAGGAATAGGCAACAGTTGCGGGCATGGAGATTCTGACACCATGGAGTCCAGGATACGCTTCTGACCTACTGCAGCTTTAAAAATATCCGTCATCTTAGCATCAACTGGGATAGGATCAATACGTACAGCTACACCGCTTGGCGAGAATTCAATATCTTTCGAGTCAATCAGGTCTTGAACCTTGTGCTTAAAAGCATGACAACCCTCGATGTCGTGTCCGAGTGCCCCAGAATGAAATTCACATTGCTTACTGGCATCGTACCCATAAGGAAACGCTCCTGTGGGTGGGTCCAACGTTCTCTTCTCAACCGGATTAAACCTCAATAAAGTCTGCAAGAGCTCAGGATACGTTGTAGGTGGCGCCTCAAATATCCTCTTTGGCTTCCCCTCCTGAATCCTCTGTTGAGCCGGGTGTATCTTTTGTTGTTGTTGCTCAGGTTCTACAGGCACAGGTGGCACGAGCTCCTCCACTGCGGCTTCAAATAACTGATCATCCCCCTTCCTAAGCACATTCTTGACAACCTTCATGATCAAGCTCATTTGGGTCTTCAGCTGACTATTTTCCTCTTTGAGGATCTTCTGCTCCAGACGCATCTCTTGCATGCCTCTCATCATCTTCCCCAGCTGGCTTCGGACCTCAATCAATTCAACCTGATTCTGATCCATATCTCTGAAGGAATTCCTGCAACAAACTGGACGATGAGGAAATAAGACCCACGGTTCTTATGTACCTGTTAAATCATAATGCAATGCAGAAAGCAAACACATATTCATGACAAGACAAAGAGAAACTCAAGCTATAAGCACCCAGACGAACACCGCCCACTCATGTACAACCAACAAAAGCAGCACGTAAGCACAAATGAGTACGAATACAATGACCCCAGCCAACAATCCTGGTGGTGGTCAGCAAATACTAATGCACAAAAGCTAAACGGGTGAGGCAGAGAAAACAGATGCGACACCCGGCACAGAAACCTCTAGAAACTTCTCCCATATTCAACTGAACTCTCCGTTTGACATTCTTCAGAACACACACTTCCCGTGGAGTCTTCCATGACATTAACTGACGAACCCACACAACTGGATAACGGCGAATCGTTAATCTGAACAAAACCCTGGGGCATGATGAAAATACGGTTAGAGTCTAACAGATCCTGAACCTGGATTTTGAGCACCTTACAATCATTCGTTGAATGCCCCTGTGCCCCAACGTGGTACTCACAGCGGGCGCTAGCATCAAAACCTGGAGGATATGGTGTAATCATTGGATTAGTCTCTTTCGGCACTATCAATCCTCTTCTGACCAGATCGGGCAACAACTGACTGTATGACATCGGTAGCTGATTAAACTGCCTTTCAGGTTTCCTTGGTCTACGTTGGGCGTGCTGACGCGATCGACGACAGGATGATCGTTGACTTGAAATGTCTGAAAACCGATCCTGAGATGCTAGAGATTCTGAAGCGACGCCATTTCTTTCTTCCCACTCTTCTTGAGAACTGACAACTGACTCATTCTTATCAACCGGGATATAAGGAGCATCTTGAAGCTTTCCACTCTTGAGTCCTCTCTCAACAAGCTCCCCCATTCTCATCAGGCCCACAAAGCTTGCACAACCGAACAATTTGTCATAATAATGGCCTTTCAGAGTACCCAAGAAGATGTCAACCATTTCTCTTTCCTAAAGCGGTGGTTGAACACTAGCAGCCAATTCTTTCCATCTTTGCAAATACTCTCTGAATGATTCATTCTCCGCCCGAGATAATTCTTGCAGATGTACGAGACTAGGAGCCATGTCCAGGTTGTAATTGTACTGCTTCATGAAAGCTCTGGCTAAATCCACCCATGATCGAATCTGATTACTCTCTAACTGCACATACCACCTCAAAGATGCCCCAGTCAGACTATACTGAAAGCAATGGATCATCAATTGGTCATTTCGCACAAACGTAGTCATTCTTCGACAGAACATCATCAAATGCAGCTTCGGACAGCTAACTCCCGCATACTTCTCAAATTTCGGCACTTTGAACTGATAAGGCAACACCAAGTCAGGAACCAAACACATGTCTGCAGCATTCAGGTTAACAGCGTCTTTGACCTCCAAAGCTTTAACTCTTTCTTCCAATGCTCGGAACCTTCTATCACTTTCAAGAGCTCTTGAGTTTACAGTCCTGGCTACCGGGATATCTCTGCGTGGATTCCTCTCATGGAAAACAACACCTTGATTGCTAACAGGAGGAAGACGTTCATTTCGGGCAACAAACTGCTCATGTCGATCTCGGTTCTCAACAGTAGGTTGTACAACTTGGTCTACAGTAATATTGTTTGCTTGCGGGAAGTCTTCCATAGAATCATAGCGAGGGTGGGACGTCATAGTAAACCCTGTCAAGGTGTTAGGAGACTGGAAATTGCCTTTAGACATAGCTACCAATTACCTGTAACTGACTATACTGCTTGATTCTGCTCAAATCTGCTTCAGCCCCTTGGTCGTCTTCAACACTCCACTCTTGCCTCAAACAATCCCCCGAGAATCACCCTCTGGTGAAAACAAAGGCTGGATAAGTGCTCTGGCCAGCTAGAGAAATGCTATGCAATATGATTTATGCAGACAGAGTGCAAAAATGCTAATGTGCGTGTGTGCATTGGGGATATTTCCCCTCCAATTCCAGTGTCAAGGTAGCAAGACAAGATAAACCATAAAGACAATATTTAGAAAAACCCTCATATATTTATTGGAATAACAGTCTCGTCAGGGCGTTACACAACTATGTTCCATACAACTGATATGATAAAGGAGGATCCCAACCAACATGCCTGGTGGTGATCTCAACACACAGAATACAAGAGAGAAATCAAGTGCGGGTACGGTCGCAGAAATCCTCGAACAGCTTCTTCGTCTCTGCGTGATCCGGTCGATAAATCAAGCCTTCTATCAACTGATCCCTTTCCCTGACCGTTCCATGGATATCTCTGACAAAATCTTCCCAAGCCTTATCCTGGGCACCATCCTCAGGTTTGGGCCTCTTGATGTCTGCTCTGCGCTGACAATCTTCCAGATTCTTCATGGCATCAATCAGTTTGCGTTCGGCCTCGTATCGACGACATGCTTCTTCTTCAAGCTCTTAGGTATTCACCTTAACTTGTTCTCCCAACTGAGCAACCTGTATCTTTAGCTCTTCTTCCCGTTCTTTGCGTTTGGCCAAAGTGAGATCCCAGTGCTCTCTGAACTTAGCTAACTTCGTGTAGGCCCTCTCTAGCTCTTGTTTCTTAGTATCCAATACACTGCTAACTAAGTCTACATCTAACTCCAGACGCTCCTTGGTTTCGGTCAACTCCAATAAAGTAGTCTTCAGATGTTTCAAAGTTTCGGCCTGTTGCTTGGAAAGATATCCTGTTTCAATCTTTTCATGACGAAGCTGGGCATTCTCTTTCTCTAAAGCTTCTTTAGGCTTTGCTAACTCTTCTTTCTTCGCCATCAGCTGTTTGTATACATGTATGTCTATAGTGGTGGGCTCCTCCACCGGAGAAGGATACAATGGCTGAACTGCAGGATAAGGCATGAGGAATTTCGTAGCTCGCTCACGAATCCATTCCACATACGGACCAAGAACTCGAGTACCCCCTCTGCTACCTGAAGGCTTCCCTCTCTTATGCAGGTTCTTCCATGCTTTCTCAAGCTTGATCAACATCTCTTCCTCTATTGCCCCAGTGAGATACAAAGATTCCTGTATCTCCTCGGGCTTTGGCGCTTCCTGAGGTACATACCCAAACTGCCTGATTAATAAGGAAGGGTTGTAATTAACACACCCTTTCCTTCCTATCAAAGGAACATTAGGGAATCCTTCGCATCTGTATATGACCTCAACCCCGAACACCTCCTCATTAACCCACACCATGTTCTCATCAGTCAACCCCATCAAGCGCTCAGGCCATCCTAAAGAATCAATAGAAGTGACAAAGGGCCCTGACTTCGGCATATGACTAGTAAACCACCTGCACAGTAGAGGTACACAGCAAGAGACATTCCTTCCTCGCCGCTTTTCATTTTGGTAGTGAGTGGAATGGTGGATATCTCCCAGCAAGGTAGGAACTGGGTTCTTTGCAGCCAGAATATAGAAAGCATCTGCATCAACAAAATCAGGAATATTTGGGAACAATACAATGCCATAAACACACACAGTAAGGATGGCGTCAAAAACAACCCAGCCACCCTTCTTGGCATACTCCCGAGCCTTCTCCACCAAAACATCCAACGGAAATCCCCACGCCTCTCCTCTTCTGATCATCTTCCCTGTCAGCTCAAACTCTCCTAAGTACAGAATAGCAGAAAGCTTAGCCAGATTAGGCTTAGCGTCCGTGTGATAGAAAGGCATCTCCTCGCGAATCGGTATATCCAAGAGTGCAGAATACTCCTCCAGGGTTGGAGCCAAAACAAAATCAGGAAATACGAAACACCTGAGCTCCGCATCATAAAACTGCAACAGGGTGTAAATTCCGCTGATCTCATAAGCCGAGGGCTGGTAAACATAAGTCAGGATCCTCCCATATGTCTTCCTGAAATCTCCCATCACCTTCTTCTTAGCAATAGTAATTAACTCTGACAACAGACTGATATCTGGAGACGGAAATCTGTAGGGTAACACTCTCTTCATGGCTTCCATATCTTGCTAGGAAACAAACACCGGAACTGGGAGGGAAAATATGTACCTGCAATACACACACGTTATTTGGATGCAAATGGTAATGCAATAATGCAATATAATAAATGATGCAATCAGTGAACACAGGGGCTATGCTGTAGCCTGAAGAGGAACATCTCTGTGATATCAAGAACAGAAAACCACCACAGTCACCAAAACTTCATGACACTGACTATCATCTGACACCCAAAATACCAATATCCTGGTAAGAAATCCATCTGAACCTCTGTAACTGACGAGAAAACCATCTGATAATAGTATCAACCTCAAACAAGAAACCCATCTGATCCAAACAACACACCTGGAGATGAATCAAGAACACCGTCTGATAAATACTGAATCATGGTTTCTGAAGGCCAGTTTTCCTGCAATAACCCAATCCCCCTCACAGGTATGGACCTAATCCACGAACAAGGGTACGGCATCCTATGCGGTCATCAGCGTCACAGACTTTCATGAGTGACGATACGATTCCCAGAAGGAGTGGCATCATCAAGTCATGAAGAGGCCTCACTTAGCTGACTTCCAAATGATCGGTCCCCAGAGTCGACAATCCTCACGTCTGGACTCCCCTCAGATCCTTAGGACCGGAAAGGAGCACCTCTGCGAGAACCTCGTCTGAGCGCAGATTTCGTAGGGAACTGTGCCTGCTCAGCAGACAGGTCCATCTACTACTCTCCGCAACTATGTCTAGGTGCATACTCAAGCCCAGGTCCGGCTTCTCACTCATAGTAATCTCCCTCTCCCACAGTAATAATCATAATAATATAGTGCTGAAAGTAAATGCGGAAAGGTAAAGGTGCGGGAAAGTAAAGTGCGGAAAGATAAAACACATATGCACAACACCCAACAGATAAACACCCAAGCGCTAGGATTGACTCGCGTAGGGGATGGGAAACGGTCCTAGCATAAGGGATGGGAAAAGTCCCTAGATGCTATAAGTCCCCAGCAGAGTCGCTACTGCGAAAATCGGCGCCGGCTGACAGAAGAGTCGCCACCGTGCGTTATTTATCCCAACGGAGGGAAGGGAAACGCTCGAAGTAAACCTCGCAACAAACAGGAAAGGTATGGTCATCGCAACCAAAACCTGGATTCGGGAGTCGGTTACGCAAGGGGAAGGTATTAGCACCCCTCACGTCCGTCGTACTCGACAGGATCCACGCTTGGTGTTTATAAGGAAAAGGGTGTGTTTATCTATCTACGCTAATGGTCAGTCTGAAAAGAAAAGAAAAGGACAGGACTCGACAGAACATACGCTGTTCTGGGCCTACGTACTCCCTCGTGCAATGGGAAAGTCAGAGTCAACGTAGTTCGACTACCTACGTCTAGACGGGGGGAGGTTGCTCGCCAGGACATCGCATCCTGTGCCTACATACTTCCACACGGCATGGAAGATCAGAGCAATCGTAGTTCGACTAACTACGGCTAATCTGGGTGTTCTCACACAGCAGTGAGAAATTAATCTGGTTTTAAGGATTCGGGACCCTATGGGAGAAACTACGGTCTGGTCTCAAATGCCCTCGGGCAAGAGAAAAGGGTAACAATCAGTCGTCAGCGGAAAAGTCTCGATTGCACAGCAGCGAGAGAATAAAAGGTTAGTTGTTAGTGTGCTCGCTAGGATATCGCATCATATGCCTACATATTCTCGTCTGGCACGAGAAATCAGAGCAGCTGTAGTTCGGCTAACTACGACACAAGATATTCAAGTGTTTTCTGTTGTTTTGAGAAAGGAAAGAGACACCCTAAAACTATGGTTGAAAAGGGGAATCTACCTAATGTTATCATGCCTAGTTGACCCACCTAATGTCTATCATAACTCCCCACAACAGGGAAGTTAGAGCTCCTAAGGGATCATGGCAACAGGACTAAACAGCAAACAGGAATCAACTGCTAAGTAAAGAAATACTGGAAATATGCATGAATGCAACAACCAAACAATCAAGGCACAAAGGCCGCAAACCACAGAGGTAAGGGAGCTCAGCTCTACCAAATACCAGCAAGCAAGGCCACTCAATAACAAACAAGCAGAAGGAGGACCACCTCAACTTCTCATGCACACAAAGCCTACTTCTAAGATGCACCTATCTCAAAAATATCTAGATGAACCCCTAAGTCTAATGCAGCACAGCACCACACAAGTCAAACAACACAAAGAGAAGGCGAACCAGCCTGACAAACCCCTATCCAAAAGCATGAAACTACCCCTGAGCAAGACCCTAAACAACCCTGAAACAAACCCCTGATCTACCCCTGAACAAAGCCCTATGCAAAACCCTAATCAAAAGAAATCAATCCCAGTCTTCAAGCTTCAAAACAAGCTTACCAAAGAAAGGGAGCTAAGCAGACAAACCCATAGTGCCTTCCTCAGGAAAGTACTAGGAGGTTACCACTCAGGAATCATATCCTATGCGGCTCAACAACTGTGAACGGTTTACATTCCTCCTCAGGAGAAACTAAACTCACATGAAGGCTCCGACATCATTGGATACTTGAGAAATCCTACCTGAACTAAGGGAACTAAGTGAACAGACCCATAGTGCCTTCCTCAGGAAAGTACCAGGGGGCTTCCACTTAGGAATCATATCCCATGCGGCTCAACAACTGTGATCGGTTTATATTCCTCCTCAGGAGAAACTAAACTCACATGAAGGCTCCAACATCATTGGATACTTGAGAAATCCTACATGAACTAAGGGAACTAAGTGAACAGGCCCATAGTGCCTTCCTCGGGAAAGTACTAGGGGGCTTCCACTTAGGAATCATATCCCATGCGGCTCAACAACTGTGATCGGTTTATATTCCTCCTCAAGAGAAACTAAACTCACATGAAGGCTCCAACATCATTGGATACTTGAGAAAGAGGTGAGAAGAAAGAATGAAAGACATCCATGGTGCCTTCCCCAGGAAAGTACCATAAATTTCCCTCAAACTTCAGGATCTCAAACCTCCAAACAGAGAGCAAGCTCCTAGACTAAGACCTCAATCCATGCATCCTTGCAAGCTCCATCAAGACTTTATCCAGCCTCCACCTTCAAGAAGAAACCACAGGCCCCCCAACCCAAAAGAAACTAACTCTGAAGTTCAACCACAGTTGAACTTCAAAGTCAGAAGCCCTCAAGACTTCTCCTATTCTCAGGCTCAAACAAAAAATAACAGAACACCCTATAAAAATCTATCAAAAATCTAAGGGAAACCTACATGCCTCTATGATCCCAAGATCAAATATTAAAGCCTAAGTCAACTTCTAAGGCTACTAAACAATCCCTAACATATGAATGGTCAAGGGTTAACCAGCAAGTTATGAGGTCTCTATTCTCTAACCCTAAAACAATATCAATCAATCTCTAAAAAATCCACAAAAATCCTATGGGGTGCATGCATCAGTCTAATATAACATACTAAAAAACTAGAGCAAAATTCAATACCAAATGGGAGAAATAAAATCAGCAAGGCAGACACGTCACAAACCAATCATTCAGTATCAATTAAAATACAAAAATGAAAATAAAAATGAAAATGCATGATCAAATTAATATTTTTGCATTATAAAATTCTACATTGAAATATGAATCTACAGAAAAAAGAAGGGAATCAATTGATCAATCCTACTATTTTTTATAAATTTTCTCCTAACATGATACAAACAAAGAAATAACAAAGAAAAATAAAAAAGGAAATAAAACAGGGGGGGTAAAAATAGCAAGCGCTCTAGTTGTTAGCCAATTGGGCCCAGACTGAGGGGGGTGCGCTTAGCACTCAGGGCCAAGGCCCAATCCAAAATCTCATTCAGCAAAGCTGCCCAGGGGGGGCACGAGTAATTGAGGGGGTAGCACTTCAGTAATTCAGACTTGGGCCTTGACCCAATCCAACCCTAACCCAAACGAATGACAAACAAAACCATACTTCCCCTCTAACCTCTCGTTCACTATTCATCCAAACCCTAGCTGCGTCCATCCTCCCCCCCTCTGAGCCTCTCAAGAATCTTCAAAGAAACCCTCTCAGATCTGAAACTGAACCCTAAACTACATCTAACTGAACGTCAATTCAACCCTATATTCAACTTAAATTCCAGTTCAAGCCAAGACTGAACCCATACACTGCAACAATCAAAACGAAATGCGAACAAGAATCGAAGAACAACGCACCTAGAAGTGGAATACGAGCAAATCTTGAAGTTTCTAGAACTTCTAACGAGAGGATCTTGAGTTGTATTGAAGAGAACTCAAAATCTGGAGTGTTGCTGATGAACACCTTTGAGGGATTCTGACACCGGATGAATCTCCTTGAAGATTTAGTGAACTCTGAAGATCCTTGAAGGTGTTGATGGCGACGAACGGAGTCGTGACGATCTTGAAGGACCAGTTGGTTTGCGATGAAGGCGTTTCTTCGTGTTTCTGGAAATTTTCTGGCGAATCTGAAGCTTGGTGAAGAACCTTGTTGAGCCTTATGAAGATCTTGTAGAGGCTTCGTGAAGATTCTGGGAAGTTCTTGGATGAAGGGATCTGCAAAACGTGAAGAACACAACGAACACGGATGAAGGCTTTCTGGGGAGTTTACTTGAAGATTAGGGAGATCATTCTTGAATCTGGTGAATTTTTGGAGGAAGAACGATTGAAGATTCCGGCGACCAGATGCAGTTTCCGGTGAGGAGGTTTGATGAAGGTGGAAGATGAAGATTCAAGGTGTTTGGACGGATTTCTGATGAAACCTGCAGATTTGCAGTTTCCGGCGTCTTTAACGGTCTCCGGTGGCCGTTGCGGTGGAGGGAGACGTCCGGGCCGGCGGCTGCATGGCCGGCGATAGGGTGCTCCGGTGAGAAGTTGGTGAAGACAAGTGGCACGCTTGCATGCAGATGGAAGGCGTGAAGAGGACACGTGGTGGGGGTGCTGGCAGAGGAAGAGAGTCTTGGAGAAACGCGTGGCAGGTTTTTGAGTGCTGGTGGAAATGAGGTGGGGTCCTTCGGATAGCACGCGTGGCCTGGCTTTTATGCTGACAAGTGGCATGCAATTTTTCTTGACTGATAGATGGACAAAAACTGGACTGATGGATTTGGGCCTTCCAAAAAACTCTCTTCTGGGCCCAACCGAGAATGATAACCAAAACCTGGAAAAAAACTGAAATTAAAAAAAGAGATTAAACCTAATTAAACTAATTAAAACCCTAAACCTAATTAACTAATTAATACTCCACTAATTAATTCTGAAACTACAATTAAATCTAAATGACAATTAAACTAATCTAATCCTAATTAAATCTAACAAACTCTAATTAAAACCTAACTAATATTAAACTCTAATTAAACCAATTAAGTCCTAATTAACTCTAAAAGATGATTAAAATCTAATTAAACTTATATTAAACTAAAATCAATATCTATTAAAATTCTATTTGATCTCTAATAAAACCTATACTATTTAACTATAATATCTATTAAAATTCTATTTAAAACTAATAAAAGAAAAATCTATTAAAAGATTAAATCTATATTAAAATAAACTCTATTTATTTCTATTATCCAAAAACTATTATATTCTAAAAGAAAATCATTATAAAATCTATTTAAAACAATTTAAATTCTAAAAAAGACTTAAAGCTATTAAAACAATATTAGAAAAATCTAATTAAATCCTAAAAAAACCTATTTAAAATCTACAAAAGGCTATTAAATTCTAAAAATGCAGACAAATGCAAATAACCAATATAAAAGAGAGCATGAGACCAGATCGAAGCAAAACAGTAACCAGACACCCAAAATCTCAAAAATTACTGCATAAACTGAAAACACCCAGGAAGCGCGCGGCTTCTCAAAATAACCTCCGATTATCCAAACCGGTCTGGAACACCCAAAAAGCGAAAACAGGGTTGTGCTCCCGATAAAATCACCATGATTGCAGAAATGCGCTATATGCAATATGCAAATGCGGATGCGAAATGCGTCAAAGCATAAACCGAAAGCGGCACCGGTTGGTCAAATTTTAGGGTGCAACAGTAACTTCTTCATAGTGCCTAATACGTCCCGCATATGTTGATTCTCATAATCTTGCATTTTCACTACAGTTCTATCTCCATCAGTCTGTGACGTGACGCAACAGACAACTAGGTTTCAACTTCAGCTGAACCTAATGATTGCTGTCAACAAAATCAACTGCAATAATTTGGTGTCTACTCGAAGCTATGCATGAAACTATCCACTATTACAAAATAGACCTTTCATAACACCCATTTTACAACAGTCTTTCTGTTAACCGTGACAATAACTCTTTTTTGGGCGCTTCTTTTTTTTGTATTTACTAAAATACATTTCACAACTGTCATAGGTACCAACCGTGGTGAAATGTACCCGGAGTGAAAGGGTTTGAATCCCAACACCAAAAACATTCCATTTATCGTGACATAATGGGTTTGACCTTATATATCACCACAATTATTATAATCAACTATGGTGTAAGTTGCAATCATTTCATCACGGTTCGTATTATTAACCATGGTAAAAGGTATTACTTATTTATCCATAAGTGAAATTATCTCTTGCTTCAGAATATTACAGTCGTTTCTCTCAAAATAAAACCATAACATTTCTTTCACTCGTCTCTCTCAAAACAAAATTCTAACATCTCTTTCACTTGTCTCTCTCAAAAAACCCATAACATCTCTATCACTCATCTCTCTCATATGGAAACCCCAAACATATATCGTCAACTTGTCTTCTTTGAAGGTTACCTCTGTTGCATCAAATCTTAGCAAATGGTTACCTTATAGGCTAGTGAAGATTTGTTTATGTATTATTATTTATATTTGAATAGCTTATTGCATATGACGGTGTTGGTAAACTTCAGTATCTAACTCTGCCTGAACTAAAAGTCAAGAATCTTTGCCTCATCCAAGTAAAGTTGCAAAAGCACAGAAACCACAATTTCCATTTTTACCTACATCAACAATGTCAGCAATGTGCAGATGTAAGAAAAATAGGAAATTAAGACAAGTAAAGATATTTTGAAGACTGACTACACGATTGACTTTCAATTGGTTTTGTACATGATCTCTTTATAGTCTGACTTCCCTGCGAGCCCTCAGCATACTCCCACTATGAAGGATCATGATGCACATCAATATTTTCATCTTTTTTACTTTTATTATTTCCCCTCTTTGGCTTAGACTTCACTGGTGGTGGACACATGGAAGTTGTGGAGAAACATGTTAGTTCCCGTACTTTTTTCTTCATCACCCTCTGGCATGCAATATGCAGTGTATTGAAATATCTCTTCAACTCTTCACACTCTTCTTCTAAATCCAATTGTTCCCACCATCTTCTTAAGTGACCTTATGATTCTAAATGTATAATTTCTTTAAAAAACACAATAATCAATTCTAAAAGAATAAGCTCATTGTGAACTTGAAGACCTGCAAGTTCACACACACAAGGTAACCCATGTGTTATTCTAATGAATTAACCACACGCATCTTTGTCACAACCAACAAATTTTATCCTTTCTTGTTCCTTTTCAATGTGTTGTATGCATTGTCTTGAAAACGTTTGTGTAATCTGGAGTAAAATGAAGTGTGTTGCACCCTAAAATTTGCTCAACCTATTTCACCTGGTTTATGTTTCAATTGCATTGTCATTTGCATAGAAAATCATGTACATAGTCCAATCATTTGCATAACATAGCATAACAAGTCATCCAACAAGGGATCAAGGGCCATTCTTATCTAAAGAAGCACATCAAAAGGGTTTTTATTCAAGCTCAAGACTATCCAAGGCATTCAAGAAATGAGTTGAAGCTTTGAAAAGTTTGAGGGTCAACCAGTGGATTTCTCTCCTAATCTTGGGGGGTTGAAGATCACCAATCAGTGTGTGAGCCAGGACTGAGGGTATGGAATGTGTACAAAGATCATGGAAGACCTATAGGGTCATTTTGAAGATGAGACAAGTCATTGATTCAAGCACAAGAGCTATAGTCGAAGACAGTCAACTAGGGTTTCATCTGGGTCAACCCTAGGTCAACCCTAGGTCAACTGAGTGATTGAAGAGCATCAAGGCCAGCTTGGGGGTTGTGGAATTCATGAATTGATATGAGGATATATGTGTGGTGTTGTGCCAAGGAGAAATCAAAAGGAATCAAGAGTAGGAGGAGTCACCAAATTAGGGTTTCAGTGTAAAATCCCCTAATTTAGGCCTCACTTACAAGCCAGATAAGTCAAAATGCAAGCTTCAAATGAATTCTTGGTCAACATGAAACTTGTAGTGCTTCTCAATATCTTTAATTTGAGTACTAGAAGTATTCAATTAGATTTGTAGAACTCAAGTTATGATTCTTGCAAGTTATGGGTCATTAGAGGACACTGAAATTTATCTGTGAAAGTCACTTGACTTCCAAGCAACGTTTGCCCATCAAGGAGTTTTCAAATGGATTCTTGGCCAACATGAAAGTTGTATATCTTGATCTTAGATTTAATTTGAGTACTAGAAGTCCTCAAGGGGATTTTTAGAACTCAAGTTATGGTCTTGGCAATCCAAGGGTATTTTGGGAAAGTTGAATTACAAGTCATTTTTCAACATAGGTCAAAATCTCCATCTTCCACTCCTCAAATGAAAAAATGTTCAACATGAGATGTGTTCAAAATAATGTTTTTAGGCTAGATAAGAATTCATGAGAACTTGGAATGTCTTGTTTCACAAAGTCACAAAAATGGCCTAAAATGAAGGTGAATTTTAAATAAACCAAAGTTGAAAATTGGGGTTTTTGATCTACAAACTCAAACCAAGCCATATGACATACCAATTTGATTGTAAAATGCATTTTAAGAACATTGACATTGCCACAATTTTTAATTGAGGGTTATTTCAATTACTTGCTTTGTAAATTGGTTACTTGCATCATAAGGCACAATTGCAAAACCACACTTTAAGGCAAACGCAAGGCTCCCTTCCATCCTAACACCTCCAAAATCTCCTCCAAGGACAAATTGGACTCAGAAAAAAGTGAATTGCAAGCCAAATCATGAGCTAATATGTGTGTAGCATAAGAAGAGATTTTCATGACATGAGATGGTGAATTTCTCATAGGATCAATCCAGAACTTTCTAGAGTCTTCATCCACATCCTATATATGCTTGTGAAGTGACTCAGAGCTAGAGTTGGAGAGAATTGAGAGAGATTTTTGATATTGCATTTTCAATCTTCCATTTGCAAAACAGAATTCAGTTACAAGTTTCAACCACTTCCAATCGATTCTTTTGATCTCAGAAGCTTGCTCTAGCATTGGTGGATGATTCCAGATAGAATCCATAGCAAGAGCATTGAAGAACTGTGAGATTGCACTTGGAATTATCAACCTGCAACCTAGAATCGGATTCCAAGATTCAAGCCATTTCAATTCATCTCTTTGCATACAGAAGCTTGGTTATGTGTTAGTGAAGGAGTCTGGAGCTTGCTGAAGGCTGATTTGAAGGTTTGGTCCCTCTGTTCACACGAATTTTCTAGGTATGTAAATTGCAATCCACAGCTTGGTATATGCATGATCTTTAGGTTTTGAATAGCTAGATTCAATGTAGGTTAGTGTTTGAAGCTTTCTGGTAGCATTAGGGTTGATTTAGAGACAATTAGTTGAGTGATGAAATTTCTATTCATGCTTGTATCTTCGTGTTCTTGGTGTTATAATCTTAGTTCTATAGCTAGAGATGATCAGGGTGAAGTGGTGAAGAGATTGAGCTATTCAATTTCAAGTTTGATGAGTTTTGGTGATTGACCAATTTCTGAGGAGTGTATCGTGTTTGGAGAAGGAGAGTGTTTCAATGATTGTGAATGACATGATTGAATTGCTGGTGAAAATTGGAGTAAGTTAGGGTTTTTAATTTTGATTTTTGATGGAGAATCAGAGGAATATGATTTGAGGAAGATGAAGTTCATAGTTGTTCTTCCATGGCTTTTTCCCTCCATCCAGAATTTGAAGGTTGAAGATGACTTTACAACCATAGGATCTAAGTTTGAAATTTGACCAAGTGTTAATCCAATGGCTGCGAATTCATTTCAATTTGTGAAGAGACTCAGATTACTAATATGCACCATTTCATTTAAATTGCCAGCTTGGGCTTAAGTGAGAATCTGATAACCACACCCCACTTCCAAGGCCCACTGAGAATTACACTGAATTTGCTTGCTATTCGTACCACATATTTGTCCATTTTCCTACTATTTTTCATATTAATTTCTGATTAAGTTTGGGCCTAGCGTTCTTTCTTATGCGCACCCCCTCTGGGCCCAGTTGGCTGATTGCACTGCATAACATTGCTATTCAACACACATGTTTTGCATTTTCTCACACTTTCTTTTATTTCCTTCATTTTATTAGGTTAATTGAAAAAATCATAAATAATTGAAAAATGGTCATTTTTAATTGGGAGTTTTTTTCCCATTTCCCTCAAGACCTCAAGAAAATAATAAAAGAATAAAAAGATTAATCCATGCATTTTTCATTTTTTATGGCATTTTTACAAGTTTAATTACTTTTATTTCATATTCATTTGATATTGCAACTTGATGAATTTAGTATGGTCATTTGATTTGGAATTTTAACTTGATTCTTTTTGCTATAGTTAGATTATAGAATTAGGTTCCCCCTGGGATTTTATCACATTTTTGTGATTTAATTTTAGTTAGTTTTGAATAAGGAACTTTAGTATGCTAGAATTAGGGTTTCAACTTGACATTGGTGCATTTCAACACATAGTTTTTGGGTTTTTAGTTTGATTTAGGCCTTGGGGTTTATATGGGGTATAGGGTACCTAGTTAGGGTCCCTTAGAAATTAAACTAGGATTTTATGATGAGTATTTCCATTTTATGTGATTTTTGCAAGTTGGTTGCTATTGGTGTGTTTCCCTCTTGGGATATTGTTTTGTTTGTTGAGTTTTGGGCATTCCTTTGGGTGTTGGGGCTTGTGTTTGGCTTGAGGAGTATGTGAAGACATAGAAGAAGATTGAAGACAAATATTGATGCTTGGAGCTTGAAGTTGCTTGTGCTTGAAGATGCTTGATGAAGACTTAGGAGATAGGAGACATAGGGAGAGCTCTAGAGTAGACTGATTTCTTCTGTCAAACATAGAGAGCTTCTTGTGCCTCTATTCCATCCTATGACACAAGGTCCCCCAAAGAAGTTCCATCTCTCCTTAGGAGGGATGTAGAGCATGCTTTGATTGGGTAGAACCTTAAGGATACCTTTCACTTGCTATGATAAGATCTTGGTGATTTCCCTGGGTTTTCACTAAGCCTCTTAACATTCCAACTTCCTCTATTAGTTTATCCTCTCCTGTGAGTGTTTGCATTGAAGACTGTAAGCCCAGTGAAGATGAAGTTCATTGAATACTAAAGAATAAGAAGCTTGTACCTGTCAAAGATAGTTATCTGTGAAATTAGGGTTTTGCTGCCAACTGAAGTTGTCCACTGGTTAGAGTTCATGGCTTGCCAAAGTTTGGAGATTATTGGATATAAGAGCTTATCTGAAGCTTGAATATCATTGGAAAGTGAGGATAGGATCTTGCTTGAAGTTGTTACTGTCAACCTTTTGATGTTAATCAATTGTAGCTGTCGGAGCTGGTGCTGTTTGAACTGCTTGTTGTAGGAGCTGGTGTGGCTGTCAGAGCTGGTGTTGGGTGTGATTTTCTTTGCTGTATGGTCTGTTGATTTTCCCTTAAGTTTGAGGTGAAGCTGTTTCACTTTGCCTATTGTTTTCCCAGGTTCGAGTTTGAGTGGGACTCCCTTGCCTCGCTTGTATTATTGCATCTCATGCATTTTACTGTTTACTGTATATATGATGTTTCTTTTCCGTTTATCCCCTAGGATCTCTGTTTCTCTCTGTGCAAGAGAGAAATATGACAGACATTAGGTTGTAATCCATGCATGATAACATTAGGGTAGTTTTGATTCCCCTTTCAAACCATAGGTTTTTTAGAACTTCTTTCTCTTCTATCTCAGAACAATTCAAAACACAGTAATAAGGATAATCGATGTCGTACGCTACGAGCCTTAAGCTATTTGAGAGAGGGTTGCTGAAGGGTCACTCTTCAATAACTTGATTGCTTAGTGTGTTACCCTTAGGGTGACATACGACGTAGTCACCCTCAAATCATAGTCTCTAGTGCGTCAGAGATTGCAAACATCATAAAAGACAGTTCTTGCGTAAAAGACTGAAAACAAACATCAAAGTGTCATTTTTGTCCGCTTGGGCTCTTAATCAGGAAAAACCCTTTCATAAGGAGATAAAAAACAGTCAGACAGACTTGTGTCTTCCGTAGCCCGAACTACGTTTGCTCTGATCTTTCATGCAATATGAAAGTACGTAGGCATAGAATGCGATATCCTAGCGAGCATCCTTCCCCTCCTTTCTAGTAGGTAGGCGAACTACGTTGACTCTGATTTCTCGTTCCAGACGGGAATACGTAGGCATAAAGTGCGATACTTTGCCGAGTCATTTTCTTTTCTTTTTAACCTCATACCTTTAGAGTAGATAGAGTAACAATCCGTACCAGAAAACAAGCGTGGATCCCGTCGAGTACGACGGACGTGAGGGGTGCTAATACCTTCCCCTTGCGTAACCGACTCCCGAATCTAGGATTTGGTTGCGATGACCATTCCTTTCCCGTCTTTGCGTGAGGTTTACTTCGAGTGTTTCCTTTCCCTCCTTTGGGATAAATAACGCACGGTGGCGACTCTTCTGTTCAGCCGGCGCCGATTTTCGCAGTAGCGACAGCTGGCGACTCTGCTGGGGACAGGAATATCCCCTACGCGAGTCAATCCTAGCGCTTGTTTTCCCGTCGTGGGTGTTGTATAGATTTACTTTTCTGTTTTTACTCTCCGCAATTTATTATCAGCCTTATATTATTACTGCTGCTGTGGGAAGGGGGTAATCTGTTGAGAGGTAAGCCGGACCTGGGCTTGAGGTTACATATAGACTTAGAAGTAGAGAGTAGTGGTTAGCCTGCTTGCTTAGCTCGCACCAGCTAGCCGCGAAATTTACGCTCGGACGAGATTCTCTTTGATGCTTCTTGCCTGGCCCTTAGGGCTCGACAAGTTGTCTGACCCGAGGATTGTCGACTCTGGGAACCTATCAATTGGGATTCAACTAAGTGAGGCCACTTCAAGGGTTGATGATGCCACACCTTCTGGGTATCGTATCATCGCTCTTGAAAGTCTGTGACGTTGAACCCGCATTGGATGCCGTACCGCGTCTGCGAGTTAAGTACATACCTGTGAGGGGTAGGTGGGTCTGTTTGCAGGAAACCTTTGACCTCAGAACACCCGGTCTATCTCTGTCAGTGAGATGTGGTTACAAGGTTCTTTTAAGTGGTTGGTTTGGTTTGAGATGAAGATTGGATGGTTCTCAGGCTTCAGTACAGAGCAGCCCAATATATCAGCATTGCACTTGGTCCCTTGTTTGCATATGCACGTGCATTTTCATGATTGCATTTCATTAACATGTATTTATGTTGCAGATGATCATTCCCCTCTGATTCTAGTACATCTTCTAGCCAGACATGGAGTCCCTGAAGAAGACAGTTGCTTACTGGTTGCATTCACCAGATATCAGTTCCTTGCTGGGATTAGTCGCTCTAGCAGATGAGAAAGTGAGGGCTGAGTTCAGGGTATCCTATGGAAGATTGCTTAGCTTGTTGTACTGACCTTCAGCATTCGAGACGACTGGGGTGTATACTTTGATGCAGTTTTATGAGCCGCAACTGAGATGTTTCTTATTTCCGGACTATATTCTGGCACCCACTTTGGAGGAGTATTCTGCGGTGTTGGGAGTTCCTATGTTAGACCAGATGCCCTTTGTACATGTTGATGCTGAGCTTGAGTTAGCTACACTCACTGAGATTGTCAGCTTGAACGCTTCTGAGTTCCCCGGAGGCTTGGTCAAGCTAAACGGAGCTTATGGTTTTCACCTGTCTGTCCTAGTTGAGAAGGCTGCACAGTGCGCGAAGAGTGGATGTTGGGTTGCCTTCAGTGCCATTCTAGCTGTCTGCATTTATGGGATTGTCTTGTTTCCTAATGTGCCAGATTTTGTCGACTCAGACGCCTTCCTGATTCTTGCCTCGAAGAATCCAGTTCCTACTCTCTTGGGCGATGTTTATCATTCCATTCACTACAAGAACGAGAAACATCGTGGCAAGAATGTTTCCTGCTGTCTTCCTCTTTTGTATAGGTGGTTCCAGGGGCACCTCCCGAAGACAGGACCTTTTGTTGATGCTGTTGATACTTTGGATTGGTCTTCCCGGTTGATGGGGCTGTCTGCTGAGAACGTCATTTGGTTTGATCAGAGTATGCTTGGCATTGATATTATATATAGTTGCAGTGGCTTCCCGAATGTCCCCTTCATCGGAAGGAAAGGCTGTATCAACTATAACCCTTCATTGCTCGTACGGCAGTTCGGTTACGCTTTGAGGGATGCTCCTATTGAGAAGGAGATACAGGAATCTCTGTATCTCACAGGCTTATTAGACACAGCTGTTTTGATCAGATTGAGACATGCATGGGCTAACATCCAAAGGAGGGGTAAAGCTTTGCTCGGTAAGAGCAATAGCAGAGCTTATGATCCTTATTTAGCTTGGATCCGCGAGAGAGCTAGTACTTCTTTGATGCCTTATCCTGCTGTGGAACCCCTGTATCTTCCATTGATTGAGGTACCCCTTTCGGAAGAGAGTGAGAAGTATAACAAGTTGTTGGCTGAAAACGAGGAATTGAAGAAAGCCAATGATGAGTTAGAGAAGGAGATCTTCCAGTTGTGTCGTGAGAAGAATGAAGCCACCTTCAGTATAAAGGAACAGACTGAATTGATTAATAGGTTAGGATCGGAGCTGACGGAAGAAACCAACAAGAAGGAAAAAGTGGGGATAGCCTTGAACGGTGTTAGCAAGGTGCTTACTTCCAAGAAGGAACTTTTAAGCAAAGCTTATGCCCGTCTCAGCAAGTGGGAAGCTTTGTGGAATGCCACGCTTACCAAGCGGAAGGAGCGCGAAGACGAACTGAAGCTGCAGATTGCCACGCTAGAGGCACAGATTAGAGCCCAAGACGTAAAATTGCTGAAGCGACATCTCTTAGGAGCGCTGCTGAACTCAGAGTAAGTGACATTGACAAGAAGCCGAGAGGTTATGAAGAGAAGGCCGGTTCCAAGAGGTACAGATTTGACGAGAGTTCTGGCGAAGGAACCTACCAGGACGATGCTAAAAAGCTGAGATCCACTACCGAACGGCATGCTTTACTGATTCAGGAGCTGATCTCCCGACTAGGGCACTCGGAGACGATGAGGATATTGGAAAACGTCAGAGCATGCCATTTGGCCTGATTTATCTTCACCTTGCCCTTGTTATTTGTACTTGTATTTGGACCATCGCCAGGCTTGTTGGCCGAGGTCTCTTCAGTTGTACTCTTGTACTCAGCCTCTTGGCATTTGTTATATATGAGGGTTTTCCGATTCCTTGCTTGCTTGATGGGGACTCCGTTGTCATGATGGCATTCTCTCCGAAACTAGAATCGGCGGGGGGGGGGGGGTATAACCTGTAGCATATTTACACATTTGCATTCATATTGCACGACTGGTATTCTTGAATTTGTATCTTATTTCCTGCATCTACAGGTTTTCAGGATTGACGAACAAAGAGTTCACCGCTACTCAACCCGAAACAACTGCAAGAGAATCATGGATCAAGTCCAAGTGGAGATGCAGGAAATTCGCGAGAAGTTGAATTTGTTCATGCAGGCAATGGATAACATTTCTAAGGGTCAGGAGAATCTCCGGACCTTGGTGCAGCCGCTGCTGACGCGGGCTAATGGGAATGGCAACAATGACCACAACTCTATGCATGTCAAGACTCTTCATGAGGATGGGCCCCCTACGCCTGTGGTTCCTCCTATGGTGACCCCACCTGTTGTGGTTGTAAACAATGACGCTGGCGCTGGCAATGGTAACGCAGGGAATGGAAATGAGACTGTCGTTAACAATGTTGGATTTGGAGATGCCAATCTGGGCGGTGGTAACTACAATGGCGGTAATGGTTTTGGTAACAATGGGTTCGGCTATAATGACCAGGGGTTTGAGTACGACAATCAGGGCGGAAAGTTCGGCTTCAACACTCAGGGTTTCGGCTACAACGGTTTTGGTAACGCTAACCAGGGTTATGGTGGAAATGGTGCTGGATTGATTCCTGTCAACACTGGTTTCGGGCATGTTAGGGTCAATCAGGGTTATGGAAATGGGGGACGAGGTCCCATGACTAATCAGCAAGGGTTTGGTCGCAACACTGGTTATAACGGGTACAGAAATGAAAATGTGAACTGGGGCGAAGATTGTCAAGAGGACGCCTTCTCTAGAAGAGGCATGGGATTTAAGGGACCCGTTGACAATACTCAGAGGATCAAAATGCTTGAAGAACAGGTGAAGGGTATGGCTAATCAGAATTCCACCGGATTAGACATGACTACCATGGGCTTGGTGCCTGGGCTGAGGGTACCGCTGAAATTCAAAGCTCCCACTTTCGACAAATATAAGGGGGACACTTGCCCTAAGGTGCATGTCCGCGCTTATTATAAAAGGATGTTCGCGTATTCGGATGACGAAAGGATGCTTATGCATTTCTTTCAAGACAGCCTGTCAGGACCGTCACTCAAATGGTACATGGGGTTGGAGCCCGCCCAAATCAAGACCTGGAAGCAATTGGCGGATGCTTTCGTCCTGCATTATAAATATAACAATGATCTGGCACCGAATCGAGTTCAATTGCAAGGTTTGTCGCAGAAAAACGGGGAAAGCTTTAAAGAGTATGCGCAGAGATGGCGCGATATGGCAGCAAGAGTACATCCTCCGTTGGCCGAAAGAGAAATGAATAGTATGTTCATTGGGACCTTTACAGGGATATATTACGAAAAATTGTTTAATGTTTCGTTGAGCAGTTTTTCAGATTTGATTCTTATGGGTGAGATGGTCGAAGACGGTATTAAGGTTGGAAGATTCCAAGCAAGTGAATCTACCCCTGCAGGAGGTACAAGAAAAGCATTCGGTGGTAGACGACAAGGTGATTCTAGTGCCGTGTTTGGTGGCAGGGGCCGGGGCAGAGGACGGAGTCAGTATGCTCAGCATTAATAGGTCGCTAGTGTTACCATCCCTTTCCCACAGCAACAACAGCAGCCGCAGCAGCAGCAACAACAAAGGCAACACCCCGCCCAACGAAGAATCCTAGAGGGCAAGCCAAGGAGAGTATTTGAAACACCTCCTTCAACATACGCCGAATTGCTTCAGACACTGCTAGGATTAAAGTTGGTTGAGAAAAGAACTATGTGTTGCACCCTAAAATTTGCCCAACCTTATTTACTTGGTTCATGTTTCAACATCATTAGCATTTGCATATAGAGTCATGTACATAGACTAACCATCTGCATAGCATAAGCATAGCAAGTCATTCAACAGGGGACCAATCATTATTCTCATCTCTAGAGGCCTATCAAGAGGTTATTATCCTTATCCAATCCCATTCAAGTCATCAGGAAAGGATTTGAAAGCAAAGAGTTCAGCAGATCAAGCCTTGAGTCCATCTCCTAGCTGAGGGTGTCTGAGGGTCAACAAGAGGGTTGTGAGTTGTGAAGTGAAGGCATGGAGAGCATCTAGACATTATGAGAGACTTAAAAAGTCATTTGGAGAAGGGGACAAGTCATTGATGAGAGCACAAGAGCTATAGTTGAAGGCAGTCAACTAGGGTTTCATCTGGGTCAACCCTAGGTCAACCCTAGGTCAATTGACTGATTTAAAGGGCATTCAAGGCTATTGGAGAGATGTGGGGTTCATTATTGGACATATAAAGAAGGATATGGAGATATGCCAAGGAGAATTCAAGAGAAATCAAGGAGAAGAGGAGTTTCTAAATTAGGGTTTCTGTGTAAAATCCCCTAGGTTAAGTCAAATTTCCAAGCAAGATAAGTCAACATGCTAGCTTCAAATGGCTTCTTGGCCAACATGAAACTTGTAGAGGATCTCAAGACCTTTAATTTGAGTGGTGGAAGACCTCAAGGAGATTTATAGAACTCAAGTTATGGTCCTTGCAAGTTACAGGTCATCTGAGGTATCTGAATTTTTGTCTGTGAAAGTGACTTGACTTCCACAGTTCATATGATGTGGAGAACTCAACTTATGGTCTTGGCAAGCAAAGGGTATTTTGGGCATTTGTGAATTACAGGTCATTTTAACCTATGTCCAAAACTCATACAAGGAGGCCTCAAATGGAAAAACTTACAACATCAAACTTGCTCCAAATGGGATTTTAAGTCTAGAAAGAAGGTCACAAATTATTGGAGAAGCTCATAACATGAAGTTGCATAATTGGTCAAAAGTTGAACTAAAATGGCTTATAATTCAAAGAAATTCAAAGTGAAAAATGGTTTGGGAGATTTATGAGTCCAAATGGAGACTTCCAATATATGATTTTGAATGGAAAAGCAATTCTAAGAACAATGGTTCAAACACTTTTTTGAGTTTAGAAGGAAAAAAGAAAGTTATCTTTGGTTACTTGTAATTGAAGAAACATGACCAAAATGGATCAAAGTTGGAAAGTAAGGGAATGTGTAAGATGGATCTAGAATGTTCATGTGCACACTATATAAGCATGAAATGGAGATTGATCAAGGGTTGGCTTCATTTTCACCAAGAATTTCACAAACTTTCTCATTCTTTTTCATTGAAGTTTCATTCCAATTCCTCAAATTCTTCACCAAATCATCATCAAAATCAACTTCATTATACTGGTTCATCATCATAGATCATAATTCAATCAAGAATCAAGTGTGAATCATCCATTTTCGAGCACTTCCATCATCCACATCAAAATCACAATCTCCATTGGACAGCACAATTCAAGCCAGGAATCATCAAAGTATTGCATACAGAATCAATCACTGAGTTTGTAGATCAAGATCCAAGCCTCAAAAGCTTCAGATCCACAAGTTTCCATAGCTGTCTTCAAGCTATTGCACCAGGTATGTTTTCATTCAAATTGCTTGATTCAGTTAGTTAGGCATAGCTTTGTTTGTTTAGATGTAATGTAGGTTGTTAGTAGAGCAGTTAGGGTGAATTTGGAGTGGTTTGGTGATGATGATTAGCAGGTTGTAGAAACTGTTAGGGCTTGAAACTCTTAGGTTAATGCATCATAATCTTAGCTTGATGGATCAGGATAATCACCATTAGTTGTAGGTTAGATTAGTGTAAGTTTGATGGAGAATTGTGTTGGTACATCTCAGAGGATTTCCATGGTGACCAGATTTTGCCTCGATCGGGTTGAGAGTTGTGATGAGTTTCAAATCAATCTAAAACCATAGACGTGTAGAGGGAGAGATCCTGAGCATTTTTCATGTTGAGATCGTGTTGATTCATGGCCTGTAGAGGGAGAACCGATTGGTGGAATGGAGCTCGTGCATGGACATTCATGGTGTAAACCCTAAGTTTCAGATTCAAAGGAGGAAGATGAAATCTGAGCGGTCCAATGCGTGTAAGACTTTTGACTGGGAGAGTAATCGTATGGCTGAGGTTTAAGCTGAGTTTTGGAGGGAATTGACCTGGGTGCTAAACGCACCGTTTCATTAATTGAAACGGGCGGGCCTGAGATGATATGTTGTTATCCCCACCCCCCAGTTATGAGCCCAATGCATTTTGAATGTAATTTCTCTTCTATTTTCACCCCCAGCTTGTGTTTTTTTTAACTCTGAGTTGTTCTGGGCCTTAAGCCAATTGCTACGCGCACCCTACCCTGCTTGGCCCATCCTGAAATGAACTGCGCGTACTTGCTTAATGAACCCCCCTCCCTTTATTTCATTATTTTTCTTTTATATTCTTTAATTGTTTTTATGCATTTTCATAAATTCATAATAAATTCATAAAAAATGCATTTTAATTCATTCTTTTTACATCATTTTCATTAGAATGTCTAGAAAATTTTCATTAAATAAAATTGCATTTTTATTTTCATTTCATATTTTTTCCATATTTTCTAAATAAATGTCATTTTAAATAGCTTCATTTCATGCATCATTTTAATAATTTTTGTTCTATTACATGCTTTCATATTTTTTGTTCATTCTTTTTATGCTGTTAGATTAGATGTTAAGCTTGTAGATTCAATTTAGTTCCCATTTTTAGGAATTAATTTTAGGTGATTAATGTAGGCTTGAACATCATGAACAAATTAGGGTTTTAGGTGATGACTTAAGAAGTTTGATTTCATTTCCCTTAGGACTTAGGGTTTGAATAGATTAGTTATGGGACTATAAGGGCTATGGGTAGTTATTAGATCCCTTAGAGAAAAAGTCAGGATTCCCCTACTGCTATTAATACTGTCTGTATATTTGATTGACTGGTGTGGTGTGCCCTCTGGGGATTATTGCTTGCTTGCTTGGGTATTGGGTTTGTCTGGGACCTTGGGGAAGCTGAAGACTTGAGGAGATGAAGCCATTGGAGATCCAGAGATTGGAGATCAACTGTCAGAGTTGGAGAGGAGGTTCTTGCTAGCAGATGCTGAGGGAACTAGGGTTTAGGAGCTAGGCAGAGCTCTAGATTAGAAAGCTTGTTTCTCAAACATGGATTGCCTTGTCTGCATCCATTCTTCTCTGTGATTCAGAGTCTCTCTAAGATACTCACCCCCTTCCTTTGGAAGGCTTGGTGATAGTGCCTAAGAGATAGAACTCTTGAGAGAAAATGTCTCTTGTGTTGGAAGCAGTCTGTTCACCACCCTTGGTAGTCAACTGATTGCTTAACACCCAATTCACTCTTGTGACTGATCCCTCATCCTGGAGGTTTGAGCATGAAGAAAAGCCATTGCAGACAGAAGACTGATGATCAAAGCCCTTGCCTGAAGGTCATGAAGATGGAGATTGATGCTTGTTGAAGCCTGTAGCTGATTGGAGATTACATGGAGCCAGATGTTGATTCAGAGCTGCTGATGTTGTTTCTTTTGCTGTTGTATTTCATTTGCTGATGTATTGATTGGTTTTCTGAACTGTATTGTTTGCTGTTTACCCTGTTGGGTTGAAAGTGAAGCCTGTTCACTTTTGCCTATTGTTTTCTAGGTTCGAGGTTGAGTGGGACTCCCTTGCCTCGCTTGTATTGCTGCATCCATGCATTTTACTGCTTTACTGTATATATCTGTTATTGTTTCTGTTTCTGCCTATCCCGTAGGATCTCTGTTTCTCTCTGTGCAAGAGAGGAGCATGATAGACACTAGGTCTTAACCCATGCATGATAACATTAGGATAGTTTGATTCCCTTCGCAACCGTAGGTTAGAGTTCTGTCTCTTTCTTTCTCAAGACAAACAGAAAAACACAATAAAGATTTCAAACACAATAAAAGACACTTCTTCCGTAAAAGAAGGTGAACTCATCAAAACGTCATTTTTGTCCGCCGGGACTGTTAATCAAGAAAAACCTTTTCAGAAGGAATAAAATCAACCAAGACAGACTTGTGTCGTACGTGGCCCGAACTACGTTTGCTCTGATCTTTCATGCTGTATGAAAGTACGTAGGCATAGGATGCGATATCCTAGCGAGCAACCTTCCCCTCCTTTCCCGTAGGTAGGCGAACTACGTTGACTCTGATTTCTCGTTCCAGACGGGAATACGTAGGCATAAAGTGCGATACTTTGCCGAGTCATTTTTATTTTCATTTTATTTTCTTTTTAACCCTTGACCTATAGTTTAGATAGAATAACAATCCATACCCGAAAACAAGCGTGGATCCCATCGAGTACGATGGACGTGAGGGGTGCTAATACCTTCCCCTTGCGTAACCGACTCCCGAACCCAGGTTTTGGTTGCGATGACCATACCTTTCCCGTGTTGTGCGAGGTTTACTCTGAGCGTTTCCTTTCCCTCCCGTGGGATAAATAACGCACGGTGGCGACTCTTCTGTTCAGCCGGCGCCGATTTTCGCAGTAGCGACACTATGGCCCCGTTAACGGGCACTCCTCCGTTTGGCTATGATGTTGGTAAACACTGTGAGTTTCACTCCGGGGCGCCCGAACATGATATTGAAGGCTGTCATGCGTTTAAACATAAAGTCCAAGACTTGTTGGACAGCAAAGCTATCAACTTTGGACAGGCGGGTCCAAATATAGTACAACAGCCTATGCCCAATCATGGAGCAAACGCCATCCTGACCGAGGAAAATTTGAATCTAGTGACGGATGTCAATGAGCTGAAGACACCGTTGGGTGAGATCAAAAGCAGGCTGTTAAAAGGGGGTATATTCCCAGGCTGTGATGAATTTTGCTTGGATTGTTGGATACAGCCAGAGGGTTGTAATGAGTTGAAACAGGGTATTCAGGCTTTGATGAATGAAGGAACATTGCAGTTTGATAGAACCGCGGTTGAAAAGCCTGTAGAGGCGTTGTGTGATGAGCTGAGCGATGTTGCTACAGTGACAATTCCAAGGAAAACAATAACGATTACGGCGCCAGCCAGGCGGCCGACGATCACAATTACTAAGGCAGGACCGATTCCTTTTGAGAGTACTAAAGCAGTACCGTGGACTTACGGGTTGGAGGTTTATTGCGACGGTGAGAAAATTGAAGTAAATAAACAACCAGCTGGGGTTGTAGATAATGTTGTTGGAACAGAAGGTATGACTAGAAGTGGGAGAATCTTCACATCACTTGAGGTAGAGGCAGAAAGATTTGCAAAGGGGAAAGCCAAGGTAGACGAGAGTGGCCCCTCATAGATAAAGGAAAAGGAAACATCGCTTAAGGATGTGGAAGAGTTTATGAGGCTCATCCGTAAAAGTGATTACAAAATCGTGGAGCACCTCCAGCAAACGCCATCAAAGATCTCGATCTTGTTACTGCTATTATGTTCCGAGGCCCATCGGAACGCTTTGCTGAAGATCCTAGACTCGTCATTCGTTCCTCAAGACATTTCAGTTAATCAGTTAGAAGGGGTGATGGCCCATGTTAATGCAGGGCACAGTTTGGGCTTTACAGATTTTGATTTGACCCCAAGAGGGAGGGAGCACAATATGGCATTGCATATATCAGTCGAATGCAGGGGCACAGTCATGTCCCGTGTTTTAGTGGATACTGGATCTTCCCTGAATGTGCTACCGAAGAAAGCCATGATGAAGTTGGATATCAGGGGAATTATCTGCACACCTAGTGACTTAGTGGTAAGAGCGTTCGATGGAACGAGGAGGTCAGTTTTCGGATCGATAACACTACCGTTGCAAGTGGGGCCTGAAATATTTGAAACTAAATTCTATATAATGGACATCCAGCCAACGTATAGTTGTCTTCTTGGACGCCCATGGATTCATGCTGCCGGGGCAGTCACATCCACCTTGCACCAAAAGTTGAAATATATGGCCGGGGATAGTGTCGTCACTGTTTGTGGAGAGGAAGATATTCTGGTTAGCCATCTGTCTTCATTCAGATATGTGGAGGTCGACAGTGAAATCCACGAAACACCCTGTCAAGCGTTTGAAGGGCTCAAGATTAAAGACAAAGCTCCAGTACCCAAGATATTAGATGTGGCAGTGTCATCGTACAAAGATGCTCAGGCTCTAGTACAGGCAGGCGAGACCAAGGGCTGGGGTCAGGTGTTGGAGATTCCCGTGAAGAACGACAGGTTCGGGCTTGGATATCATCCTTCATCATCAGCATCCTCTTCAGGAACGCCCAAGTTCAGAGGGCCAATAACCATCACACCAAGCGGGGTGAGCTTCGAGACTATCAATGTTGTTTCTGATTCTGAAGAAGGAGATAGCGACTGTGACATGGACGCGTGGATCAAGCCAAGTGTGCCAGGACAAAGTCTCTGCAATTGGTCTATCCGGGAAACTGTTCCTGTGACAACTAAATAGTAATGATTTGTTTTCTTAATTGTTGAATAATCCTGTGTCCTACCCGGGGCATAATGATTTTGCTTAGGGCCATTCTGTTATGTACATTACATTTTTTAATCATGAATAAAGGCGTTTTTTTTCATATACAAATATTGTGATCCTTGTTTTCCTGTTTTTATCTTTTACAATAAGATGGCAACGTGGTTACTTGCTTTGTACGCGTTTTGAAGCATTTAACCATTTCCTTTGCAGGATTACTATTTCATATGACATCTATGATCCGCCTATGACTCACTTCGACTTCGAGCACCCGGTATTTCATGCTGAGGAAGAGATTGTTGAAGATGGCGACGTACCAGAAGAGCTGACCTGGTTATTGAAACAAGAAGAAAGAATCATTCTGCCTCATGAGGAAGTCATTGAGATTATCAATTTGGGGTCGGAAGGGGTTGAGAAAAACATTCGTATAGGGGCTGCGCTGCAAAGCGACGTCAAGCAAAGGTTGATCCACATGCTCAAAGAGTACAGTGATATATTCGCTTGGTCGTATGAGCATATGCCTGGGTTGGATATGGATATGGTTGTTCACCGTCTGCCGCTGCGAGAGGAATGTCCGCCTGTTAAGCAGAAACTCCGAAGAACTAGACCAGACATGGCAGTAAAGATTAAGGAGGAAGTGCAAAAACAGTGGGATGCTGGTTTCCTAGCTGTTACAAAATATACCTCATGGGTCGCCAATATTGTGCCAGTGCCCAAGAAAGACGGTAAAGTGAGAATGTGCGTAGACTATCGTGACTTGAACAAAGCGAGCCCGAAAGACGATTTTCCACTTCCTCACATCAATGTGCTGGTTGATAACACTGCTCTATTCTCCGTATTCTCCTTCATGGATGGCTTCTCGGGATATAATCAGATCAAAATGGCGCCAGAAGACATGGAGAAGACTACTTTCATTACTCCCTGGGGAACATTTTGTTACAAAGTGATGCCCTTCGGATTGAAGAACGCTGGGGCAACATATCAACGCGCTATGGCGACTCTCTTTCATGACATGATGCATAAAGAGATCGAGGTTTATGTTGATGATATGATTGCCAAATCCCAGATGGAGGAGGAGCATTTGGTTAATCTACTGAAGTTGTTCAAGAGGCTTAGGAAGTTCAGGCTGAGACTGAACCCTAACAAGTGCACCTTCGGGGTGAGATCGGGTAAACTACTGGGGTTTATCGTGAGCGAAAAAGGAATAGAGGTTGACCCTGCGAAAATAAAATCGATACTAGAAATACCGACGCCTAAAACAGAAAAAGAAGTGCGTGGATTCTTAGGGAGGTTGAACTATATCGCCCGGTTCATATCTCACTTGACTGCGACATGCGAACCGTTATTCAAGTTGTTGAAAAAGGACCAGGTTGTGACCTGGAATGAAAGTTGTCAAAAGGCGTTCGACAAGATAAAAGAATACTTGCAGGAACCCCCTGTTTTGATACCCCCAGTGGCCGGGAGACCATTGATTATGTATTTGATAGTTCTTGAGGAAAGTATGGGTTGTGTTCTCGGTCAACACGACGAGACTGGGCGTAAAGAGCATGCAATCTACTATCTGAGTAAGAAGTTCACTGACTGTGAGTCCAGATACTCAATGCTCGAGAAAACGTGTTGTGCGCTAGCTTGGGCCGCCAAACGTTTGAGGCAATACATGCTAAACCATACAACCCTGCTAATTTCAAAGATGGATCCAATCAAATACGTGTTTGAGAAGCAAGCACTCTCCGGAAGAATTGCCCGATGGCAGATGGTGTTAACCGAATATGATATTCAGTATGTCTCGCAAAAGGCTATTAAAGGTAGCGTTTTGTCCGAGTACCTTGCGGAGCATCCTGTTGAGGATTACCAATCGATGAGGTTTGATTTTCCTGACGAGGATATCATGTACCTAAAGATGAAAGATTGTGAAGAACCGTTGTTGGATGAAGGACCAGAGTTGGATTCCAAGTGGCAGTTGATATTTGACGGAGCTGTAAATTCCTATGGTAGCGGAATAGGTGCAATTATTACTACTCCTCAGGGGTCGCACATCCCATTTACTGCTCGATTGACCTTTCCGGTTACCAATAATGAAGCTGAATACGAGGCTTGCATCATGGGCCTTGAAGAAGCTATTGATTTGCGAATCAAACATCTGAATGTATATGGAGACTCAGCTCTAGTGGTGAATTAGATAAAAGGAGAATGAGAGACACGTCAGCCCAATTTGATACCATACATGAATTATGCAAGAAGATTGTTGCCTTTCTTTGACAAGGTGGAATTGCATCATGTGCCGCGAGCAGAAAATCAAATGGTTGACGCACTTGCGACATTGTCTTCCATGTATAAAGTTAATTTCTGGAACGAGGCTCCCCGAATTGTTATCTCTCGGCTCGATAGGTCTGCCTTCATATTTGCCATTGACGAAGCATCTGATGATAAACCCTGGTACTTTGACATCCAGAATTTCCTGAAGAACAAGGAGTATCTGGCTGGGGCATCCAGTCGAGATCAGAAGACTCTCGGGAGATTGGCTGGCAATTTCTATTTTAACCCAGACGGTGTCCTATACAAAAGAAACCACGACTTGGTGTTGCTACGCTGTGTAGATGAGAAAGAGGCGAAGTTGCTCATGGAAGAGATCCATGAGGGTACATTTGGTACACATGCTGGCGGGCATGCTATGACGAGAAAGCTGCTGCGGGCAGGTTACTATTGGCTAACTATGGAAACAGACTGTTTCAAGTTTGCAAAGAGGTGTCATAAATGCCAAATTTATGCGGAGAAGGTCCATGTACCCCCAAGTCCTCTGAATGTGATGTCATCACCGTGGCCATTCTCGATGTGGGGAATTGACATGATTGGGAAGATTGAGCCTACGGCATCAAACGGACACCGATTTATTTTGGTGGCAATCGATTACTTAACCAAGTGGGTGGAAGCAGCATCATATGCCAATGTCACCAAACAAGTGGTCGCCAGATTTATCAAACGAGATATTATCTGCAGATATGAAATCCCTGAGCAGATTATCACCGACAACGGTTCGAATTTGAATAACAAGATGATGAAAGAGCTGTGCCAGAATTTCAAGATAGAACATCACAATTCTTCTCCTTACCGACCCAAGATGAATGACGTTGTTGAAGCGGCCAATAAGAACATAAAGAAGATTGTTCAGAAGATGGTTGTGACGTATAGGGACTGGCACGAGATGCTACCTTTCGCGTTGCACGATTATCGTACGACGGTACGCACATCAACGGGGGCAACCCCTTTTCCTTTGGTATACGGAATGGAGGCAATGTTACCGTTGGAAGTTGAGATTCCTTCCTTGAGGGTTTTACGAGATGTCCAACTTGACGAGGCAGAATGGGTTAAAGACATGTTGAATCAGCTGAGCTTAATGGATGAGAAGAGGCTAGATTCTCTAGCATACGGTCGATTGTATCAGAGCCGGATGAAGAAAGCATACGATAAGAAGATATGTCCGCGAAGCTTTCAGACGGGCGACCTTGTGCTGAAGAGGATTCTCCCGCCAGTGGACCCCTAATTACGAAGGGCCCTACGTTGTCAGAAAAGTCTTCCCTGGAGGAGCTTTGCTACTATCTACCATGGATGATGAAGACTTTACATCGCCTGTGAATTCGGACGCAGTTAAAAAATACTTTGCTTGAAAGTGACCCGCTGGACAGTAAAAAGAGAGTCCAGGCAAAAATGGGGCATCCCGGCGAACCAAAAACAGAATAAAAGGTTCGGGCAAAAGTTAGGGATAAAATTGAAAAGATGTACACCCGCGAAGTCGAAAACCTGCATTGGGCGGCTTCGGCAAAAAAGGGTATCCCGGTGAATTGAAAACCCGCAAAGGGCGATTCACGCAAAAGTTAGGGATTGGAAAAAGCAAATGACTGCGGTCCGGGTCTGATAATGCATCGCTTAGTGGTTTGGGAGCACCTGAGGGTTCATTTATCTAATGCAATCTCTTCCGAAAATTGAATACCGGGAAAGCACCAAAGTCAGGTGAGTCATAGGAGGATCAGCCCACGATGTTTGTCTGCACCACGTTGCTGACATGTGTACACATTCGAGTTGTATTTGTATTTTTTATTCTTCTTGTGCATATATGTATGTGTGTGTGTGTGTGCGTAACTTCCTCTTTTCAGGAGTTGCATCCGATGTACAAAACTTTGCCTATTCAGAGGCCTGTTATTAATAAAACATGTCATTCAGTATTTGATGATTGTGCTTTACTGTTTTGTATGTGGAAAACGCCAATGATCCGATGAACTTGCATGTGCATAACTTTGCTGGCCCTTGCCAATGATTGATAAAACTTCGAATTGACTAAAGTAATGTCACAGACACTAACCCGAATAGATTGGTTGTACAAATTTGTGTTGTCTCGTTTGTGTTTTGCAGGGTTCTCGCCTTTAAAGCGGACAATCAGAAATTGTGGCCCCCAGCCGAAGGTTCGTGGTGAAGGACTTGACTTTGTGCGACACCAATCCCCATGCAAGTCGCACATCATCTTCAAAAGTTGGGATGATTTCTGTCCCTTACAGAAGAGATCAATTTCCCCAGCTAGTCGCAGCTTATCCCCAGAGGATATCCCCAGCCAGTCGAAATCAGTATCCCCTGCAGAGGTGGCACTCCCCAGAGAGTCAAGTATGTGAATGATCAATCCCCCGATGGGAGAATTCCCGTAGTGTTTAACCAAGTCATAGTTGGTTCAGAAGGATTATCCTCAGCGGAGTGGCAGCCCCGAGTTTGTAAGCTGTGCCCAGACAGTGTGTTTCCCCGAAAGGTTCATGCTTCCCCGGCCGAGTCGTCTCTTCCCCAGCTGAGTCCCTCTCCCAGCAGATGTTGTTCTTTCCTCCCAGTGGAAATCGAAGCTTAAGTCTTTCCCCGGCAGGGTTGGTTGTATGTCCGGCATTTATTTTGCCGGAGGACTTTATGATACTCGTTCATCACCATCATGGTGGTAATTGCTCTCAACAGCCGTGTTGAAGTAAGCTTGTCAGAGTTTTCCCAGCAGCTTGAGCCTATATTCGCATTTGCATATAGTGTCATATTTGCATCTACCCAAAAACGCGTAGCATATCCGTGCTGTACGGGACATTACGCCATTCACAAACATGCGCATTTGTTTTCAAGTGTTGTTTCCCTTGCAGGAGGAGGGAGCTCTTGCTCAGATCAATTACCAAATATTAAAATCTTAGCATGAGACATGTGATGATAATGTTCGTCTTGTCACTATTTCCCACAGAGTTGCTTGTTTAAGTTTCTCTTACCCCTCCAGCGGAGTATTTCTTCGAGATTGTTGTTATGTCATGGATCGACTTCTGAAAGTTGCCACTTATGTCGTAGTAAGTGTCTGGCAGTGTGCTTTCAGAAAAATCCCCAGTAAAGTCATTCTCCGATTTGCTGCCATGTCCGCACTAAAAATTAGAAGACTAGACTCGTATTGTGTTACCCATTTGATTGATGGAGTTAGCTACTGCAAAGATAGGCAGAGGAGCCGTATTCAAGAATATTACCCGTAGCAATGGCAGAGTTATTACCCGTAGCGATGGCGGTGTTATTTTCCTGTAGTGATAACAGAGTATTACCCGTAGCGATGGCGGTGTCACTTTCCTGTAGTGATGACAGAGTATTACCCGTAGCGATGGCAGTGTTATTTTCCTGTAGTGGTGACAGAGTATTACCCGTAGCAATGGCGGTGTTATTTTCCTGTAGTGATGACAGAGTATTACCCGTAGCGATGGCGGTGTCATTTTCCTGTAGTGATGACAGAGTATTACCCGTAGCGATGGCGGTGTTATTTTCCTGTAGTGGTGACAGAGTATTACCCGTAGCGATGGCGGTGTTATTTTCCTGTAGTGATGACAGAGTATTACCCGTAGCGATGGTGGTGTCATTTTCCTGTAGTGATGACAAAGTATTACCCGTAGCGATGGCGGTGTTATTTTCCTGTAGTGGTGACAGAGTATTACCCGTAGCGATGGCGGTGTTATTTTCCTATAGTGATGACATAGTATTACCCGTAACGATGGCGGTGTCATTTTCCCGTAGTGATGGCGGTGTTATTTTCCCAGAGTATTTCCCGTAGTGGTGGCGGAGTTATTTCCCGTAGTGGTGACGGAGTTATTTTTCTGTATCGTTGGCAGAGTCATGTCTTGTTGACAGAAGTACCTCCTCGGTAGAGTCGTCCAGATTATTCCTATATTGACAATTTTGGTGCTGCACAGGCAGTTAGTGTTGAAATCACATCTGTATCAGGTGGTTGATCAGTTGTTATCGTAACAATCAGGTTCAATTGATGAATGGTGTTCCCCAAGCAGTGGTGCAGTTTATTTCTGCGGTTGGCAAATTTCCGGGTTCTTAGTATTCAACCGTCTCGTACCTCGAATGTTTGAAGGCCGTTCGCTCTTCACCCAGTCGGGTCCAAGCCGTTTGAATAGGGGCAGCTGTTGCACCCTAAAATTTGCTCAACCTATTTCACCTGGTTTATGTTTCAATTGCATTGTCATTTGCATAGTAAATCATGTACATAGTCCAATCATTTGCATAGCATAGCATAACAAGTCATCCAACAAGGGATCAAGGGCCATTCTTATCTAAAGAAGCACATAAAAAGGGTTTTTATTCAAGCTCAAGATTATCCAAGGCATTCAAGAAATGAGTTGAAGCTTTGAAAAGTTTGAGGGTCAACCAATGGATTTCTCTCCTAATCTTGGGGGGTTGAAGATCATCAATCAGTGTGTGAGCCAGAACTGAGGGTATGGAATGTGTACAAAGATCATGGAAGACCTAGAGGGTCATTTTGAAGATGATACAAGTCATTGATTCAAGCACAAGAGCTATAGTCGAAGGCAGTCAACTAGGGTTTCATCTGGGTCAACCCTAGGTCAACTGAGTGATTGAAGAGCATCAAGGCCAGCTTGGGGGTTGTGGAATTCATGAATTGATATGAGGATATATTTGTGGTGTTGTGCCAAGGAGAAATCAAAAGGAATCAAGAGTAGGAGGAGTCACCAAATTAGGGTTTCAGTGTAAAATCCCCTAATTTAGACCTCACTTCCAAGCCAGATAAGTCAAAATTCAAGCTTCAAATGAATTCTTGGTCAACATGAAACTTGTATAGCTTCTCAATATCTTTAATTTGAGTGCTAGAAGTCTTCAAGGAGATTTGTAGAACTCAAGTTATGATTCTTGCAAGTTATGGGTCATCAGAGGACACTGAAATTTATCTGTGAAAGTCACTTGACTTCCAAGCAACTTTTGCCCATCAAGTAGTTTTCAAATGGATTCTTGGTCAACTTGAAAGTTGTATATCTTGATCTTAGATTTAATTTGAGTACTAGAAGTTCTCAAGGGGATTTTTAGAACTCAAGTTATGGTCTTGGCAATCCAAGGGTATTTTGGGAAAGTTGAATTACAGGTCATTTTTCAACATAGGTCAAAATCTCCATCTTCCACTCCTCAAATGAAAAAATGTTCAACATGAGATGTGTTCAAAATGATGTTTTTAGGCTAGATAAGATGTCATGAGAACTTGGAATGGCTTGTTTCACAAAGTCACAAAAATGGCCTAAAATGAAGGTGAATTTTAAATAAACCAAAGTTGAATATTGGGGTTTTTGATCTACAAACTCAAACCAAGCCATATGACATACCAATTTGATTGTAAAATGCATTTTGAGAACATTTACATTGCCACAATTTTTAATTGAGGGTTATTTCAATGACTTGCTTTGTAAATTGGTTACTTGCATCATAAGGCACAATTGCAAAACCACACTTTAAGGCAAATGCAAGGCTCCCTTCCATCCTAACACCTCCAAAATCTCCTCCAAGGACAAATTGGACTCAGAACAAAGTGAATTGCAAGCCAAATCATGAGCTGATATGTGTGTAACATAAGAAGAGATTTTCATGACATGAGATGGTGAATTTCTCATAGGATCAATCCAGAACTTTCTAGAGCCTTCATCCACATCCTATATATGCTTGTGAAGTGATTTAGAGCTAGAGTTGGAGAGAATTGAGAGAGATTTATGATATTGCATTTTCAATCTTCCATTTGCAAAACAGAATTCAGTTACAAGTTTCAACCACTTCCAATCGATTCTTTTGATCTCAGAAGCTTGCTCTAGCATTGGTGGATGATTCCAGATAGAATCCATAGCAAGAGCATTTAAGAACTGTGAGATTGCACTTGGAATTCTCAACCTGCAACTCAGAATCGGATTCCAAGATTCAAGCCATTTCAATTCATCTCTTTGCATACAGAAGCTTGGTTATGTGTTAGTGAAGGAGTCTGGAGCTTGCTGAAGGCTGATTTGAAGGTTTGGTCCCTCTGTTCACACGAATTTTCCAAGAATGTAAATTGCAATCCACAACTTGGTATATGCATGATCTTTAGGTTTTGAATAGCTAGATTCAATGTAGGTTAGTGTTTGAAGCTTTCTTGTAGCATTAGGGTTGATTTAGAGACAATTAGTTGAGTGATGCAATTTCTGTTCATGCTTGTATCTTCGTGTTCTTGGTGTTATAATCTTAGTTCTATAGCTAGAGATGATCAGGGTGAAGTGGTGAAGAGATTGAGCTATTCAATTTCAAGTTTGATGAGTTATGGTGATTGACCAATTTCTGAGGAATGTATCGTGTTTGGAGAAGGAGAGTGTTTCAATGATTGTGAATGACATGATTGAATTGCTGGTGAAAATTGGAGTAAGTTAGGGTTTTTAATTTTGATTTTTGATGGAGAATCAGAGGAATATGATTTGAGGAAGATGAAGTTCATAGCTGTTCTTCCATGGCTTTTTCCCTCCATCCAGAATTTGAAGGTTGAAGATGACTTTACAACCATATGATCTAAGTTTGAACTTTGACCAAGTGTTAATCCAATGGCTGCGAATTCATTTCAATTTGTGAAGAGACTCAGATTACTAATACGCATCATTTCATTTAAATTGCCAGCTTGGGCTTAAGTGAGAATCTGATAACCACACCCCACTTCCAAGGCCCACTGACAATTACACTGAATTTGCTTGCTATTCGTACCACATATTTGTCCATTTTCCTACTATTTTTCATATTAATTTCTGATTAAGTTTGGGCCTAGCGTTCTTTCTTATGCGCACCCCCCTCTGGGCCCAGTTGGCTGATTGCACTGCATAACATTGCTATTCAACACACATGTTTTGCATTTTCTCACACTTTCTTTTATTTCCTTCATTTTATTAGGTTAATTGAAAAAATCATAAATAATTGAAAAATGGTCATTTTTAATTGGGAGTTTTTTTCCCATTTCCCTCAAGACCTCAAGAAAATAATAAAAGAATAAAAAGATTAATTCATGCATTTTTCATTTTTTATGGCATTTTTACAAGTTTAATTACTTTTATTTCATATTCATTTGATATTGCAACTTGATGAATTTAGTATGGTCATTTGATTTGGAATTTTAACTTGATTCTTTTTGCTATAGTTAGATTATAGAATTAGGTTCCCCCTGGAATTTTATCATATTTTTGTGATTTAATTTTAGTTAGTTTTGAATAAGGAACTTTAGTATGCTAGAATTAGGGTTTCAACTTGACATATGTGCATTTCAACACATAGTTTTTGGGTTTTTAGTTTGATTTATGCCTTGGGGTTTATATGGGTATAGGGTACCTAGTTAGGGTCCCTTAGAAATTAAACTAGGATTTTATGATGAGTATTTCCATTTTATGTGATTTTTGCAAGTTGGTTGCTATTGGTGTGTTTCCCTCTTGGGATATTGTTTTGTTTGTTGAGTTTTGGGCATTCCTTTGGGTGTTGGGGCTTGTGTTTGGCTTGAGGAGTATGTGAAGACATAGAAGAAGATTGAAGACAAATATTGATGCTTGGAGCTTGAAGTTGCTTGTGCTTGAAGATGCTTGATGAAGACTTAGGAGATAGGAGACATAGGGAGAGCTCTAGAGTAGACTGATTTCTTCTGTCAAACATAGAGAGCTTCTTGTGCCTCTATTCCATCCTATGACACAAGGTCCCCCAAAGAAGTTTCATCTTTCCTTAGGAGGGATGTATAGCATGCTTTGATTGGGTAGAACCTTAAGGATACCTTTCACTTGCTATGATAAGATCTTGGTGATTTCCCTGGGTTTTCACTAAGCCTCTTAACATTCCAACTTCCTCTATTAGTTGATCCTCTCCTGTGAGTGTTTGCATTGAAGACTGTAAGCCCAGTGAAGATGAAGTTCATTGAAGACTAAAGAAGAAGAAGCTTGTACCTGTCAAAGATAGTTATCTGTGAAATTAGGGTTTTGCTGCCAACTGAAGCTGTCCATTGGTTAGAGTTCATGGCTTGCCAAAGTTTGGAGATTATTGGATATAAGAGCTTATCTGAAGCTTGAATATCATTGGAAAGTAAAGATAGGATCTTGCTTGAAGTTGTTACTGTCAACCTTTTGTTGTTAATCAATTGTAGCTGTCGGAGCTGGTGCTGTTTGAACTGCTTGCTGTAGGAGCTGGTGTGGCTGTCAGAGCTGGTGTTGGGTGTGATTTTCTTTGCTGTATGGTCTGTTGATTTTCCCTTAGGTTTGAGGTGAAGTTGTTTCACTTTGCCTATTGTTTTCCCAGGTTCGAGGTTGAGTGGGACTCCCTTGCCTCGCTTGTATTATTGCATCTCATGCATTTTACTGTTTATTGTATATATGTTGTTTCTTTTCCATTTATCCCCTAGGATCTCTGTTTCTCTCTGTGCAAGAGAGAAATATGACAGACATTAGGTTGTAATCCATGCATGATAACATTAGGGTAGTTTTGATTCCCCTTTCAAACCATAGGTTTTTTAGAACTTCTTTCTCTTCTATCTCAGAACAATTCAAAACACAGTAATAAGGATACTCGATGTCGTACGCTACGAGCCTTAAGCTATTTGAGAGAGGGTTGCTGGAGGGTCACTCTTCAATAACTTGATTGCTTAGTGTGTTACCCTTAGGGTGACATACGATGTAGTCACCCTCAAATCATAGTCTCTAGTGCGTCAGAGATTGCAAACATCATAAAAGACAGTTCTTGCGTAAAAGACTGAAAACAAACATCAAAGTGTCATTTTTGTCCGCTTGGGCTCTTAATCAGGAAAAACCCTTTCATAAGAAAATAAAAAACAGTCAGACAGACTTTTGTCTTCCGTAGCCCGAACTACGTTTGCTCTGATCTTTCATGATGTATGAAAGTATGTAGGCATAAGATGCGATATCCTAGTGAGCATCCTTCCCCTCCTTTCCAGTAGGTAGGCGAACTACGTTGACTCTGATTTCTCGTTCCAGACGGGAATACGTAGGCATAAAGTGCGATACTTTACCGAGTCATTTTCTTTTCTTTTTAACCTCAGACCTTTAGAGTAGATAGAGTAACAATCCGTACCAGAAAACAAGCGTGGATCCCGTCGAGTACGACGGACGTGAGGGGTGCTAATACCTTCCCCTTGCGTAACCGACTCCCGAATCTAGGATTTGGTTGCGATGACCATTCCTTTCCCGTCTTTGCGTGAGGTTTACTTCGAGCGTTTCCTTTCCCTCCTTTGGGATAAATAACGCATGGTGGCGACTCTTCTGTTCAGCCGGCGCCGATTTTCGCAGTAGCGATAGAGTGTTATAATGTTGCTCAACTTTGGCAATACTTTTTTGAAATGATACTCTTATTGAACATTATTTCAACTTCAACATAGTGTTCACTACATCCCAACTTCTACATAAATCTCCCTATTAGATGTCAAAATGTGTTTTAGTCTCTAGTGAGCTGACTTAACCCTAAAAAACATAAATAGAAAAAGGATGTCATCATTTGATAATTAGTAATGTACCCATCTTCAAAGTTAGATCGGTGTACTGGTTTGTTGTTGTGTTCCCTAAATTAGTGACTCTATTAGTCCAAGAAGTAACAAATCTTTACTTATAGGGTGTCAACTAAGTTTTGTGCACATAATGAACAAGTAAAGGAATATCATCACATACAACCTCAAAATGCTTCAGGTGTACCATAAACTAAGACCCTTTATTCGAATATATAATGGTGTTCCATATATCTATAACATGTTCATGCCTGTGTGATTCAACATACTCCCTACACTTCATACTAAAAAATTTTAAAATATGGAACCGAATCCTTCATTAGTTCATGATCCGTCACCAAAACCTTCACTAGAGACTTCTCTGAAGCGAACAAATCTTTCAATTTCTCGAGTTCTCAAGTGAAGTTTTCCTCCCTTTCATGTTCTATATAGGCAAATCCAACCGACAACGTCAACTTCGTGGATGTAACACCAACAATCTCAAGTAGTGGTACCCGACACCTATTTGTTTTATATGTATAAAAATAATCAACAACTTCCAACCCAAAATCAAATAAATGAAAATAGAAGAAATTGGAGCATGCAATATTTGTTTGTTTTGTATGTACAATAAGAAAATCAACACCAAATGAAACATGTTCAACAACTTTGCTGAATCAGGATGCGTCCAAAAGATATCAGCATCAACATTTTAATCGTCCATGTTTCTGGTCCAGTACATGTATTTCTATTCATGAATAAGACTTAGTAGACGTTGCATTTTAATCAACGGGCTTCTCTTGTTCGTCTTGTATGTATATCTTGCCATGTACACACCGAGTAACACTCATCAAGTTTTCTGGATCTTTATCTTTGAAAGGAGCAATTATGTATCTAGAAGCCATATTGTATTTCGTCATGTCATTCACAAAATTTCTTTCATTATCTTTAAACGACCTAATATGCTATGACCTTCTAAGTCCTTGGCTAGTATATGATTGTGAAACCCACACTTAACCGTAACTTTCCTACCACTACCACTTGGCACAAATCTCAACATAAATGCACATTTAGCTTTCATACTCCCTGTGATCCCATTCACGGTATCAGAACGAATAGTAACAATAGTATCTTGTTGTTTACCAATTGACTGTGTCTATGCTAACACGCCAACTCAGAAGGGAAATATCTCTCATTTACAACATATACATTATAATTTATCAACGTCGGAGATATTGTAAGCCTGTTAATTTTTTAACCAGTTAAAAATTAAACATGTGTGTAAAACGTACAATACCATTGGTGAAAAACCGTGTAAAATCTACAGGGAAACCACCAGGA